>NC_069408.1:13297411-13322600 GCF_026875155.1 Cherax quadricarinatus | reverse complement strand
CCTCTCCCAAACACCCTAGCATTTACTTCTTTTACAACCCCATCTATAAATATATTAAAACAACCATGGTGACATTACACATCCCTGTCTAAGACCTACTTTTTACCGGGAAGTATTCTCCCTCTCTTGTACACACCCTAACCTGAGCCTCACTATCCTCATAAAAGCTCTTTACAGCATTTAGTAACTTACCACCTATTCCATAAACTTGCAACATCTGCCACATTGCTCCTCTATCCACTCTATCATATGCCTTTTCTAAATCCATAAATGCAATAAAAACTTCCCTACCTTTATCTAAATACTGTTCACATATATGCTTCAATGTAAACACTTGATCTACACATCCCTACCCACTCTGAAGCCTCCTTGCTCATCCGCAATTCTACATTCTGTCTTACCTCTAATTCTTTCAATTATAACCCTACCGTATACTTTTCCTGGTATACTCAGTAAACTTATTCCTCTATAATTTTTACAATCTCTTTTGTCCCCTTTCCCTTTATATAAAGGGACTATACATGCTCTCCGCCAATCCTAGGTACCTTCCCCTCTTTCATACATTTATTAAACAAAAGTACCAACCACTCCAACACTATATCCCCCCCTGCTTTTAACATTTCTGTCATGATCCCATCAGTTCCAGCTGCTTTACCCCTTTTCATTCTACGTAATGCCTCACGTACCTCCACCACACTTACATTCTGCTCTTCTTCACTCCTAAAAGACGGTATACCTCCCTGGCCAGTGCATGAAATTACCGCCTCCCTTTCTTCCTCAACATTTAAAAGTTCCTCAAAATATTCTCGCCATCTACCTAATACCTCCCTCTCCCCATCTACTAACTCCCCTACTCTGTTTTTAACGGACAAATCCATACTTTCCCTAGGCTTTCTTAACTTGTTTAACTCACTCCAAAATTTTTTCTTATTTTCATTAAAATTTCTTGACAGTGCCTCTCCCACTATCATCTGCTCTCCTTTTGCACTCTCTCACCACTCTCTTCACCTTTCTTTTACTCTCCATATACTCTGCTCTTCTTATAACACTTCTGCTTTGTAAAAACCTCTCATAAGCTACCCTTTTCTCTTTTATCACACCCTTTACTTCATCATTCCACCAGTCACTCCTCTTTCCTCCTGGGTGTCTGTGAAGTGTGAACAAACTGTAAGTAGGAGTAACAAGATATCCCTGTTATCTAGCATGTTTATGAGACAGAAAAAGACACCAGCAATCCTACCATCATGTAAAACGGTTACAAACATTGAATTCTGGTTACTAAAGCAACTTTCCCTCCATTCATAAAATCCCTAGGCCTCTCCTAAAATAATTGCCTTCCATTTTGATTCCATCTAACAAATTTTTTGTTATTTCTTGGCTAATAAACAGTACCCAAGATGCTTGGTCATAATTTTATGAAATACCAAAAAATCAGCAGACCTAGTAATAATTCACAGCCCCTAAAGTGCATAGGAAACAGGCCATTTCTCTGAAGATTAAACAAGAAATTAGTGCATTGGTACCCGAGTATGGCTTTCCACAAACGACCATCTCTGCTATAATCAAATAGAAATAATATGGAATATTAAAGTGGCTGATGAATTTAAGCTAATGAAAAACGGCAGAGAAATTATCAGAGATGGAAAGACTGTTGTTAATAGGGATAAGAGAAGCAGTTGGAGAGAGATACAGTGCCTGTAAGTTATATCTGTGAGCATGCAAGTCCAAAGTATAGTAAAAGTTGCAGTTCCAGGGTCCTGGAACAAATTATCATAAAACCATGCATCTTAGGGTTTGAGTCATGATAGTTTTGAGGCATGATACATCTCAAATGAATTAATATCGTAACTAATGTGACTACAATACTAAGACATGACTGACAAATTAAGGATACACTAATTTGTACACTTGACTAGTCAGTAAAGAACAGCTACAGGACTAAGCAAAATTCCTATAAGTAAAATAAATGAACCAGCATTGAATATTTCATGCTGATAAGATGAATTTTTCACAAATTATCACATGAAAACCAAGAGTATTTTCATTTTCACAATTTAATTTAAACTGGCAAATTAACATCTACACAATCTAAGATCAGAAGAAGCATTCTCCAGTTACTGCTTGGAATCAAATGATTCCAAATTTATTAACTATAATAGAAAACTGACTCCATGGGAAAGTGGAAAAAAAATTATTTTCTCCATAAGGCATGTGTGTCATAAGAGGAGATTAAATTGCCAGGAGCAAGGGGGGCTAGTAATCCTTTCTCCTGTATAAATTATTAAATGTGAATAGAAGAAAAACTACACACACACACACACACACACACACACACACACACACACTCTCTCTCTCTCTCACACACTCACACTCTCTCTCTCTCTCTCTCTCTCTCTCTCACCACACTCTCACACACACTCTCACACACACTCTCACACACACTCTCACACACACTCTCACACACACTCTCACACACACTCTCACACACACTCTCACACTCTCTCACACTCTCATCACACTCTCTCACACTCACACACTCTCACACTCACACTCTCTCACACTCACACTCACAACTCACACTCACTCTCCTCTAAACACTACACACTCTCACACCTCACACTCTCACACACATCACACTCTCCACACTCAACTCTCACAACTCTACATCACCACAATCTACACTCACTCACACTCACACACACTCCACACTCACACACCTCACCCAACTCACACAAATCTCACACTTCACACTCTCAACTCACACTCACACAACTTCACACTCACACTCTACACACACACACACTCACACTCCACACTCACACCTCACACTCACACTCCACACCACACATCTCACTCACCACCACACTCACACTCTCACTCTCACTCTCACACACTCACACTCACACTCACACTCTCACACTCACACTCTCACACTCACACTTCACACTCACACTCACACTCACACACTCACACTCCACACTCACACTCACACACTCACACTCACACTCACACTCACACTCCACTCTCACACTCACACTCTCACACTCACACTCTCACACTCACACTCACACTCACACTCTCACACTCACACACTCACACACTCACACTCACACACTCACACACTCACACACTCACACACTCACACACTCACACTCACACTCACACTCACCTACTCACACCACACACTCACACCTCACACTCACACTCACACTCACACTCACACTCACACTCTCACACTCACACTCACACTCACACTCTCACACTCACACTCACACTCACACTCACACTTCACACTCTCACACTCACACTCACACTCTCACATCACACTCTCACACTCTCACACTCTCACACTCTCACACTCTCACACTCTCCACACTCTCACACTCTCACACTCTCACACACTCACACTCTCACACTCTCACACACACACTCTCACACTCACACTCTCACACTCACACTCTCACACTCACACTCTCACACTCTCACACTCTCACACTCACACACTCACACACACTCTCACACACTCTCTCTCACACACTCTCACACTCTCTCTTCAAAACCTAAACATAGTGGGTACCATCCTGTCCATAAGAAGCAAAAGCCAATAATAAGCACTCAAAGGAGGCACACCGGTTATATGAAGAAAAAACAATTAAAAAAAAAAAAAGGATACATGATAAGTGAAATTTTGAAATCAATCATAAGCTTTCTCAAATTATTCCATAGAAACCAAATCCACAAATTGTCTACACAAAATTGAACAACAGGCACCTGTACATGAGAGGTGCATAAAGGTTTGCTACTATTGATTCATCAGGTCTAGTGTTAAATTACGTGTCTAATAATAACACATTTAGTATGGGTATAGGAAATTAAGATGAGCTTCCAAGGAAGTATGAGACTTAAAAAATGAAAGATACTCTCATTATTTACCTCAAAATATTTGTAGTCTTTATGTAGGGCAAAAGGTGAGTAGTATTTACTGTAGAAGTCACGTGTGGTAGGTATGGTAGCCCTCCTGCCCCACCCCCACACAAAATATACTACGATGCCTCAGGTTCCCTAGTGATATAATGCATATACAGTACACTCATTACTTACCTTAAGAGTAGACATTCTTAGTGATTTTAATGTGTACCTGCATGCCAGGACAGTGTGTAAGTATATTTAGGTACAGGTACACAAATACAGTGGACCCCTGGTTTACGATCAGCTCCCAATGCGACCAATTATGTAAGTGCATTTGTATGTGTATGTTTGGGGGTCGGAAATGGACTAATCTAATTCACAATATTCCTTATGGGAACAAATTCGGTCAGTACTGGCACCTGAACATACTTCTGGAATGAAATAATATCGTAAACCGGGGGTCCACTGTATACTTATCAGAGTACATATAAAATATGCAATAATTTTAAAACACTTGAAATTCTGGAAAATTTCCAGATTTAATAGATTAAAAGATTTAACAGAGATTGTAAAAATTATAGAGGAAGAAGTTTACCGAGTATACCAGGAAAAGTGTACGGTAGGGTTATTATTGAAAGAATTAGAGGCAAGATAGAATGTAGAATTGTGGATGAGCAAGGAGGTTTTAGAGTGGGTAGGGGATGTGTAGATCAAGTGTTTACATTGAAGCATATATGTGAGCAGTATTTAGATAAAGGTAGGGAAGTTTTTATTGCATTTATAGATTTAGAAAAGGCATATGATAGAGTGGATAGGGGAGCAATGTGGCAGATGATGCAAGTGTATGGAATAGGTGGTAAGTTACTAAATGCTGTAAAGTTTTTTATGAGGATAGTGAGGCTCAGGTTAGGGTGTGTAGAAGAGAGGGAGACTACTTCCCGGTAAATGTAGGTCTTAGACAGGGATGTGTAATGTCACCATGGTTGTTTAATATGTTTATAGATGGGGGTTGTAAAAGAAGTAAATGCTAGGGTGTTCGAGAGAGGGGTGGGATTAAATTATGGGGAATTAAATACAAAATGGGAAGTGACACAGTTACTTTTTGCTGATGATACTGTGCTTATGGGAGATTCTAAAGAAAAATTGCAAAGGTTAGTGGACGAATTTGGGAATGTGTGTAAAGGTAGAAAGTTGAAAGTGAACATACAAAAGAGTAAGGTGATGAGAGTATCAAATGATTTAGGTAAAGAAAAATTCAATACCAAACTGGGGAGGAGGAGTATGGAAGAAGTGAATGTTCTCAGATATTTGGGAGTTGACGTGTCAGCGGATGGATTTATGAAGGATGAGGGTAATCATAGAATTGATGAAGGAAAAAAGGTGAGTGGTGCATTGAGGTATATGTGGAGGCAAAAAAATGTTATCTATGGAGGCAAAGAAGGGAATGTATGAAAGTATAGTAGTACCAACACTCTTATATGGGTGTGAAGCTTGGGTTGTAAATGCTGCAGCAAGGAGGCAGTGGAGATGTCCTGTCTAAGAGCAATGTGTGGTGTAAATATTATGCAGAAAATTCGGAGTGTGGAAATTACGAGAAGGTGAGGAGTTAATAAAAGTGTTAGTCAAGAGGGCTGAAGAGGGTTTGTTGAGGTGGTTTGGTCTTAGGAAAATGGATAAAAGTAGAATAAAGGGAGGCGTATAAATCTTTTGGGGGAAAGGGAAAAGGGGTGTAGGGGTCGTCCTCGAAAAGGTTGGAGGGGGGGGTAAAGGAGGAGGTGGGGGAAAAGGGGGTTTTTGGACTTCAGCAAGGTCCCCGTGAGCGTGTTAGTGGGAGTGAATGGAGAAAAGGGGAAATTTGGGGACCTGCGATTGTTGGGTGTGGCAGGGTAATATTTGGAAAGGGGATTCGGGAAACGGTTATTTTATAAAACCGGGACTCGAGTCCTGGAAATGAAAAATAAAAATGCCTGCACTCTAAAGGAGGGGTTTGGGATATTGGCAGTTTAGAGATATAATGTGTTTTTATACGTATATACTTCTAGTGTTGTATTCTGGGCACCTCTGCAAAAACGTGATTATGTGTAAGTGAGGTGAAAGTGTTGAAAAATTATGAAGTATTTTTTTCTCTTTGGGTCACCCTGCCTCAGTGGGAGATGGCCAACTTCTTGTGTGTGTGTGAGACAGACAGAGAGAGAGACAGAGAGAGAGAGACAGAGAGAGAGAGAGAGAGAGAGAGGAGAGAGAGAGAGAGAGAGAGAGGACAGACAGAGAGAGAGACAGAGAGAGAGAGAGGAAAAACGAGAGAGACAGAGACAAGAGAGAGAGAGAGAGAGAGAGAGAGATGAGAGAGAGAGAGAGTGAGAGAGTGAGAGAGTGAGGAGTGAGTGAGGAGAGTGAGAGAGAGTGAGAGTGAGAGAGAGTGGGGAGAGAGTGAGAGAGTGAGAGAGTGAGAGAGAGAGAGAGAGAGAGAGAGAGAGAGAGAGGAGAGAGAGGGGAGAGTGAGAGTGAGAGTGAGAGAGAGAGAGAGAGAGAGTGAGTGAGAGAGAGTGAGAGAGTGAGAGATAGAGAGATAGAGAAAAGAGAGAGAGAGAGAGAGAGAGAGAGTGAGAGAGTGAGAGAGTGAGAGAGAGAGAGAGTGAGAGTGAGAGAGAGAGAGAGTGAGAGAGAGAGTGAAGAGAGAGAGTGAGAGAGAGAAATGAGGAGAGTGAGAGTGAGTGAGTGAGTGAGAGAGAGAGAGAGAGGAGGAGAGAGAGAAGAGAGAGAGAGAGAGAGGAGAGAGAGAGAGAGAGTGAGAGGAAGAGTGAGAGTGAAGAGGAGTGAGAGAGAGTGAGAGAGAGGGAGAGAGTGAGAGAGAGAGAGAGTGAGAGAGTGTGAGAGAGAGAGGAGAGTGAGAGAGAGTGAGAGAGAGTGAGAGATGAGGGGAGTGAGAGTGATGAGAGAGTGAGAGTGAGAGAGTGAGAGAGAGTGAAAGAGAGTGAGAGAGAGGGAGAGTGAGAGAGTGAGAGAGTGAGAGAGTGGGAGTGAGAGTGAGTGGGGAGAGAGGAGTGAAAAGAGGGGAGGTGAGAGAGGGGTGAGGGGAGGAGGAAGAGAGAGTGGGAGAGGGAGAGATGAGAGTGAGGGGAGTGAGGGGGTGAGAGAGTGAGGGGGAGGGGAGATTTGAGAGAGAGTGAGAGAGGAGAGAGAGGAGTGAGTGAGAGAAAAGTGAGGGGAGTGAGGGGAGGGGCTACCCCTCATGGATGAAAAAGAGACGGGGCAAGGGCAAGGTGGTGGTTTTTGGGCTGTGTGTTCTCTAAAAGTGTTTAATCCCCGCACTTTAGATGTTTGGCCCCCCTTTAACATCTTGAAATGATTTTTCAAGCTCTGTATAAACACTAGAAACCTCTGTACTAGCTTGTGAAATTTGTACAGCCCCCAGTGGAACCCGAACCCTATAAAATTCCTAAGGGAAAAAATATTGCCCCCTTCTGCTACAACACAACTTTTAACATATTATAATTTTTTGGTGACCTAAACCCGCACCTTTTTACAGGGGGGACTTTGATGACCTTCTTGCGGTTTGAAATGAAAAAACTTTTTGTTTTCCCTACCATACTCTGGCTACCCCCTTGCCCCAGTAGTGAGTAAATCTGGCAGAAGGCTTTGTAAATTGTCCCCCCTCGGCTACGTTGGATGTCTGACCACAAGGTTTTTTTACCAATTTAAAGGGACCCCCAACAAAACGAGGGAGGAGTCCACACGCACAACCTGGCTATGGGAAGAGGTAATTGGCCAGCCCTTTGTCTGATCCCAACCCCCAAAGGGAAATCCCTTTCTCCAGGGGGGGATTTTAAAAAACCAAGTAAAAACCCCTTTCATGGACACATCCTTTTTCTGCAAAAAGAACAATTCCTCCCCGGAAAATATGTGAAAAAAGCCTAAGATAACCCTTGGGGTTTGGCTTTGTTGTTTGAAAAGGGTTTGCTACTGCAAAATTTAAAAGCATGGCGAAGGTAAAAGGGGACACCCTACCACCTATAACAGGAACTTGCCAATGAAAGCCTGTAGGCATATGGGTGATGTTCAAAAGGGGCCTTGCTAAATGGGAGGTGGACCCCTAAAAGAAAGTTGCTTTCATTTTGGGGTAGGCCCCAAAAACCCTGGTGGCCCCTGGTAAAGGGGACGACAAGGTTATTTTGCTGATAAAAACCTTTTTCCCCCCCCTCTAAATGACAGGAGGGGGACCACCTCTACTAGTGGGTCAAGAAAAAGGGGGGACCTTTTTTGCTGAACACTTTGTCCAAAATGCAATTTCCCTAAATTCCAGAAAGGGACCCCCCTTTTGGTAGCTGCAAAAACTGTTAAAAAATGCGTGGTGACAATAAGGCAGGAGGGTGCATTTCCTTTTTAAAACCCTTTTGCCCAAGAAAAGGGCCTGTGGGCCCAGAAAAGTTGACCCAAAGGATTGTTGAAAAAGTTTGTGCAGCCCAGCTAGCAGCACCTAAAAACTCGCATCTTTAAAGCCCCTGCCTAGTACAGGTAAATGGCCCTCTTAGGGAAAGAGGCAAATGTAGCCCCTGTTCAAAAAAAAGAGGGCGAGCAGTTTTTCAGAAAATACAGACAGTGTCACCCCTTTTTCAATCACTGGTAATCCTTGAGACAATAATCTCAAGACAAATGACAGATTTTTCTGTCCCCTTTAAAAACTTTGTGATCGTCAATTTTGGCTTAGGAAAGGTTTTCTCTGCTGCTGATCTGTTTTTAAACCTTCCACTAAGTGGGACCGTCACTGGATTTAAACCCAAAATCAAACTGTGTGGTTGAATGGACATTGTGGCGCTTTTTTTCCGGGGGTGGCAAACCCGGGCCCCATTAGGGAAAAACTTTTAAGCATGGGGAAATTTCAGGGGTCTAAGGCCCATGTCTCCTAATGGGTTACCCTTAGGGGGAGACTCTAAGTGTAGTCCTCAAAGGAAAGGAAATCGCAAGGCATCCTATTGGGGCCCAAAACGTTCCAAAAGGGGCGTGCGGGTCCACTGTTAAAGGAATGTCTAATTCAAAGACCTTCTTCATTCATCCCAGAATCACATGCATATGCAGCGACTGTAAAACTGACAAATTTACTTTCCAAAAGAAGAAAAAACCCGCTGCTCTAAATACATTTAATCACCCCGTGAAGACTATATCAGCTTGGGGAAATAGATGGCAAGTAACATTTTACCTGAGAAAACGCAAAAAGATGATCGGGTTTAGGCACCTGATGGTAATGCTGGTGCAGTTGTAAGGTGAATGGGGGATGTTTTAAACCCGGAGAAAAGTTGATATCCCTTGGGGTGAAAATTTTACTCCAAAAATAACCAGAAGAACAATTTTTGTAAATCTTGCAAAAAAAGGCAGCCCGGAACTTAAAAGCACTTGCTGTATCTCGCATTGTTTACGTTGGGGTTGCAAGCTATGTACGAGGAAAAATTTCGCCCACCTTGGGGTTTGCTCCAAATTTTTGGGTTTTCCCGCCCCCCCCCCTCTCATCTGCGGGCTGCTTGACAGAGTAGAGAACAGAGCAAGCGTCTCATCTCTCGCTGGGGGCTCATTTCCCGGATAGATCTGTATTTCGAAAAGCCCTTTAACATAGGGGGAGTGGGGGGGCCTTATGTTATGTACAAGGCCAATATTGTGAAAATACCCCCACTTGGATCCACTTCGAGGACAGCGGTGAAACAAGCTTTTATGCCACAAAAACAGGCAGGGAAAACAGCAATTTACTTGGCTGTACCCTTCTCCAGAACAAAAACTCCCTCTGAGATCATACATACCCGGAGATCGAGTAAAGGAAAACCCTTCGTACCTAATGATTTCAACGAGATAAAGTCAGTTTAGCAAATGAAAATTTCTGGCCCCCAGATGGCTCCAACCCTTTACCGTTTCCCCAAAAATTTATATCTATAACAATAAAAAAAGCTTTCAAATGAGGTGTGTAGGTAACGCTCAAATTGTCAATTAAAAATTGGAAAACCCCTTTAACCCGTAAATAGTGTCAATTTAAGCTAGGGATCCTTTAAACCTTGTCAAACCCTTTTGGGAAAAAAAGGAAAAAAAAAAAGAAAAAAAGAAAGAAAAAAAGGAAAGAAAAAAAAAAAAGAAGAAAAAAAGAAAAAAAGAAAAAGAAAGAAAGGAAAGAAAAAGAAAGAAAAAAGAAAGAAAAAAGAAGAGAAAGAAAGGAAAGAAAGAAGAGAAGAAAGAGAAAGAAAGAGAAGAGAGAAGAGAAAGAGAAGAGAGAAGAGAAAGAGAGAGAAAGTGAGAGAAGAGAGAAGAGAAAGAGGAAGAGAAAGAGAGAGAGAGAGAAAGAGAGAAAGAGAAAGGAGAGAGAGAAAAGAGAGAAAGAGAGAGAGAGAAAAGAGAAAGAGAGAGAAAGAGAGAGAAAGAGAGAGAGGAAGAAAGAGAGAGAAAGAGAGAGAAGAGAGAAAAGAGAGAGAAAGAGAAAGAGAAAAGAGAAAAAGAAAGAAGAAGAAGAGAGAGAAAGAGAGAGAAAAAGAGAGAGAGAGGGAGAGAGAGAAGAGAGAAAGAGAGAGAAAGAGAGAAAGAGAGAGAAGAGAGAGAAAGAGAGAAAGAGAGAGAGAGAAAGAGAGAGAAGAGAGAGAAAAGAGAGAGAAGAGAAAGAGAGAGAAAGAGAAAGAGAGAAGAGAGAGAAAGAGAGAAAGAGAAAAGAGAAAGGAAAGAGAGAAAAGAGAAAGAGGAAGAGAAGAGAGAAAGAGAAAGAGGAAAGGAGAAGAAAGAAAAGAAAAAGAGAAAGAGAAAGAGAGAGAAAGGGGAGAGAGAGAAAGAAGAGGGAAAGAGAGAGAAAGAGAGAAAAGAAAGAGAAAGAGAGAGAGAAAGAGAGAGAGAGAGAGAGAGAAAGAGAGAGTTCACAGAGAATGTAAACAAACCGAGTGGGACACACCTTATTTGAAAGACCACTTGCTGAATAGAAAATTTTGGTCATAATTTGAAATCGCCATATTCGCGAAACACCTTAAGGCGAAACGCCATAAAGCGGGGCCCTACTGAATTGGGATTGGTATAATAGTGGAATATAGAACGACATGAAAAATATCAATAAAAACTTCTTGCATGGAAAAGTCATTAAATATTCCTGTAGGGATATACCTTTGATATACCTTTGAAGAGTTCCGAGAGATTCACTACTCTCAGAGCCTGATTATGGGCCAGGCTCGTCTGGTCAACCAAGCTGTTGCTGCTGGAGGCCCTCTGCCCCACATATTCATCACAGCTTGGCTGATCTGGCACCTGGTGAAGATGCTTGTCCAGTTTCCTCTTGAAGGCTTCTACACTTGTTCCAGTTGTGTTTCTGGCAAGATGTTGAATCTTACCAGAAGATATCAGAAACATGGATGGAAGGAGTGTAGAAGCCTTCAAGAGGAAACTGGGCAAGTATCTTCATCAGGTGCCAGATCAACCAGGCTGTGATGGATATGTGGGGCAGCGGGCCTCCAACAGCAACAGCCTGGTTAACCAGGCAAGCGCCAGACGAGCTTGGCCCATGGCCGGGCTCAGTAGTGAAACTCTCGCATACTTCTTTGGAAACTCACCTTAATTTCCTATACCCATACTTAATGTGTTATTATTAGACATGTAATTTAACACTAGAACTGATGAATCAATAGTAGCAAACTTTTTTGTACCTCTTTAGATCAAGAATTAATTTTGGCTCTTCAATACAGTCCCAAGTAATTCAGCAGCTCGTGTAGATTTACATGTACTTTAAAAGACCTTATGCCACACCATTTTACAATGAAAAATAAATTAATATTTTACTCATATTCTTAAAGCCTTCACCAGCTCATGCCAAATCAACCAATGTACAATATAAATACTTAACATTTTACTTGCATTTAAAATTCTGTTCTTGTAAACAATATCAATCACCAATAAATATAGCTCTTGCTTTAGTTTAACATGCCTACACAAAACTTTAATAATGTACTTATAAATCTTATTAAAATATACACACACATTTACATATATACAGTGGAACCTCGGCTTACAAATTTAATCCATTCAGTGCCATTGCTCGTATCCCAATTTGCTCGTATGCTGAGTCAATTTTCCTCATTTAAATTATTTGCAATGGTATTAATCAGTTCCAGCAGAATTCCAGGCAAAATACTTCAATATTTCGCTAATATCAAATCTACTACTTATTTATCTATCAATTCATCTAATATGACATAATAAACAATATTAATAACATAGAAACATGATATATATACACTAGAATGAATAAAATGTCATTATGAGTGTGGCTAGTGGCAGCGGCGGCACAGCAGCCATTGCTGTTGGGGTTCATAGGTCCCCCACAGTGGCCATTCCTGCTCCTGACTACATGCCTTCCCATGCTCTTATTATAACACAAAACAGTGTTTGTGAGGCAAACTGCATCGGATCATTTTATTATTTATTTAATGTCTTTATGAAACTACGTACTGTTTGCAATGAAAACAATGTAAAGAAATTATGTAGCACTACAGCATTTACCTTGGAGAAGAAATGTTGGCAGTTGATGGTAGAGAAGAGATGCTGGCGGAGGTTGATGATGAAGAGATGCTGGGAATAGTGGCGTATGCTGTCAGAAGTTCATTTCATTTCGTCCTTTATCGCGTAATCGCTGAACTGATACACTCTTAATGCTACACCTTATCAATGAACTTAACTGCTACAATTTTTATTTTTATGTCACTTCACTATTCACCGATTTTTAGCTTTTTCTCCACACTTTTCACACTTTCATCCACAGGGTGTTTCAATAAAAAACTGTCCAAGGAGGTTTGTTTCTTCCTCCCTTTCAGAATGTTTCAGAAACAAGTTATGCAAGCGTCATTAAATAGCTCTCCCAGATTCCCAACATTTCCTTTATCTCACTAGTGGAGATAATCTCCTCCGTATCTTGCTCCTCTGCAGTACGAATGTCCTGCAAAACCTCCTGATGCTGCTGCATATGTAGTTCGTCTAACTCCTCCGTCGTCAGCTCCTCGATGAAATTGTTCACATCTTCATCCACCTCCATGCCCATGACCTTTCCAAGGAAATCATCCTCTTTTTCTTCTCAGCACTGCCCTTTGCACTTGTTTTCTTAAAACTCACGGTTAGAAACAAGAAATTTCGCAAAATAACTGCACGAAATATAAGAAAAACATGTGAAGTCCTTCCATTGTGAGGTAAGCTCCGTAAGCACACATGCACTGAGCATTGTTTTGATATTCACTCTGCCATCTCGTGGTGGCGTTCTGGAACTTATAGTATTATTATAAGTATTATTATAGTATTACGTACATTATACAAATACAGTGGACCCTCGCCTAACGATGGCGTCACATAACGTTAAATCCGCCTAGCGATACATTTTAACGCAAAAATTTTGCCTCACCTAGCGCTAAAAAACTCGCTCAACGAGATTCGTCCGAGACGCATCCATGTGCAGCCTGAGCCAGCCTCACTTGTTCCGCCGGTGGCATTGTTTACAAGATAGCCTCCGCGGTCACATCCAAGCATACAATCGAAACATTTCGTATTACAGCGTTTTTAGCGATTTCACCTGCAAAATAAGTGACCATGGGCCCCAAGAAAGCTTCTAGTGCCAACCCTACAGGAATAAGAGTGAGAATTACTATGGATATGAAGAAAGACATCATTGCTAAGTATGAAAGTGGAGTACGTGTCTCCGAGCTGGTCAGGTTGTATTAGTAAACCCCAATCAACCATTGCTACTATTGTGGCCAAGAAAACGGCAATCAAGGAAGCTGTTCTTGCCAAAGGTGCAACTTTGTTTTCGAAACAGAGATCGCAAGTGATAGATGATGTTGATAGACTGTTATTGGTGTGGATAAACGAAAAACATAGCAGGAGATAGCATCTCTCAAGCGATCATAAGTGAAAAGGCTAGGAAGTTGCACGAGGATTTAATTAGAAACACGCCTGCAACTGGTGATGATGTGAGTGAATTTAAGGCCAACAAAGGTTGGTTTGAGAGATTTAAGAAGCTTAGTGGCATACATAGTGTGATAAGGCATGGTGAGGCTGCCAGTTTGGACCACAAAGCACCTGAAAAATATGTGCATGAATTCAAGGAGTACATAGACAGTGAAGGACTGAAACCTGAACAAGTGTTTAATTGTGACGAAACAGGCCTGTTTTGGAAGAAAATGCCAAGCAGGACCTACATTACTCAGGAGGAAAAGGCACTCCCAGGACATAAGCCTATGAAAGACAGGCTTACTCTGTTATGTGTGCCAATGCTAGTGGTGATTGCAAAGTGAAGCCTTTATTGGTGCATCACTCAAACTCCCAGAGCGTTCAGGCAAAAGAATATCCTCAAGGCTAATTTGTGTGTGCTGTGGAGGGCAAACAGTAAGGCATGGGTCACTAGGGACTTTTTCTATGACTGGTTACACCATGCATTTGCCCCCACTGTGAAAAATTACCTAATTGAAAAAAAAATCAGAGCTTAAGTGCCTCCTGATGTTAGACAATGCCCCTGGTCATCCTACAGACTTGGCAGAGTGACTTGTGGGGATATGAGCTTCATTAAGGTCAAGTTTTTGCCTCCTAATACCACTCCTCTCCTGCAGCCCATGGACCAGCAGGTCATTGCAAACTTCAAAAAACTGTACACAAAAGCTCTGTTTGAAAGGTGCTTTGTAGTGACCTCAGAAACTCAATTGACTAAGAGAGTTTTGGAGAGATCACTTTAATATCCTCAATTGTGTAAACCTTATAGGTAAGGCTTGGGAGGGAGTGACTAAGAGGACCTTGAACTCTGCTTGGAAGAAACTGTGGCCAGAATGTGTAGACCAAAGGGATTTTGAAGGATTTGAGGCTAACCCTGAGAAGCGTATGCCAGTTGAGGAATCAATTGTGGCATTGGGGAAGTCCTCGGGGTTGGAGGTTAGTGGGGAGGATGTGGAAGAGCTGGTGGAGGAGGACAATGACGAACTAACCACTGATGAGCTGCTAGATCATCTTCAACAGCAAGAGGCCACACCTGAGGAAACTGCTTCGGAGGAGGGGAGAGAGAAATTGAAGAAGTTGTCTACTTCACAGATTAAGGAAATATGTGCAAAGTGGCTTGAAGTGCAAACCTTTATGGATGAAAATCACCCTCAGACAGCTATTGCAAGCCGTGCTGGTGACTATTACACTGACAATGTTGTGAAACACTCTAGGAAAGTCATAGGAACGAGAGGTACAGACCTCTATGGACAGATATGTTGTGCAACAGAAGTCCAGTGACTCTGAAGCTGGTCCTAGTGGCATTAAAAGAAGAAGGGAAGTAACCCCAGAAAAGGACTTGACACCTCAAGTCCTAATGGAAAGGGATTCCCCTTCTAAACACTAAGACAATCAACACTCTCCCCTCCTCCCATCATATCAATCATCACCAGATCTTCAATAAAGGTAAGTGTCATGTAACTGTGCACGTCTTCTTCAGTTTGTGTGTACAGTGGACCCCCCCGCATACCGGACGCATCGCATACCGTACAATCCGCATACCGGACGCTTTGATCGCAAAAATTTTGCCTCGCATACCGCCCAAAAACCCGCTCACCGCCCTTCGTCCGAGACGCGTCCAATGTGCGGCCTGAGCCACGCTCACATGTTCCGCCGGTGGCATTGTTTACCAGCCAGCCTCCGCGGTAACATCCAAGCATACAATCGGAACATTTCGTATTACAGTGTTTTTGGTGATTTTTTCTGGAAAATAAGTGACCATGGGCCCCAAGAAAGCTTCTAGTGCCAACCCTACAGCAATAAGGGTGAGAATTACTATGGAGATGAAGAAAAAGATCATTGATAAGTATGAAAGTGGAGTGCGTGTCTCCGAGCTGGCCAGGTTGTATAATAAACCCCAATCAACCATCGCTACTATTGGTGGTACAGCTGCTGCTGCTGCTGTATCACCGTCAGCTGCTGCTGCACTGTCAGCTGCTGGTGCTGTACCACCATCAGCTGCTGCTGCTGCTGTAGCACCGTCTGCTGCTGCTGTAGCATCGTCTGCTGCTGCTGTAGCATCGTCTGCTGCTGCTGTAGCATCGTCTGCTGCTGCTGTAGCATCGTCTGCTGCTGCTGTAGCATCGTCTGCTGCTGCTGTAGCATCGTCTGCTGCTGCTGTACCACCGTCAGCTGCTGCTGCTGCTGTAGCATCGTCTGCTGCTGCTGCTGCTGTAGCATCGTTTGCTGCTGCTGCTGCTGTAGCATCGTCTGTTGCTGCTGTAGCATCGTCTGTTGCTGCTGTACCACCGTCAGCTGCTGCTGTAGCATCGTCTGCTGCTGCTGTACCACCGTCAGCTGCTGCTGTAGCATCGTCTGCTGCTGCTGTAGCACCGTCTGCTGCTGCTGTAGCATCGTCTGCTGCTGCTGTAGCATCGTCTGCTGCTGCTGTAGCATCGTCTGCTGCTGCTGTAGCATCGTCTGCTGCTGCTGTAGCATCGTCTGCTGCTGCTGTAGCATCGTCTGCTGCTGCTGTAGCATCGTCTGCTGCTGCTGTAGCATCGTCTGCTGCTGCTGTAGCATCGTCTGCTGCTGCTGTAGCATCGTCTGCTGCTGCTGTAGCATCGTCTGCTGCTGCTGTAGCATCGTCTGCTGCTGCTGTAGCATCGTTCTGCTGCTGCTGTAGCACGTCTGCTGCTGCTGTAGCATCGTCTGCTGCTGCTGTAGCATCGTCTGCTGCTGCTGTAGCATCGTCTGCTGCTGCTGTAGCATCGTCTGCTGCTGCTGTAGCACCGTCTGCTGCTGCTGTAGCATCGTCTGCTGCTGCTGTAGCATCGTCTGCTGCTGCTGTAGCATCGTCTGCTGCTGCTGTAGCATCGTCTGCTGCTGCTGTAGCATCGTCTGCTGCTGCTGTAGCATTGTCTGTTGCTGCTGTACCACCGTCAGCTGCTGCTGCTGCTGTACCACCGTTGTTGGTGTGGCTTATTGAGAATACCAAGAAACAATTAACCCCAGAGGATTTTCCACCCAGGATAACCCAAAAAAGTCAGTGTCATCGAAGACTGTCTAACTTATTTCCATTGGGGTCCTTAATCTTGTCTCCCAGGATGCAACCCACACCAGTCGACTAACACCCAGGTGAACAGGGAAAATGCCTGGAACTAGTGCTCATATTGGTGAATTTAGAGCCAGCAAAGGTTGGCTTGAGAGATTTAAGAATCGTAGTGGCATACACAGTGTGATAAGGCCTGTTCTGGAAGAAAATAGCAAACAGGACCTACAGTACTCAGGAGGAAAAGGCACTCCCAGGACACAGTGTCTCATCAGTCATTGCTGCATCTTCAATAAAGGTAAGTGTCATTTATTCTTCATTTAGTAGAGTAGTACATGCACAATATATATTGTGCATGTACTACTCTACTATTGTGCATGTATCCTTCTCTTTGTGTGTAGGAAAATGTATATTTCATGTGGTAAATTTTTTTTTTTTCATACTTTTGGGTGTCTTGCACGGATTAATTTGATTTCCATTATTTCTTATGGGGAAAATTCATTCGCATACCGAACATTTCGCATAACAGCCAGCCCTCTTGCACGGATTAAGGTCGCTATGCGGGGGTCCACTGTATTAAAATTAATATTTCACGTGGTAAATTTTTTTTTTTTCATACTTTTGGGTGTCTTGCACGGATTAATCTGATTTCCATTATTTCTTATGGGGAAAATTAATTCGCCTAACATTGAGCTCTCAGGAACGGATTAATAGCGTTATGCGAGGGTCCACTGTATTAAATTATACATATTTTTATATTAAATTATACATTATTATTATTAGAAGGTAGTAGGTTGGTAGACAGCAACCAACCAGGGAAGTACTACCGTCCTGCCAGATGACTGTGAAACAGAAACCTGTAACTGGTTTGCATGATGGTAGGATTGCTGGTTTCTTTTTCTGTCTCATAAACACACTAGATAACAGGGATATCTTGCTACTCCTACTTACACTTTGGTCACACTTCACAGACACGCACATGCATATATATATACATACATCTAGGTTTTTCTCCTTTTTCTACATAGCTCTTGTTCTTCTTTATTTCTTCTATTGTAGATGGGGAAGTGGAAAAGAATCTTTCCTCCGTAAGCCATGCGTGTCATATGAGGCGACTAAAATGCCGGGAGCAATGGGCTAGTAACCCCTTCTCCTGTAGATATCTACTAAAAAAGAGAAGAAGAAAAACTTCATAAAACTGGGATGCTTAAATGTGCGTGGATGTAGTGCGGATGACAAGAAACAGATGATTGCTGATGTTATGAATGAAAAGAAGTTGGATGTCCTGGCCCTAAGCGAAACAAAGCTGAAGGGGGTAGGGGAGTTTCAGTGGGGGGGAGATAAATGGGATTAAATCTGGAGTATCTGAGAGAGTTAGAGCAAAGGAAGGGGTAGCAGTAATGTTAAATGATCAGTTATGGAAGGAGAAAAGAGAATATGAATGTGTAAATTCAAGAATTATGTGGATTAAAGTAAAGGTTGGATGCGAAAAGTGGGTCATAATAAGCATGTATGCACCTGGAGAAGAGAGGAATGTAGAATAGAGAGAGATTTTGGGAGATGTTAAGTGAATGTATAGGAGCCTTTGAACCAAGTGAGAGAGTAATTGTGGTAGGGGATCTGAATGCTAAAGTAGGAGAAACTTTTAGAGAGGGTGTGGTAGGTAAGTTTGGGGTGCCAGGTGTAAATGATAATGGGAACCCTTTGATTGAACTTTATATAGAAAGGGGTTTAGTTATAGGTAATACATATTTTAAGAAAAAGAGGATAAATAAGTATACAAGATATGATGTAGGGCGAAATGACAGTAGTTTGATGGATTATGTATTGGTAGATAAAAGACTGTTGAGTAGACTTCAGGATGTACATGTTTATAGAGGGGCCACAGATATATCAGATCACTTTCTAGTTGTAGCTACATTGAGAGTAAAAGGCAGATGGGATACAAGGAGAATAGAAGCATCAGGGAAGAGAGAGGTGAAGGTTTATAAACTAAAAGGAGGAGGCAGTTAGGGTAAGATATCAACAGCTATTGGAGGATAGATGGGCTAATGAAAGCATAGGCAATGGGGTCGAAGAGGTATGGGGTAGGTTTAAAAATGTAGTGTTAGAGTGTTCAGCAGAAGTTTGTGGTTACAGGAAAGTGGGTGCGGGAGGGAAGAGGAGCGATTGGTGGAATGATGATGTAAAGAGAGTAGTAAGGGAGAAAAAGTTAGCATATGTGAAGTTTTTACAAAGTAGAAGTGATGCAAGGAGGGAAGAGTATATGGAGAAAAAGAGAGAGGTTAAGAGAGTGGTGAAGCAATGTAAAAAGAGAGCAAATGAGAGAGTGGGTGAGATGTTAACAAATTTTGTTGAAAATAAGAAAAAGTTTTGGAGTGAGATTAACAAGTTAAGGAAGCCTAGAGAACAAATGGATTTGTCAGTTAAAAATAGGAGAGGAGAGTTATTAAATGGAGAGTTAGAGGTATTGGGAAGATGGAGGGAATATTTTGAGGAATTGTTAAATGTTGATGAAGATAGGGAAGCTGTAATTTCGTGTATAGGACAAGGAGGAATAACGTCTTGTAGGAGTGAGGAAGAGCCAGTTATGAGTGTGGGGGAAGTTCGTGAGGCAGTAGGTAAAAAGGAAAGGGGTAAGGCAGCTGGGATTGATGGGATAAAGATAGAAATGTTTTAAAAACAGGTGGGGATATAGTTTTGGAGTGGTTGGTGCAATTATTTAATAAATGTATGGAAGAGGGTAAGGTACCTAGGGATTGGCAGAAAGCATGCATAGTTCCTTTGTATAAAGGCAAAGGGGATAAAAGAGAGTGCAAAAATTACAGGGGGATAAGTCTGCTGAGTTATAGGTAGTAGGTTGGTAGACAGCAACCGCCCAGGGAGGTACTACCGTCCTGCCAAGTGAGTGTAAAACGAAAGCCTGTAATTGTTTTACATGATGGTAGGATTGCTGGTGTCCTTTTTTCTGTCTCACGAACATGCAAGATTTCAGGTACGTCTTGCTACTTCTACTTACACTTAGGTCACACTACACATACATGTACAAGCACATATATACACACCCCTCTGGGTTTTCTTCTATTTTCTTTCTAGTTCTTATTCTTGTTTATTTCCTCTTATCTCCATGGGGAAGTGGAACAGAATTCTTCCTCCGTAAGCCATGCGTGTTGTAAGAGGCAACTAAAATGCCGGGAGCAAGGGGCTAGTAACCTCTTCTCCTGTATATATTACTAAATGTAAAAGGAGAAACTTTCGTTTTTCCTTTTGGGCCACCCCGCCTCGGTGGGATACGGCCGGTGTGTTGAAAGAAAGAAGTCTGCTGAGTATACCTGGTAAAGTGTATGGTAGAGTTATTATTGAAAGAATTAAGAGTAAGACGGAGAATAGGATAGCAGATGAACAAGGAGGCTTTAGGAAAGGTAGGGGGTGTGTGGACCAGGTGTTTACAGTGAAACATAAGTGAACAGTATTTAGATAAGGCTAAAGAGGTCTTTGTGGCATTTATGGATTTGGAAAAGGCGTATGACAGGGTGGATAGGGGGGCAATATGGCAGATGTTGCAAGTGTATGGTGTAGGAGGTAGGTTACTGAAAGCAGTGAAGAGTTTTTTACGAGGATAGTGAGGCTCAAGTTAGAGTATGTAGGAAAGAGGGAAATTATTTCCCAGTAAAAGTAGGCCTTAGACAAGGATGTGTGATGTCACCGTGGTTGTTTAATATATTTATAGATGGGGTTGCAAGAGAAGTAAATGCGAGGGTCTTGGCAAGAGGCGTGGAGTTAAAAGATAAAGAATCACACACAAAGTGGGAGTTGTCCCAGTCTCTTTGTGTGACACTGTGCTTTTTGGGTTTCTGAAAGAAAGTTCAGGTTTGGTGGATGAATTTGGAGGGTGTGCAAAAATAAGAAAAATTAAAGGTGAATACGGAAAGAAAAGGTTATGGGGATAACAAAAGTTGGGTGATGAAAGATTGATTCAGATTGGGGGGAAGAGTATGGGGGGAGGTAATGTTTTCAGTATTTGGGATGGTGTGTCAGCGGATGGGTCTATAAAAGAGGGTGTCTGAATTGATGAGGGAAAAAGAGGAGTGGTTTGCATTAGGAGTCTGTGGAGACAAAGAACTTTGCCCTTGGAGGAAAAAGGGGGGGAATGTATGGGGTATATTTTCCCAAATGCCTTATAGGGGTGGAAGCAGGGGTGTGAATTTTGCGCGAGGAGAAGGGGGAGGCAGTGGAGATGTCATGTCTAGGGGGAATGTTGGTGTGAATAAAATGCAGAGAATTTTATTTTGGAAGTTAGGAGGGGGGCGGGATTCCCAAAACTGTTGTCCAAGGGCTGGGGAAAGGGTTTTGGGGTGGTTCGGACAGTGGGAAGGGAGCGAAACAAAAATGCTTCAAGAGTGTATCAGTCTGCGGGGAAAGGGAAGGGCGGGGTAGGGGTCGGCCTAGGAAAAGGTTGGAGAGGGGGGGTAAAGGGGGTTTTTTTGGTGCGAGGGGTTTGGGGATTCCAGCAGGCTGGTGAGCGTGTTTGATGGGGAGTGAATGGAGACAAATGGTTTTTTAATACTTGACGTGCTGTTGGAGTGGGACAAAGTAACTTTATAAAGGGGTTCGGGGAAACCGGCGGCCCGGGGATTGAGTCCTGGAGATGGGAAAGTCAGTCCCTGCACTCTGAAAGGGGGGTTTAATGTTGCTTTTAAAAAACGTAGTGTAAAGCCCCTTCGGGCAAGCAGTGATGGAGGAATGATGGTGAAATTTTTTTTTTTTTCCCCGGGCCACCCTGCTTGGTGGGAAATCGGCCATGTGATAATAATAAAAAAAAAAAAAATTATTATTAGTATTTAGTAGTAGCATTTTTTTTCAACAGTCGGCCGTCCCCCACCAAGGCAGGGTGCCCCAAAAAGAAAGAAAATCCCCAAAAAGAAAATACTTTCTCATCATTCAAACTTTTCACCTCACTCACAATTATCACTGTTTTTGCAGAGGGCCAAAAAAAAAGTTTAGAAGTTTTATGTATAAAGATACACAACAAATCCCCCTAAAAATACATGTATTATTATAATTTACATTTCTATATTGTATATGTTGAGAAAAAAAAAAAAAAAAAAAAAAAAATGTATATTATACAAATTATCATTATACGTCTTATAATAATTATTACATGTTATTGGCAGTTTGGAGGGGGAAAGTCGTGTATCTTAAGTATATGTTCTAAACTGTTTTATTTTGAGCCCTCTCAAAAGCAGTGTAATGTGTGAGGTGGTGAAAAGGGTTTAAAGATGATGAAAGTATTTTTTTTTTTTGGGGGTTTTCTTTTTTTTTTTTGGGTCCCCTGCCCCGGGGGAGACGACCGACTTGTTGAAAAAAAAAAAAAAAAAATTATGAATTTAGGGGACTGGAGCAGAAAACCCGTTCCCTAATTCACAAAAGCCCCACCGGGGCCCCAAAGGAAACCCCCTCGGGCCCCTCCATCCGAAGCAAAAAAAACGACCGAGGGGGTCCTCGTATCCTGAAAAACGAGCATTGTGGGGCACTCGTAAGCCGAGGTTCCACTGTATATATAGTCTTTTTATGCACAAATCAATATAAACTTTACTGGATAAATAAACTGAAGCATAGCCTAAACAAAGGAATTAAATTTTTATATTGAAGTTAAAAATATGAGGCACAATAAATGTAAAGCATACATAATGAAATATAAGTGTCAACACAAGCACTCACTTCTTAATGTTGTCGGTAGCACCTGACATGGAGAGTGAAGCAGGTGTAGTGGTGCCGTTGTGTGTATTTGTGCCTCCGCCCCCATATAGATCGCCCAATACATCCACAAGCACACCTTTCAGGTACATAATGATTTCCTTTGAAAATATTTTAATAATTTATCAATTTTAACATTAAGAAGAGACCTAAGATTTTCTTTTTATTAAAATGTGCGATTCATCAATAAAAAGTAACATACTTTAGTCAATCTGGTCTAACCTTGATAAATTTGATGTACTGCACAGTACCACAGAATAGCTTAATCCTACTTAACCAGTCCAATGGCAACCAACATATAACTAAAATATCTAACACTGAAGTACATTAATTTTGTGATGCACAGAGTGATTTTCCAAGTTATTCAAACAATTTGTGTTTGTTCACAAATAATGGATGCCAAATAAACACGTACACAAGTGTGTGATCAAAAGTTCATCAGACATCCATTACAGGTAACAAGTTTAGGAGTGATGAAATTTCAGACTGGCAAAGCTACCCAAAGTAAAGGGTTTCCTGTCCTGAATAGCCTATAGAAAAGTGTCCTTTTCCACATTACAGGCAGCAATGTGATAGTGACCTGCCATTGTACTGAGTGATCAGTCAATCAAGAGCTTTTTTGAAAGTTCTGATATGGCTAAGGGGTAAAATTAGATTAAGCTGCCACAAAAAGTGTGAAAAAGGCTAATGATTTCTGCACCATGGCAATGCCCCTTCATGTACTGCTGTCTCCAGGAATTTTTGGTTAAAAATAAAAAAAAAAATCTTGCAATATTATATATACCCACTGTCTTCACCTCACCTTGTCCCATACTATTCTATTCTGTTCCCAAAAATCAAAATAAAGCTGAAAGGAGAATTAATGACATTGCTACCATACATAAAAATGTGATGAGGAAACTCTACAAACTGAAGGTTAAAAACATCCAAAACATCAAAAGTGGCAGGAACACTAAGACAAGTGTATTTCTGGGGGAAGATTACCTTCATAAAAATGTTTTATAGTATATATTTTCACAAATAAAAGCTAAGATTTAGAACTTTTTGATTAGTCTTCCTTTACAGTTACACACGATGGATTGAGAATAGGAAGAGCAAACTCAAAATTTTAACACACATTAAAACTATTTATACATGTAAAAATGAAAAGATTTTGATTTTTTTTTTACATACTGTATTTATTTTTATTTTTTATCAAAGTTCAAATACTGAATTTGTACTTACTCATACACAGTACCTTGTTATTATATATGTATACCAATTAATTATAGCAGTAATACATGTACTGTAAAGGCACATTGGAAAATAAGGTATAAAGAAGGGTATGTTAGGAATAAAGATCTGAAAGGTTACACAAGACAAGATCTATGGAGAAATAAAAATATAGATAGTGCCAACAAGCTAAATAATGACAGTAAATACAAATAAAAATTTCAGAGTAACAAGGATGAATCCACCTATACAATAATTTCTAAAGTAAACTAACAATGAAAAAAATCAAACCAAAACATATGAAAAATGAGAAACAAACACATTTATAATGACTTAACATCAGGAAAAGTGACTTGCAAGTATTGGTAAACAAGAGCAAAAACAAAATACAGAAATAAAAATCAATGAAAAATTCTAATATAGCCTCACAACCCAGACTAGGGCCCATCATCTTCATCTACACTATACATCTGTATTACAGAGTATACAAGACATTCCCAATATTGAAATACAGTAGAGCGTCATTTAGCACGATTCAGGTATAGCACGATTGAAGAACTGCGGCACAATTTTATGCAACGCCGTAAAATTAATTTGACACGGTTCAGTTTGCGGGAAGGAAAAATAAATTCTTTTTCTCAAGCGGCTGCCTTGTTGTGGATCAGCGGGGGAGACCTCCTGCCATCCCCTGCCACCCCCCAACACCACCCCACCATTCGTACTTCATAGGTGTCCAGCCCTTCTCTGCTACAAGCTAGCTGTGTTGTGAATTGTTTTGATCTTTTAATTACGGATGACAAGAAACAGATGATTGCTGATGTTATGAATGAAAAGAAATTGGATGTCCTGGCCCTAAGCGAAACAAAGCTGAAGGGGGTATAGGAGTTTCGGTGGGGGGAAATAAATGGGATTAAATCTGGAGTATCTGAGAGAGTTAGAGCAAAGGAAGGGGTAGCAGTAATGTTGAAGGATCAGTTATGGAAGGAGAAAAGAGAATACGAATGTGTAAATTCAAGAATTATGTGGATTAAAGTAAAGGTTGGATGCGAAAAGTGGGTTCATAATAAGCGTGTATGCACCTGGAGAAGAGAGGAATGCAGAGGAGAGAGAGGGATTTTGGGAGATGTTAAGTGAATGTATAGGAGCCTTTGAACCAAGTGAGAGAGTCATTGTGGTAGGGATCTGAATGCTAAAGTAGGAGAAACTTTTAGAGGGTGTGGTAGGTAAGTTTGGGTGCCAGGTGTAAATGAAAAGGGAACCCTTTGATTGAAATTTGTAAGAAAGGGGTTTTTTAAAAGGTTA
>NC_069408.1:13281047-13296911 GCF_026875155.1 Cherax quadricarinatus | reverse complement strand
CAAAAATAGGTAGTACAAATAGGTGAGTACATGACGTCACAAAAACATCACTGGGCCCTAGAAAGGGGGTTGTGTTTTAAAAACAAGGGATGGTACTATGATACTCAGTTTAACGTATACATATACAGGGGATCAGCAACTATGCTGACACACGCAATCCAACGCACAAGCCACAGCCTGGCTGGTCAGTACTGACTTTAGGTGCTTGTCCAGCCTGCTTGAAGACAGCCAGGGGTCTATTGGTAATCCCCCCTTAATATGCTGGGAGGCAGTTGAACAGTCAGGGGCCCCCCTGACACTTATTTTTTGTCTTTTAAAGCATGCTAGTGACACCCCTGCTTTTCACGGGGGGGATGTTGCATCGTCTGCCAAGTCTTTTGCTTTCGTTGTGAGTGTTTTTTCGTGTGCAAGTTGGGTACTAGTCCCTCTAGGATTTTCCAGGTGTAATAATCATGTATCTCTCCCGCATGCTTCCAGGGAGTACAGGTTCAGGAACTTCAAGCGCTCCCAGTAATTGAGGTGTTTTATCTCCGTTATGCGCACCGTGAAGGTTCTCTGTACATTTTCTAGGTCAGCAATTTCACCTGCCTTGAAAGGTGCTGTTAGTGGGGCAGCAATATTCCACCCTAGACAGAACAAGCGACCTGAAGAGTGTCATCATGGGCTTGGCATCCCTAGTTTTGAAGGTTTTATTACCATCCTGTCATTTTTTCTACAGATGCGTTTGATACAATGTTATGGTCCTTGAAGGTGAGATCCTCCGACATGATCACTCCCAGGTCTTTGACGTTAGTTTTTCGCTCTATTGTGTGGCTGGAATTTGTTTATACTCTGATGAAGTTTTAATTTCTTCATGTTTACCAAAATTGGAGTAATTGAAATTTCTCATCGTCGAACTTCACATTGTTTTCTGCAGTCCACTGAAAGATTTGGTTGATGTCCGCCTGGAGCCTTGCAGTGTCTGCAGTGGAAGACACTGTCATGCAGATTCAGGTGTCATCTGCAAAGGAAGACACGGTGCGTGGCTGACAATCCTTGTCCATGTCAGATATGAGGATGAGGAACAAGATGGGAGAGAGTACTGTGCCTTGCGAACAGAGCTTTTAAACTGTAGCCGCCTAAGACTAGACTCTGTTGACTACTACTCTTTGTGTTCTATTTGTAAGAAAGTTAAAGATCCATCTACCAGTCTATCTACAAGTCTGTGTATATTACATCTGCATTCTTTTTGTCTTCTAGTACATCAAGGACCTTGTCGAGTGATCCAGTATTTGGGGACAGACAGGAGCGACCTGTTCTAAACCCATGTTAAACCGGGGTTTTGTGTAACTGATGGGTATCTAGATGGTGGCGATCTTGCTTCTTAGGACCCTTTCAAAGATTTTATGATATGGGATGTTAGTGCTATTGGTCTGTAGTTCTTTGCTATTGCTTTACTGCCCCCTTTGTGGAGTGGGGCAATGTCTGTTGTTTTTAGTAAATTGGGACGACCCCAGTGTCCATGCTCCTCTCCATAGGATGTTAAAGCACGTGATAGGGGCTTCTTGAAGTTCTTGATGAACACGGAGATCCATGAGTCGGGCCCCTGGGGCAGAATGCATTGGCATGTCATTTATCGCCTGAGTCATATTGGAACTTGAGTAGCTCACTCTTTCCTTGCTGTCATCTGTGTAGGACCCATCTTTTTTAAGTAGGGGCCCAATACGGGGTGTTGTTCTCGACTTTGATTTGGCATAAGAAAATAAGTACTTTGGGTTTTTTTCGATTTCATTTTTGGCTTTTAGTTTTTTCCCGCGATTCCTGGCTCCTATAAGATTCCTTTTCTTTTAAAATTTGATGTTTGCTATTTCTCTGACCAGTATCTCCCACGCATTGCAGATATATTGGCCTCTTTTAGCCGCTCTGTTATTCTTTTCCGTCGCCTGTAAAGGGAGCCCCTGTCTCTTTCTATTTTACATCTACTCCTCCTTTTTCTTAAAGGAATAAGCCTTGTGCATACATCGAGTGCCACTGAGTTAATCTGTTCTAGGCATAATTTGGGGTCTGTGTTGCTTAGTATATCTTCCCAGCTTATATCGTTTAGGACTTGGTTTACTTGGTCCCACTTTATGTTCTTGTTATTGAAGTTGAATTTGGTGAATGCTCCCTCGTGACTAATCTCATTATGTCGGTCTGGGGCTCCGCACATACATGACTGAACCTCGATTATGTTGTGATCTGAGTATATTGTTTTGAAAATGGTGACATTTCGTATCAGATCATCATTGTTAGTGAAGAAGAGGTCTAGTGTATTCTCCAGTCTAGTAGGCTCTATTATTTGTTGGTTTAAGTTGAATTTTGTGCAGAGATTTCAAAGCTCGTGAGTGTGGTGATAATTACCACATACCTGTGGTGTGGGTGGCAGTTACATCAACCAAATCTTTGAGTGGGTCACTCAAAACAATATGAAGTTCAGCGAGGAGAAATTTCAACTACTCAGATATAGGAAACTTGAAGAAATTAAAAATGTGTTAGGGTATACAACAAATTCTAACCATACAATAGAGTGGAAAAGTAATGTGAAGGACCTGGGAGTGATAATGTCAGAGGACCTTCACCTTCAAAGACCACAACATTGTATCTACTTCATCCGCTAGGAAAATCATAAGATAGATAATGAGAACCATCAAAACTAGGGACACCAAGCCCAATTGTTTATTCTCTCTAGGCTGGAATACTACTGTACACTAATGGCCCCCTTCAACGCTGGCGACATTGATGACCTGGAGAGTGTAGAAAGAACTTTCATGGCACACATAAGTACGATAAGGCACCTAAATTACTGGGAACGGTTGAAGGTCCTTGATCTGTATTCCCTGGAATGCAGGCAAGAGAGATACATGATAATACACACTTGGAAGGTCCTGGAGGGATTGGTACCAAACCTACACGCAAAAATCACTCCCTATGAAAGGAAAAGACTCAGCAGGAGATGTAACATTCCCCCGATGAAAAGCAGGGGTGCCACGAGTACACTGAGAGACAATACAATAAGTGTCCGGGGCCCAAGATTGTTCAATTGCCTCCCAGCATACATAAGGGGATTACCAATAGACCCCGGACTGTCTTCAAAAAGACACTGGACAGACAATTAAAGTCAGTACCTGACCAACCGGGCTGTGGTTCGTACATCAGCATGCTTGCAGCCAGCAGTGAAAGCCTGGTTGATCAGACCCTGATCCACCATGAGGCCTGCTCTCAGACCGGGCAGCGGAGGCGTTGACCCCGAAACCCCCTCCAGGTAAACTCCAGGTAAAACCCATGGTGTAGTTAGTAGTTACCACATACCCATGGTGTGGGTAATAGTTACCACATAGCCATAGTGTGGGTGATAGTTACCACATACCCATGGAGTGGGTGATAGTTACCACATACCCATGGTGTGGGTGACAGTTACCACATAACCATAGTGTGAGTGATAGTTACTACATACCCATGACGTGGGTGGTGGTCACTACATACCCATGGTGTGGGTGGTAGTTACAACATACCCATGGTGTGTATGGTATGTAAGTGTACAGTGACATTGTTCACACAATAATAATGTTGTCAGCATAGTTGCTGATCCCCTGTATGTGTATGTTATCTGAGTATCATAGTACCATCCATACGTTTTACATAGTTGACCCCTTGCTAGGCTCATTGGCTAGCATGTGTGACGTCACATGATGGTGCATGTGAGCTTTGGGCACTCTGCCTCTCTCTCACTTCACGCTTAGGTCTAACAACAGGCTGGGCTCCTCCTTCTCACACTCTGCTAATATAAGTATTACCATCCAACAAGTGTGTTTAACTCCAATCATCATATCTCCACGAACCCTCTCAACAAATGGTGACAACGGTGAGCACGTAAATTTGATATTTTCGCAGATGTACGGAGATTAATTTTTGCAGCTGTGGACATTGTGTGTCGACCGCATGGGAGCATAGGAGCCAGCTACCCTGACCAAGCACTCACCTGCCTCTCTGCACTACTTCCTGGTCAGTCTTTGTGTCTTAGTGTTTTATCTGCTTATTTACATTACTTCCGAGGGGTTGACCCGGGTTTGCAAATTAAGCCAAGCCACCAAGCCAGTCTGTCGAGGGGAGTCAAGCCCTATGCCATCCAGCCTGTCTTAAGTACCAGTCTTGCCTGCTAAGGCAGCTTTCCACCCTTGCTGTGCTCATTGTTACAAGTTCTCAAGCCAGTCTGTGTAAAGGGTTAAGCCAAGCAAGCCATCAAACTAACCCAGGCGACTAAACCCAGTATCAAGGAATCCACGTGAGTTCAAGCCTTCACCATCTAGCCGTCCTGAGTGTTTATACCATCCCTATGGTGTTGTGGTATTTTGTGGCTTTTTAAGCCAGCCTGGCTTAGAATATTTTCGTACCTAGTGTGGGTGTCCTTAGAGCATGTGGGTTACGCTGCTTATCCAGTAGGCCTAGCCACCACACAGTGTCCCAGCGGGCTGCCTCACTCACCCACACCTACCCACCACCATTGTTTCTCACCCTTATATCAGGTCCTAGTACCTTATTTTACGGCTCACATAGCGGGTCAAGACCCAAGATTGTTTTATCGTATTTGTGCACCTATGAAAAAAGCCTAGCTATATGTGTTCCTCGAGTTTAAGCGCAAATTCTTCGAGACATCGACTGTGGAAAATTAAATTTACTTGGATGTAACTCCTAAGATACATACCAGTAAATGGTAACAAAGATAATTATTCTTTATCAAGGTTACAGAGACAAGTAGGAATTTTAGGACACCTAGGTCGCAAAAATGTCCCCCTTTGATACCTACTACTGTCATATCCACAAGTCACTCTGGACCTATATTAATTTCAAATGAAATATACATCACCAGGAATTCTGGTAAAAACATTAATATAAATATATGGACTGTATATTAAATTTAAAATGTGAATACATATACATTGAAGGAGAATTTATAATAATAAGACTCATCAATTAGTCTGGAGATTATGGTGTGTCATACCTCCCCTGCCTAAATATGAAGAAAATACTGGCCAGAATCTCAACATAAATTGACAATGACTTAGCTGGAGTTCCTAAGCTGTCCTGTCCATCTGTTTAATGCTCACATTATGCAGGACTGCAAATCCAACAATTTCAGCTCCTATTTGGGAAGTTTCAAACACAATTTAACTTCCAGATCGACGAAATTTATGCACATTTCATTAGCGTTCCTGTACCACATTCAAAAACAATGATGTCTCTCCCCTGCTCGTCAGTGCAGGCGCAAAGCTTCCCTGTCGGTTCACTTCTTTAAAATACACTTTAGAGCAATAGTAATGTATTAAACAGGTATTCTTCTTCTTCTTATGACCAGAGCTTTGGTAAGATGGGTAAGGAAGAAGGATGGGTAAGGATGGAAATATTGGAAAAGGGTGGGAGGGGGGGGAGAGGTAGGATATAAAAGGTAAGTGGCCCAACCACTTTGGTGTAATTTAAAAAGTGTATGTGAATTGATAAGATATTCTTTAATGGGTATAATACTAACCCATCAGAGTCACATAGATATAACAGATATATAAGTACATGACTCTGAATTGGTAGTAATTATACAAGTTGCAATTGCGTTTTTTTTTTTTTTTTTTTTTGCGATTGCACAACGGATATTTATGCGACAATGAAGGCAATAATTTTCTGACCAGTTTATAATTTCGTGACAATGGCTTCTTACAGGTGGTGTCCAGCCATGGTAAATAGCATAATTTTTACATTAGAAAGTTATATAAGATGTCTCCCTAATTGGGGGCGATGATTTTCTCAGTATACATAGAAGGGTTCTGGTGGTACCCAATCTTCTTCATCAGGTAAGTTGCTCAATATCATGGGTCGAGGGTAATCATCTTTATGAATAAAACGACGAACCCTCTGTGGGAGAGTCATTCTTTGAGTCCTGTGAGGCGGAGTATTGATGGTGTAATCCGTGGTATTAACCACTTGTATGGGATGTTCTCTATCTGGCATGTATAGTTCTTGCATTGTATAAAGTTGTTTCTTTTTTAGGGTGTCAAGGCGTACATTTATGGCAGTAATATCTTGTTGTGTGTGTAAATCTGCCATTTTAACTCTGTCTCTCCTCCTGGTATCGGTAATAAAGCGAAGAGCTCTATTCTGGACCCTTTGTAACCGGAGCATGTTGGTCTTTGTTGTTAATGACATTGGGACACAAGGGTATTCAAGTATAGGTCTTATTATCATTTTATACAGATGTTTTTTGACATGTTGAGGGGCTTGATTGAATCGAAAGAGACTGCTAAGACCGGCTTTGGCTGTGTTGATCTTTTTAGTTACATGAGATGTTGAGTGGAGCAGCCTGTCTATTTCATATCCCAAGATCTTGTTAGGGTTTCTAATGGCTACAGGTGTACCTCTGATGGAGATACCTCCTTTATCTTCGATGGTTGATGCAAAACATCCTATCGTGCTAACAAGGACCTTGTCAGGATTAGTCGTAATTCTCCATTTCTTCTCCCATTAGATGTTCGACGAAAGTTCAATATTCATTTTTTCTATGACTCTCTCATACCTGTATTTTCCTGTTACTGGAGTTGATGAGACGACATGAATAACATCATCTGCAAACTGTGTCACAATTGTGTTATTAAACTCTGGTTGAGGAAGGTCATTCACATAAATGTTAAACAGAAGTGGACTGAGACAAGAACCTTGTGGGACACCAGCCGTCGGTATAAAAGGTTCTGTCGACTTGCCATGAAAGGTGGGAATGATTTTTCTTTGAGTTAAGAAATTATAAATTACTCTGAGAAAAGTCCAGTTATGGTCTGGTAGTCAATGAGTTTGTATATAAGGCCATCATGCCATAAAGCTATCAAAAGCTTTATGAACATCTCTGGTGGCAATTAAGGCAAGATTGCCCTGCTGTTTTAGACTTGCTACAGTGTCAAAAATAACATTTATTGCATGATTGGTACCTCTATGTGTTCTAAAGCCAAATTGTTTTTCAGTAAAAAAGTGATTAAACTCCATATAGTAATTCAATCTGTTGGAAATGACTTTCTCAAGAACTTTTCCAGTGACTTCAAGTAAAGATATTGGTCTATAGTTCCCAGGTTGGTGGATTTCTTTATTGGGCTTAGCAAGAAAGATCATCCTAGCAGTCTTAAAAACAACTGGAAAATGTCCTGAGGCCAAGATGGCATTAAAGATATTAACCAAAGACTGTTTACAATTTCTGGGTAGGAACTTTATTTGTTTCATTGTTATTCCAGAGAGGCCAGGGGCTCTATTTCTCATTCTTCCAATAACCTGACTTAATCTCTAGTATGTAATAGGTCTAGTAAGCGGGTGGGTATCTTCAAGAGTTGAAGTATCGATGGTAGGTAGTGGTTGTAGATCATCCAAGTTCTCATCTCTCCATTCATTTACTAACTGATAATGATTATTATTAAATTGACGACTGTTATTGTGAGAGAGAATTTTCTCCCATACATCACCCATCAAATTAGCCTGGTCCTGTGGATCGTCAAGTTTAATTTCAACATCTTCATCATCCTCATCAGTGAAGGTATGAACTAGGTAGTTAGGAGCCTTGTGCTTTGCCCCTAAAAGTTGTCGGATCTTACTCCAAAATTTTGCTGGTTCACGTTGATACTGATTAGCTTGAAGAACTAGAAATTTCCATATGTCTCGTTTGTGTTGACTAATCATGTTAATTAATTCATGCCTTAATCGGTGCAGTGTAGCTGCTGGTGGTTGTCGCGTTTGAAGATGCCTTCGACATTCTGCTTGATAATTTCTTAAAGTGTCTCTAATTTCTCTAGTAGGTTTATATTGTTGGTATATCTTTGTGGAAGCTAATTGACAAGTTGCATTAGTAGCTTCAATTATGCAGGGACCTGATTGCATCATCAATTGCATTGGAAGGTAGATTTTCCAAAGACACAATTTCATCCTCACCCAGATATGCCCTGAAGGGGTCAAATCCTAGGGTGTTAAGATTGGGTTTAGGAGTTACAGGTATTCTAAATGGAGAAGTTTGTAGTTGTATTATAACAGGGATATGGTCAGATCCTACATTTCCACCAGGAGATATACGACAGTGAAAGATGTCACAGTCTCTGTTTGTCAGTACAATATCTGGTGTCCCTGGATGAGGACCAATAAACGATTTAAAGAATGGGCCTTGAAATGACAAGTTTCTAGCTGTCATGATATTAAAGAGTTGTTTTCCTTTTAAGTCACCCAGTGGAACACCAGCTCCACAGTTAAAGAGGGCAGGGTGATGAGCATTAAAATCTCCAGCTAGAATTGTTGGAATATTTCTGCTTAATATCCTATGTAGAGGAATTGACTCTATATATGGCTGTCTCGGGGGAAAATATCCAGTTGCTATCAGTAGTTGTCCATGCGACGTTGTTAGTTCTATTGCAAGAATGTTATCTTCATCAACATGAATATTTTTAAATGTATATCCTAATTTAACCAAGATGGCTACACCACTAAACTGTCCTCTCGATTTCTCCACAGTACAGTAACCACGTAATTTAATATGTTGATCAACTCTTGCAGCTGTCTCGTTCAAAAGTATAACATCAGGATTGTAGTTATGTAGTTCAACCTCAAGAAGGTAACGATTATTAAAGAAATGTTGAAAATTAAGTTGGAAAATTGTAATCCCCATTATTGCTTTATCTTCGTTCGTACACTGCGTTCTGAACGCCTGCAAGTAATGTTATGTGTTGTATCTACACTATCCCTGCTGGACTCGTCAAGGGGAAGAGGGAACTTTTGCGTGGATGCTTGTGTATTAAAAATGCCATCATCTTCACTAGAGGCAGTAATATTAACAGACTCATTAGAATCGTTAGAGTCGTTAGAGTCATCATCATGAAACTGAGGTATGCTATTCTCAGTTTCAGGAAACAGAGGCTCGTGAGAGTTAATGGGAGACTGTGTAGGCTCCAAGGGAATATTAGATAGGCAAGGTGAGTTACCTTGGGAAAGTTCCTGTTCAACAGGATCAGCTACAATAGCGGGAGAGTAGGCACCACTTTCTGGGGCATTGTTATGTTCAGGTGTTGACTTATCGGGTTGAGAGGAGTTGACAGCCTGGGTTTGCGTTGAGGGCGATCCCTGGGCCAGGGATGACTTAGGCTTATTTTTAGATGTAGAGTATGGTACATACTTCTTGTTATGAGAAGGCTGGGTCATAATAGCCTTCACATTTTCAGGGATAGTGGATGGGAGTGATCCCATTTATCCATTAACAGATCATTTAAAACCTGAGAGCAGAGTTGCATGTCACCACCTGCTATTGTCTTTGGCCACAAGTACATTAGTTGTGCTCTCGTTATATCCCCGTCTGTGGATACCCGAGACATATGAGATGCGACTGAACCTTGTTGTTGTGTCTGTTGTAAGTGAGGGTTAGATTGGGGCGCTCCAAGAGGGGCAGAATTCCAAACATTGGAACCATTGGTAGAGACCTGAGGAGTCCCACTTGATCCAGGCAGAGCTGGGAAGGAAGTTTGAGACATGGTTGGCGGTGCCTGAGGAGTGGTCTTCTTAGAAGTGGATAGTTTCTTGGCTTCAAGAATTTTCTGCATTTCCTTTTTTCTTTCAAGACAAATAGCAGAAACAGCTGATGTTTTCCATTACAGAGGACACATTTGGGTGTATTTTTGTTGTTACAATCTCGATACGAATGTTGGCCAGAGCAAATGCTACAAATCTGCCCTTGAGTACTGCATTTGTTGTTGTTATGACCAAAGGCATAACACTTAAAACATTGTGTCACACTGACAAAGCGTTCAAGAGAGATTTGGTCAGGTGTACATCTGGTGCCAAAACAGGTATATTTACATTATAAAAAATATACAGCATAATTTTGGGAAATTATTTTCCACACTGCGACCGGGCAGAGGTCATTGCTAAATGACTCAAATTACTCCTTCCTTTTGGAGATGATTCCAGCCAGTTCTGTCTTGAGTGGCTGTTCTAGTAGGTCTTACTACAATTTCATCTTCGTGCATCACTTGGTCAGCGTTATCTTCAATATCACTTGTGTCACTTTCCCTTAGATTTTCATTTACCTTTGATTGAATACCATTTCATTCCAAGGGAATCAATTTATTAATTGTGTGTAAACTTTCCTGGCCACGACACAACACTGTGACATTCCTGTATCTGGGTACAATGTCAATACTTTGCCCAGAGGCCACAATGTTTCGATGTTGTTCAGTGTCAATTAACACAATGTCACCTGGTTGAATGGTCTGTCGATTTACTGCCTCTGTCGCACCATAAAAGTGTTCACGTAGTGTAAGAAGATATTCCTTATGCCACACATTAGACCAATGATCAATTACTTTATTTAACATTTTAAATTTATTACACTACACTGCCGCATCATTGTAATCTTCATCACTTTCTTCCGGATTATCTCTTTAGACAGGGCAGCTTCCAATTTCCTTCCACATATAAAGTGTGGGGAAGGTGAAATTTACATCTGCATCAGCGTATCACCCATGACGAAGAGCCTATTAATTTTTAGATTTTCTGCTCCACCAACACCCGCATGAAATTCCTCCAAATTAATTCTCTTCGGTGTAGTTCTTTATGGGAGAACACCTCTTCACTGTGCCTATTCATCTTTCGTACAGCCCCCCTGCCAAGGGGCTCTAGAGTAATAAATTTTCCAGGTACAACCCTTTCCCCCGCTTGGGTTAACAGAGATTGAAAAAATAATTGTTACTATTATTTAATTCTATCAAGTGTTGAGCACCTGCTACAAAATTTGCAGCATTATCCGAAATCATCAATCTCGGACAGGATCTCTTAGCTGCAAATTTTCGAAAAAGCTGTATAAACTGTTCTCCAGACACGTCCTGAGCCACTTCTAAATGAACTGCCCTAGTAGCAGTACAAGTGAACAAGCATACATACACTTTCAGTGGAACACCATTTGACGTACCTGTTAAAATTATTGGACCACTATAGTCTACACCTGTTACATCAAATGATTTCACTAATTGTACACGCTCCTTTGGCAGTGGTGGAGGACCTGGGTACATATAGGATCTGGCATCCACACGGCGACATATTACACAAGATTTAATCACCCTTTTTACACTTTGCCGTCCTTGTGGAATCCAGAAAGTTTCCCTAATACAATTTAAGGTATCTTGTACCCCACCATGCATTACATTTTTATGGGCATTTAGAACAATCAAATTTGTTAGATGATGAGTTTTGGGCAGTAAGATAGGGTGTTTAGCATAATCACCCAATTCAGCATTTTGTAACCTACCTCTGCACCTAATTACATTGTTCTCTAAATACAGCCCCAATTTCTCTATTACAGAACCTTTCACAATGTTTCTTTCCATCATCAATTTAATCTCATTTCCATAGATTTCCTCCTGTACCGTCTTTATCCAATATTCAAGAGGATGTGAAAATTTATATCAGATATTCATCTTAAACACCAACTTAGTTACATTGATTAGTTTGGGTAAAGAAGAATACCTATTTATATCAATGGCTAAGGAAGGACAAACAATTGGAGTGGTGGTCACAGTAATTTCAACAGGAGCAATATATGCCTTTTGTACAGGCCAATTAGTTTTATTTACCAACCAGCTCGGTCCTTTAAACCATGATACACTATTTACAAATTTAGCATAAGGTAAACCTCGAGATAAGAAATCAGCTGGATTCTCCTCACCAGGTATATGATTAAATGTTAACATATGCTGACCCAAACTATTATACTTCTCTTGCATCTGATTAATTTCAGCGACTCTGTTTTGTACGTACACAATTTTACTGTTTCCATTACGAATCCATTGTAAGGATACCTCATTATCAGACCAAATTACAGTGTTGCTAATATTTATCTCCTGCAACTTATTTCTTATATAATTAGCTAATTTGACACCAAACATAAATGGCTGTTAATTCCAACTGAGGTAAGGTACGTGATTTAATTGGAGACACTTTAGCCTTAGACATAAGAGAAATAACACTATTACATTGAAGGTAAGCAACTGCTCCATATGCCAATTTTGAAGCATCACAAAAAATGTGGTGTATATTTTTTCCCATCTGGATTGGCCACCTGCGTGGGAACTCCAACATTGGAATTTTTTCATAATCACCAATTAATTCTCCCACCGTTAATGAATTCCTCAGGTAGATTTATTCCAAAGCACATTTAACTTCCATGCTTTCTTGTATTAATAATTTTCCCCCTTATAGTAAGGGGTGACACTAAGCCTAGTAGATCAAAACATTTGGGGAAAATTCAGCAAGCAAAACTCTCTTAGTTAATTTAAAGGGCAACGTAATTATTAGGTTTTAACATTAACAAAACTCTCTCAGTATCCCAATTTAAACCCAATACTTTACTACATTTTGGCACTTCATCTCCAGGGTAATCTTTACTTATTTTGTCCTTTAATTTGGACGAATTACTATTCCATTCCCTCAGAGGCATATTTGCACTTTTCATTATTTATTAGCCTCTCCATAAGTCATTAACAGTTCCTCTTCAGTTGACGTCACACCCAGGAAATTGTCCACATAAAATTGTTTGCTCATTACTTTACTCACATGGAGTTTACCTGGAGAGAGTTCCGGGGGTCAACGCCCCCGCGGCCCGGTCTGTGACCAGGCCTCCTGGTGGATCAGAGCCTGTTCAACCAGGCTGTTGCGTGGCTGCACGCAAACAAACGTACGAGCCACAGCCCGGCTGATCAGGAACTGACTTTAGGTGCTTGTCCAGTGCCAGCTTGAAGACTGCCAGGGGTCTGTTGGTAATCCCCTTATGTGTGCTGGGAGGCAATTGAACAGTCCTCGGGCCCCTGACACTTATTGTATGGTCTCTTAAACGTGTAGTGAAACCCCTGCTTTTCATTGGGGGGAGTTGCATCGTTATGCCAGTCTTTTATTTCGTAGTGAGTGATTTTCGTGGTGGCAAGTTCGGTACTAGTCCTCTAGGATTTTCCAGGTGTATATACATGTATCTATCCTCCTGCGTTCCTGGGATTACTGGTTTAGGAACCTCAAGCTGCTCCCAGTTTTAATTGAGGTGTTTTATCTCCGTTAATGCGCGACCGTGAAAGTTTCTCTGTACATTTTCTAGGTCGGCAATTTCACATGCATTGAAAGGTTGTGTTAGTTGGCAGCAATATTCCAGCCTAGAATAGAACACGTGGACCTAGAGAGTGTCATCATGGGCTTGACGCCTCCCTAGTTGAAGGTTCTAATTATCCATCTGTCATTTTTCTAGCAGATGAGATTGATTCAATGTTATGGTCCTTGAAGGTGAGATCTCGACATAATCACCTCCCTGCGGTCTTTGGACGTTGGTTGTTTCGCTCTATTTTGTGGCCTGAATTTGTTTAGCTACTCTGATGAGATTTAATTTCTCATGTTTACCATATTGAGTATTGAAATTTCTCATCGTTTGAACTTAATAATTGTTTTCTGCAGACCACTGAAAGTTGGGTTGATGTCGCCTGGAGCCTTGCAGTTGTCTGCCAATGGAAGACACTGTCATGCAGAATTCGGTGTCATCTGCAAAGGAAGGAAAAAAAAAGACACGGTGCTTGTGGTGTAATCACTGTCTATGGTCGGATATGAGGATGAGGAACAAGATGGGAGCAGGTACTGATGCCTTGTGGAACAGCAGCTTTTCACCGGTAGCTGCCTCGAGACTTTACTTGTTGACGACATACTCTCTGTGTTCTGTTAGTGAAAAGAAATTATAGATCCATCGACCGACCTTTTCTGTTTATTCCTTTTAGCACGCACTTTTGTGAGCTATTACGCCATGGTACACTTGTCGAAGGCTTTTGCAATGTCTGTATATATTACTTGCATTTTCTTTTTGTCTTCATAGTGCTTTTGGACCTTGTCGTAGTGATCCAATAGTAGAGACAGGACAGGAGCGACCTGTTCTAAACCCATGTTGCCCTGGGTTGTGTATCTGATTGGTTTATTGAGTGGGTGGTGTTTTGTTCTTAGGGACCCTTTCAAAGATTTTTGATGATATGGGATGTTAGTTCTATTGGTCTGTAGTTCTTGCTGTTGCTTTACTGCCCACTTTGTGGAGTGGGGCTATGCTCTGTTGTTTTGTAACATGTGGGAAGACCCGTGTCCATGCTCCCTTCCAATAGGATGGAAAGGCTCGTGTTGGGGCTTCTTGCAGTTCTTGTTGAAAACAGAGTTCCATGAGTCTGGCCCTGGCAAAGAGCATGGCTTGTCATTTATCGCCTGTTCGAAGTCATTTGAGTCAGGATAACATAGGATTAGGCTTGGTTGTTAATCAAATTTTGTGGTTATATCCTAAACAATTCATTTTTTGATCTTCGACTCTCAGTCAGGTTAAGCGGCTTGTTAAAAACTGGTCATATTGGGAATGTGTAGCTCACTCCATTCCTGATGTCATCTGTTGGTAGGACCATTCGTTGTTTAAGTAGGGGCCCAACTTATGGAGTTGTTCTCGATTTTGATTTGGCTAGGAAAAAAATACTTTGGGTTTTTTTCGTTTTTCATTTATGGGTTTTTGTTCTTCCCCGTTTCCCGAATCCTAAAGGATCTTTTAGCTTAAGTTCGTGCTTGCTATTTCTTGACCGTGTCTCCCCAAGCTTTTAGATATATTTACCCCTTTTTTGCCGCTTTTTTCTTTTTTTCCCTCGCCTGTAAAAGGGAGCGCCGTCTCTTTCTTTTTTACATCTATCCCCTTTTTCTTAGAGGAATAAGCTTTGTGCTCATCGAGTGCCACCGATTAAATCTGTTTAGGCTAATTTGGGGGTTGTGTTGCTTAGTATATCTGCCCCTTATTCGGTTGGACTTGGTTTACTGGTCCCACTTTTTTTTTTGTTATTGAAGTGAATTTAGTGAATGCCCCCTGTGACTGTCTCATTATGTCGGTCTGGGGCTCCCCGTACTTTTTGAACCTCATTTTTGTTGGATTTTGGTTATTGTTTTTGATATGGTGAATTTTTATCAGTCATCATTTTTAGTGAAAAATAGGTCTAGTGTTTCTAGTCTAGGGCTCTTTTTGTGGTTTAAATTGAAATTTTTTTTCAGGATTAAGCTGTGTGGTGTGGTTTATAGAGGCCTTGGGTTTTGGAAAATATTATTTTGTTATTTCCCTTTTGGTGCCTTGTTTTTTCCCCCCGGAGAAGTGTTGGGTGAGGGCGGGAAAGTTTCCGGGGAGGGAAAAACAGCGTTTGGAAGCGGGGGGGACCGGGGGGGGTGCAACAAGATGGGGCTGCAAAACCCCCCACATCAATTGAGGGGAAAAGAGTTTGGGGGGGGAAAAGTGGTCTGCAAAAGACAGGGCAACCCCCCCCCCTTTTCCTGTTCCCCCTTTCTGTACATCTGTATTTGTAACCTGGATCCCACATTTCGTTTTTCCCAAGTGTTTCCCTTTATGTGGTCTCAGTGAAAAGGGGCCCGCAACTTGGGGCCTTTTTCCCCTGCAAGCGTCCCCGGATGAAAGGTATTTTTTTGTTTGTTGCTGCTTTTGACCTTATATTTGCAAAAAGAAAGTTATCGGCTGGTGGATTGTTGACGGGGGGGATTTTTTTCCGGCAATTAGTATCTGTATCTGTTGGTTTGGGGTGGAGGCCATCGACTTGGGTTTCCAAAACCAAAATGACTGGATTTGGTGTACGATTTCTGCCCTTTCCCCGCCCTTTTTTTTCCTTCCCGGCACTAAAAAACCTCCCCACTTTAGTGGTGTGGCTACCAGGTTTTCCCATGGCTGGTGTTTTGTATCTTTTTTCCCCTTTAATGGGATGCCCGGCAATTTAAAATTATAGCACAGTCTTTCCTGTACTG
>NC_069408.1:13264810-13280547 GCF_026875155.1 Cherax quadricarinatus | reverse complement strand
AAACCTTGCCCTTTTAAAACGGTTTTGTTGGACAATAAAGGGACTGTAAAACAGTCGGGTTTTTTGGCCCCTTATCAAAACAAAAAATATAAAACAGAAACTTTACACGGTAAGCGTCCTAATTACAAGTACAGTTAGAAATAGAAATACAAATAGCCAGATCTTCACTTTAAGGTTAGTAGAATATTCAAGGGGTTACTAGTAGAATTACAGTAAATCAACCATTCAAATCACATTATGAAGCTCTGTGTGTCTGCAGTAATTCAAACAAACAGGCTTCTGCGTGGATTACTTGCCATTTTTGTGAAAATTGGTATCACACCTCTTTTGCAGATATCCAAGAACTATCTACAAGCAGTATTAAATCAGGGAAGTGTTTTTGGGTATGCCCAAATGAGATAAATCTGTGGACTAAAATCACACTGGTGTTAAAAGAGGATAACATCAAAACAGCCTACATAGTGTGAGGGAAAAGTTCAACAGATAGGAGTAGCAAGTGGTATATGGTAACAACAGTTTGATTGCTGGCTGCTTGTTAAGGTAGGGTAAGTCTAGCTCCAGCTATTCCCCCCCCCCTTCCCAAAAGGTGACGTGTGGGGCTCCGGTCAAACAGTAATCACTCGACTCACAGCTCCCAGCACTACTGTAAGTACACGCCTGCTCATATTCTAGTGGACTTATTGGTTGAAAGCTTCACTTTTGACCACTAATAAACTTAGTCCTTTCAGTCTTGATGTCTGTTAAATGTTTTAATAATCACACATCTTTTAGGTATTGTACTTATCATGGAGAGTGATTTCTTAAGCAGTGGGTAACCTGTCTCTCTTTCCAGCTTGGAATGACAGATTGGGTTACCTGCCAACCAGCGAGAAGTATTGAAGGAGATGGACTAACGTCCCAAGACGTCCCATGTTGGATCTACTTACCTGTATATATGTACGCAGTCACAGGACATAACCCCTCATCATTGCAGTGGTAAAGAACCTGCTTTCCTGTCATCTGGACTGATTATTCACGGCTATAGACTCTGTGAAGAACGAGCCGTTGGGTTGTCACCAACACCTGCGACTCCCCCCCATCCACATCAGCAACAGCTACGATTTCTACAAGACGGTGTCAACCTCCACCAGACACCCCAGTATCACTATATATATATTAGCGTTGAATTCAAATGTCATTTTTTCATTTCATTTTTCATTTTTCTTTCAAATAGGATACACCTTCATGTTTCACTGTTTTATGTTTGTTTTAATAAATAATAAAGTGTTTATCTTTGTGAATTATTTCTTTTTCTATTCAATAATTTTCCTGAGGAGGAGCCAGCCTTGGTAATACTGTCTGAAGTTGTTACAGGGCTGAGTAAGCCTTCACAAGTGGCGACCTTGCATGGATTTGGCAAGACTGAATCAAGATTCAACTCTATCTCCAATCTACCATTGGAACTTCAACGCCGCATACCACAGACGGTTACCACTAGCCATGAGTAATCATTCTCTATTGTAGGACAACAGTACAGGTATTTAAAAGATTTGGTGATTGTTATAGTCTCAATTTATTGTAAGTCAAGTCACGACAGGATATACTAGTTAATTCTGCCACCTTTTGTGAGCTTGAAACACTTTGGAGGATTAGACTCTATGGACCCGAGATTTTCCAGTGACAATTTGTTTCATTGAGCTCTTTATTATATCAAGGGAACTGTCGTAGGACACTCTTGGTTTACTGGTGAGAAGATTGGATGGTCATGGGACCCCATTCTACTTACTGTTTGCTCGGAGCCGGCATAGAACCCTTCGTTTTCATTAATACATTGTTTAATTGAAGCAGGGATCGAGCCCTCTGGTTTATTTACAGTTTGAGCGGAGCAGGAATTGAACCCTCCGTTTTCTTTAATACCGTTTCATTTTCCCCTGATAGTTTAAGTTATTCTTGCAAGTATGGAGGAATTCCAGTTTGGATGAATGCTGGAAGTAAGTTAGGAATAACAGGGAAAAATTTAGAATCTTTCATTAGTGCTAAGATCCAGGAAAGACTTGAAAGAGAAAGAATTGAGAGAGAAGAGACAGAAAAGGAAAGACAGGAAGAAAAGGAGAGAGAGAGAATTGAAAGAGGAGAAAAAGGAGAAAGAGAACTTTAAAGACAGAAAAAAAGGAAGAGAAATTGAAAGAGAAAGCCAAGAAAGACAGAGAGCGAGAAGACAAAAAAGAGCGTGATAGACTTGATCGTGAGGAAAGAGCTAGAGAACGTGAGGAAAGAGCTAGAGAACACGAGTTAAGAGAGAGAGAAAGATCGCGAGCTCAAAAAATCTCGCCTTGAATTAGAGAATAAAAAGTTAACTTTTACACAACAACAATTAGAGGAAGGAGTAATTGAACATCATGCAGCTAGTGCACATATTCCAACACCTAATTTACCTCCCTTCACAGAGGGTGAAGACATTACCTCATACATTATCAGGTTTGAAAATTCCGCTACCCTCTGTGAATGGCCTGCTGACACCTGGGCTACCAGGTTAGGAATGTTATTTTCTGGTACAGCTTTGAATTTCTATGCAACTTTGTCGCAGGATATCATATGTAATTATAGCCTACTGAGAAGGCAATCCTTAAAGCATATCAAAAAACCACTAATTCTTACAGGAAAGATTTCAAGTATGCACCTTACGCATGGCCAAAACTTTCAGCAGTTACAGGTAACACTCGTTTGTTCGACTTGGATAGAGAGTTCAGGAATTGATCACAGTTATGAATCTTTAGAGACTTCATGGTTGCTGACCAGTTCCTGACAGCTCTTCCTCACCAGATACGAACATCCATTAGAGAACGTAACCTGATTAAAGCTGATGAAGTTGCTGAGGCCGCTGACTTGTATGCTGAGGTTCACAATTCCTATAAAGACCTAAAGGGATCGAGCCTTAAGGGCAATGGTTCACCTGAACCAAAGATTAAGAAGCCTACAGTAGAAAAAGTCACCAGTTATTATACCAACATGTCATCGGTGTGGTGGTATCGGACATAAACATCCAGATTGTCCTTCCAAGAAATAGAGAAAGTTGGTAGATGTTTTGTTGACGGTAATGACCAAGTACCCTTCTGTTCAGGAGCAGTTAATGGTATAAAAGTCTCAGACATATTACGTGAACTGGATTGTACGTGCATCGTAATTTTGGACAAACTGTTCCCTTACTTTAAAATCTCTCGTGTGTCCTCTATTCTTTCAGATTACTTGGGTCGTGAAAATACTTTCCCTACAATACGTTGTTACTTGAAAACTAAATGGTTCACCAGTTGGACTAATGCGGTACTAGCCCAATTACTTGTTCTATTAATAGTGGGTACGTTAAAGGCGCGTTCTTCCTTCAGAGGCGGATCTTTCGTCACCACCCGTGGATCTAAGTTTTCCAGCTCCCCTTCCTTGCAAGTTAAATAATCCCCTTAACAATTCCGCACCGGAAGCTGCATTGTCTCGTACTGTTCATTTGGGGGTGGAAACAGATGATATGCTCTCGATAGTGAGGTAGCAGGATCACCTGTCCACTCGTCAGGTGAAAATAAGGATATTGCCTCCAGCACTCTCAATGTCTTGACTAGGGCTCAGACCATAACCCCGGCTTCTCCTACCTCCTCTTCTCCCACCGTAAGTCCTTTTGAACATTAAAATGGTATAAAATACCGACGGGTTGTTAGGTAAGACACATATGCAACAGTTAGGTATCTTTATTATGAAACGTTTCGTCTACACAGTAGGCTTCTTCAGTCGAGTACAGAAAAGTTGATAGAAGCAGAAGATACTTGAAGACGATGTAATCAGTCCATCACCCTTAAAGTTTTGAGGTGGTCAGTCCCTCAGTCTGGAGAAGAGCATTGTTCCATAGTATGAAACAATATGGAGATGAAGTGACAGGATGGAGCCTTATATAGCGCCAAGAGGTGAGACGTAGGTCACTAGAAGAGGTAAGAAAATCAGATGTTGAGAGGTCAGGTCCCCTCTCAAAACCAGCCGCTCTCACTAGTGGGAAATTGTCGAAGTTGATTGCAGGGCTGTACCAAGATACCTTGTGTTGCGTGTCTGACAGATTGAACATTAAAATGGTATAAAATACGACAGGTTGTTAGGTAAGGACACATATGCAACAGTTAGGTATCTTTATTATGAAACGTTTCGCCTACACAGTAGGCTTTTCAGTCGAGTACAGAAAAGTTGATAGAAGCAGAAGATACTTGAAGACGATGTAATCAGTCCATCACCCTTTAAAATTTTGAGGTGGGCAGTCCCTCAGTCTGGAGAGGAGCATTGTTCCATAGTAAAGAAACAATATGGAGATGAAGTGACAGATGGAGCCTTATATAGCGCCAAGAGGTGAGACGTAGGTCACTAGAAGAGGTAAGAACTCAGATGTTGAGAGGTCAGGTCCCTCTCAAATCCAACCGCTCTCACTTTGTGGAAGTTGTCGAAGTTGATTGCAGGTCTGTACCAAGATTTCCCTTGTGTTGCAGTGTCCCGACAAAAATAGAACATTAATGGTATAAAATACCGACAGGTTTTTTAGGTAAGACACATATGCAACATTAGGTATCTTTATTATGAAACGTTTCGCCTACACAGTAGGCTTCTTCAGTCGAGTACAGAAAAGTTGATAGAAGCAGAAGAAACTTGAAGACGATGTAATCAGTCCATCACCCTTAAAGTTTTGAGGTGGTCAAATCCCTCAGTCTGGAGAAGAGCATTGTTCCATAGTATGACAAATATGGAGATGAAGTGACAGGATGGAGCCTTATAAGCGCCAAGAGGTGAGACGTAGGTCACTAGAAGAGGTAAGAACTCAGATGTTGAGAGGTCAGGTCCCTCTCAAATCCAGCCGCTCTCACTAGTGGAAGTTGTCGAAGTTGATTGCAGGTCTGTACCAGTTTGTACTCGACTGAAGAAGCCTACTGTGTAGGCGAAACGTTTCATAATAAAGTACTAACTGTTACATATGTGTCTTACCTAACAAAACCCGTCGGTATTTTATACCATTTTATGTTCAATCTGTCAGACACTGCAACACAAGGGTATCTTGGTACAGACCTGCAATCAACTTCGACAACTTCCACTAGTGAGAGCGGCTGGATTTGAGAGGGACCTGACCTCTCGACATCTGAGTTCTTACCTCTTCTAGTGACCTACGTCTCACCTCTTGGCGCTATATAAGGCTCCATCCTGTCACTTCATCTCCATATTGTTTCATACTATGGAACAATGCTCTTCTCAGACTGAGGGACTGACCACCTCAAAACTTTAAGGGTGATGGACTGATTACATCGTCTTCAAGTATCTTCTGCTTCTATCAACTTTTCTGTACTCGACTGAAGAAGCCTACTGTGTAGGCGAAACGTTTCATAATAAAGATACGTAACTTTTGCATATGTGTCTTACCTAACAACCTGTCGGTATTTTATACCATTTTAATGTTCAATCTGTCAGACACTGCAACACAAGGGTATCTTGGTACAGACCTGCAATCAACTTCGACAACTTCCACTAGTGAGAGCGGCTGGATTTGAGAGGGACCTGACCTCTCAACATCTGAGTTCTTACCTCTTCTAGTGACCTACGTCTCACCTCTTGGCGCTATAAAAGGCTCCATCCTGTCACTTCATCTCCATATTGTTTCATACTATGGAACAATGCTCTTCTCCAGACTGAGGGACTGACCACCTCAAAACTTTAAGGGTGATGGACTGATTACATCGTCTTCAAGTATCTTCTGCTTCTATCAACTTTTCTGTACTCGACTGAAGAAGCCTACTGTGTAGGCGAAACGTTTCATAATAAAGATACGTAACTGTTGCATATGTGTCTTACCTAACAATCTGTCGGTATTTTATACCATTTTAATGTTCAATCTGTCAGACACTGCAACACAAGGGTATCTTGGTACAGACCTGCAATCAACTTCGACAACTTCCACTAGTGAGAGCGGCTGGATTTGAGAGGGACCTGACCTCTCGACATCTGAGTTCTTACCTCTTCTAGTGACCTACGTCTCACCTCTTGGCGCTATATAAGGCTCCATCCTGTCACTTCATCTCCATATTGTTTCATACTATGGAACAATGCTCTTCTCCAGACTGAGGGACTGACCACCTCAAAACTTTAAGGGTGATGGACTGATTACATCGTCTTCAAGTATCTTCTGCTTCTATCAACTTTTCTGTACTCGACTGAAGAAGCCTACTGTGTAGGCGAAACGTTTCATAATAAAGATACCTAACTGTTGCATATGTGTCTTACCTAACAGTAAGTCCTTTTATTTTCCCAGATGTTATGTCCAAGGATGACTTTGTCAATATACAGCGCAATTGCCCTTCAATTCGAGATTGTCATAATCAAGCTTTTAACAACAAAGTTATCCATGGGAGATACGTATCTCATAAGTTTGAATATATTAATGGTATCTTATGTAAATCTGTACTTATATCTCATTCTTCAGTGATAGATTATTCCCTCCTTGTTGTTCCTAAACCATGTCGAGAGACTGTTCTTCAAATGGCTCATGATTTGCCAGTGACCAAACACTTGGCCCATCGTAAGACGTGACATAAACTCAAGCACATTTATTTTTGGCCAAGCATGTACTTACAGGTTACAAAGAAGTATAGTTTTTGCAATAGGTGTCAGGTGCTTACTGCACAAAATACACACACTCCTAGTTCCTGTATATTTATTAAATCTAAAACTTCCTTCAGAAACGAGATACTCCACCATAGAAAAGGAATGTTTAGCCCTTCTGTGGGGTATCTCCAAGCTTAAATTTATTTACTGGGAAAAGAATTCATTTTAGAGAGAGATCACAAACCTTTGATATACCTAGAAACTTTTAAGGGAGCCAACAGTCGCCTCTTGAGGTGGACATTGGCTCTCCAAGCTTTTAAGCTCCATATTGTGTATATCAATGGTTCATCCAATTATTTCTCTGACTGGTTAAGTCGTGAGTCAGAAGATTTGTTGCCTTAGGCGACTTCCACACGTTAGAACTTTTTCCTCGCCTATTCTTCTTATACTCCTTGACTATAAGTCTTGGTATGGGGGAGTGTGAGGGAAAAGTTCAACAGATAGGAGTAGCAAGTGAGTATATGGTAACAATAGTTTGATTGCCGGCTACTTGTTAAGGTAGGGTAAGTCTAGCTCCCGCTATCCCCCCCTTTTTCCCCCACCCCGAAAGTGATAGTTTGATTGCCGGCTGCTTGTTAAGGTAGGGTAAGTCTAGCTCCCACTGTTCCCCCCCCCCGAAACGTGACGTGTGGGGCTCCGGTCAAACAGTAATCACTCAACTCACAGCTCCCAGCACTACTGTAAGTACACACCTGCTCATATTCTAGTGGACTTATTGGTTGAAAGCTTCACTTTTGACCAATAATAAACTTAGTCCTTTCAGTCTTGATCTCTGTTAAATGTTTTAATAATCACCACATCTTTTAGGTATTGTACTTATCATGGAGAGTGATTTCTTAAACAGTGGGTAACCTGTCTCTTTTTTCCAGCTTGGAATGACAAATTGGGTCACCTGCCAACCAACGAGAAGTATTGGAGGAGACGGACTAACGTCCCGAGACGTCCCATGTTGGATCTACTTACCTGTATATATGTACGCAGTCACAGGACATAACCCCTCATCATTGCAGTGGTAAAGAACCTGCTTTCCTGTCATCTGGACTGATTATTCACGGCTATAGACTCTGTGAAGAACGAGCTGTTGGGTTGTCACCAACACCTGCGACCCCCCCTTCCCCATCAGCAACAGCTACGATTTCTACAAGACGGTGTCAACCTCCACCAGACACCCCAGTATCACTATATATATATTAGCGTTGAATTCAAATGTCATTTTTTCATTTCATTTTTCATTTTTCTTTCAAATAAGATACACCTTCATGTTTCACTGTTTTATGTTTGTTTTAATAAATAATAAAGTGTTTATCTTTGTGAATTATTATTTCTTTTTCTATTCAATAATTTTCCTGAGGAGGAGCCAGCCTTGGTAATACTGTCTGAAGTTGTTACAGGGCTGAGTAAGCCTTCACAATAGAAAACCTGGAATCTTTCTCTAATAGATGGGGAAAATAAAAAGTCTGGGCTGGATGGTGTCGCCCTTGGTGCTGGCCATGTAGTCAGAAACTGTAAGGTTGGAGGTGCTGCCCTGGTAGACAGTAATGGTGAAGCTGGAGGTGCTGGCCTGATACAGTAATGGTGAGGATGGAGGTGCTGCCCTGGTAGACAGTAATGGTGAAGCTGGAGGTGCTCTCCTGGGAGACAGTAATGGTGAGGATGGAGGTGCTCTCCTGGGAGACAGTGATGGTGAGGATGGAGGTGCTGTCCAGGGAGTCAGTAAATGTACGCAGGAGGGAATGCATATAAATGACCTCGAGGGAGACAGGAGCTGTAGTGGGGAAACAAGTATAGTCAAGGACAAGATAAAACCAATATTACAAACTAGTAATACCACAGGAGATAGCAAACAAGGGGACTCGATAGCAACAGTGAGGATATATTACCAGAAACAACTGGTGAGAGCTCCATTGTTAGCACTAGTGAGGATAGGAATGAGACAGGTAAACATGCACCAGCAGGGAATACAGTCACAGAAACCAAGCCTGTGCACATACTATGATGCACTTGGTATCTGCAGGCATGGGAAATCTGGAAAAGCAGATCGGACGTGCAACTTTGACCACCCTAGAAAATGTCGTGCCCATATGACAACAGGAAAATGCAAACTCAATTCCTGTAAGCTTTATCACCCTGAAATGTGTCCCTCTTCAGTACAGGAAAGACTGTGCTATAACTTAAATTGCCAGGCACACCATCTAAAGGGGACAAAAATATACAAAAACATCCAAGCCATGGGAAAACCTGGGTAGCCACAGCCACTCAAGAGAGAGAGGTTTTAGTGCCAGGAAGGAAAAAAAAACTGGCAGCAAATGACAGAAATCGTATGCCAAATCCAGTCATTTCTGGAGTGGAACCACAGTCGATAACCTCCACTCCAAACCAACAGATACAGATACTAGTGCCGGAAAAGTCCCCCCCCCAGTACCACCAATACCACCAGCCCGATGACATTCTTCTTTGCAAATATACAGGGTTTAAAGCCAGCAACGAACAACAAAATACCTTTCATCCGTGGACTGCTTACAGAGGCAAATGCAATGTTCGTGGCTTTCACAGAGACCCACATAAAGGATCACTTGGACAACGAAATATGGATCCCAGGTTATCTATACAGATGCGACTGAGTGAACAGGCAAAAGGAAGGGGTTGGCCTGTATATCGCAGTCGGTTGTTTGCACAGAACTGCTTAGTGCCTCAAATGATGTAGTGGAAGTTTTAGCAGTAAAGATCGAGAACCAAAACCTAGTCATTTTGGCAGTCTACAAGCCTCCGGATGCAACGTCCTAGCAATTCCAGGAACAGCTGTCAAAAATTGACCACTGACTGGAAAAAACTGCCAGCTCCTGCCCCCAAAATTCTTGCTTCTAGGGGATTTCAACTTGAGACACCTAAAATGGAGGAATATACCAAATAATGTTGTTGCAGTGATAACACCAGGAGGCAGCTCTAACGAGAACTCTCACACACACACACACACACACACAGCTGGACAGAGATAGGATGTTCCAGAGAGGGGACACAGGGACAAGGGGTCACAACTGGAAGCTGAAGACTCAGACGAGTCACAGGGACGTTAGGAAGTATTTCTTCAGTCATAGAGTTGTCAGCAAGTGGAATAGCCTAGCAAGTGAAGTAGTGGAGGCAGGAACCATACATAGTTTTAAGAAGAGGTATGACAAAGCTCAGGAAGCAGAGAGAGAGAGGATCCAGTAGCGATCAGTGAAGAGGCGGGGCCAGGAGCTGAGTCTCGACCCCTGCAACCACAATTAGGTGAGTACAATTAGGTGAGTACACACACACACACACACACACACACGAGCTTTTAAATCTGCACAAAATTCAACTTAAACCAGCAAATTATAGAGCCTACTAGACTGGAGAATACACTAGACCTTATCTTCACTAAGAATGATGATCTGATACGAAATGTCACCATATCAAAAACAATATACTCAGATCACAACATAATCGACGTTCAGACATGTATGTACGGAGCCCCAGACCGACAAAATGATATAAGTCACGAGGGAGCCTTCACCAAATTCAACTTCAATAACAAGAACATAAAGTAAGACCAAGTAAACCAAGTCCTAAACGATATAAGCTGGGAAGATAGACTAAGCAACACAGACCCCAACTTATGCCTAGAACAGATTAACTCGGTGGCACTCGATGTATGCTCAAGGCTTATTCCTTTAAGAAAAAGGAGGAGTAGATGTAAAATAGAAAGAGACAGGTGCTCCCTTTACAGGCGACGGAGAAGAATAACAGAGCGGCTAAAAGAGGCCAATATATCTGAAATGCGTAGGGAGTCACTGGTTAGAGAAATGGCAAACATCGAACTTAAGCTAAGGGAATCTTATAGGAGTAGGGAATTGCGGGAAGAACTAAAAGCCATAAATGAAATCGAAAGAAATCCAAAGTATTTCTTTTCTTATGCAAAATCAAAGTTGAGAACATCCAGTATTGGGCCCCTACTTAAACAAGATGGGTCCTACACAGATGACAGCAAGGAAATGAGTGAGCTACTCGAGCCCCAATATGAATCAGTTTTCAGCAAGCCGCTAACCAGACTGAGAGTCGAAGATCAAAATTAATTTTTTATGAGAGAGCCACAGAATTTGGTTAACACAAGCCTATCTGATATTATCCTGACGCCAAATGACTTCGAACAGGCGATAAATGACATGCCCATGCACTCTGTCCTAGGGCCAGACTCATGGAACTCTGTGTTCATCAAGAACTGCAAGAAGCCCCTATCACGAGCTTTTACCATCATATGGAGAGGGAGCATGGACACGGGGGTCGTCCCACAGTTACTAAAAACAACAGACATAGCCCCGATAGCACTAATATCCCGATAGCACTAACATCCCATATCATAAAAATCTTTGAAAGGGTCCTAAGAAGCAAGATCGCCACCCATCAGTTACACACCCCAGGCAAATGGTTTAGAAGCAGGTCGCTCCTGTCTGTCCCAACTACTGGACCACTACGACAAGGTCCTAGATGCACTAGAAGACAAAATGCAGATGTAATATACACAGACTTTGCAAAACCCTTCGACAAATGTAACCATGGCGTAATAGCGCATAAAATGTATGCTAAAGGAATAACAGGAAAAAGTTGGTAGATGGATCTTAATTTCCTCACAAACAGAACAAAAAATAGTAGTCAACAGATTTAAAGTCTGAGGCGACTACGGTGAAAAGCTCTGTTCCACAAGGCACAGTACTCGCTCCCATCTTGTTTCTCATCCTCATATCTGACATAGACAAGGATGTCAGCCACAGTACCGTGTCTTCCTTTGCAGATGACACCCGAATCTGCATGAGAGTGTCTTCCATTGCAGACACTGCAAGGCTCCGGGCGGACATCAACCAAATCTTTCAGTGGGCTGCAGAAAAACAATATGAAGTTCAACGATGAGAAATTTCATTTTACTCCGATTATGGTGAACATGAGGAATTAAAACTTCAATCAGAGTAAAAAACAAATTCCGGCCAAAAAATAGAGTGAAAAGCCAACGTCAAAGCCCTGGAGTGATCATGTCGGGGGATCTCACCTTCAAAGACCATAACATTGTTTTTCAATCGCATCTGCTAGAAAAATGACAGGATGGATAATGAGAACCTTCAAAACTAGGGATGCGAAGCCATGATGACACTCTTTAGGTCGCTTGTTCTATCTAGCTGGAATATTGCTGCGCACAACAGCACCTTTCAAGGCAGGTTTGATTTTGCTGACCTAGAAAATGTACAGAGAACCTTCACGGGTGCGCATAACGGAGTTTAAAACTCCTCAATTACTGGGAGTGCTTAAAATTCCTGATCCTGTACTCCCGGGAATTTGCAGGAGGGGGGATGCATATTATATACACCTGGAAAATCCTAGGGGATAGTACCAAACTTGCACACAAAAATCACTCTCCAAAGGCAAAAGACTCGGCGGGACGATGCAACATTCCCCCATGAAAAGCAGGGGTGTCACTAGCACGCTAAAAGACTACACAATAAGTGTCAGGGGCCCAAGACTGTTCAACTGCCTCCCAGCATTACATAAGGGGGATTACCAATAGCCCCCTGGCTGTCTTCAAGCAGGCACTAAAACAGGCACCTAAAGTCGGTACCTGACCAAGCCGGGCTGTGGCTCGTACGTTGGATTGCATGCAGCCAGCAGTAACACCCTGGTTGATCGGGCCCCTGATCCACCGTGAGGCCTGGTCACAGACCAGGCTGCGGGGGGGCGTTGACCCCTGGAAGTCTCTCCAGGTAAACTCCAGTATCCACCTGACAGTAGCCTTAAGTTCCGGACACACATACAACAAATCACCAAGTAAATCTCCAAGACTGTAGGCATACTATCAGAGTTAAGGTACTACGTTCCACAATCAGCTCTCCTGGCACTGTACCATTCACCTTTATATACCCTTATCTTACATATGGAATTTGTGGATGGGGATCAACAACATGCAATCACTTGAAACCCCTAATAACCCAGCAAAAGGCAGCAGTAAGAATGATAACAAATTCCCACTACCGCCTGCATACTCCACCAATTTTTAAAAGCTGAATCTGCTTACCATTAAGAACATCCATACATATTCATGTGCCTACTACTACACAGAACAATACACGCAAATATAAACCCTTCCCCTCAAACTTTTCCTCACCAGCCTAAACAGGACACATGACCACAACACAAAACACAGATCTCTTTTTGATAAACCTCGTGTCCATGTCACACTGTAAAAACTCTATGCACATACCTGGAGTTTACCTGGAGAGAGTTTCGGGGGTCAACGCCCCCGCGGCCCGGTCTGTGACCAGGCCTCCTGGTGGATCAGCGCTGATCAACCAGGCTGTTTGCTGCTGGCTGCACGCAAACCAACGTACGAGCCACAGCCCGGCTTTATCAGGAACTGCCTTAGGTGCTTGTCCAAATGCCAGCTTGAAGACTGCAGGGGTCTGTTGGTAATCCCCCTTATGTGTGCTGGGAGGCAGTTGAACAGTCTCGGTCCCTGACACTTATTGTATGGTCTCTTAACGTGCTATGACACCCCTGCTTTTCATTGGGGGGATGGTGCATCGTCTGCCAAGTCTTTTGCTTTCGTAGTGAGTGATTTTCGTGTGCAAGTTCGGTACTAGTCCCTCTAGGATTTTCCAGGGGTATATAATCATGTATCTCTTCCCTCCTGCGTTCCAGGGATACAGGTTTAGAAACCTCAAGTGCTCCCAGTAATTGAGGTGTTTTATCTCCGTTATGCGCGCCGTGAAAGTTTTTCTGTACATTTTCTAGGTCGGGAATTTCACCTGCCTTGAAAGGTGCTGTTAGAGTGCAGCAATATCCAGCCTAGATAGAACAAGTGACCTGAAGAGTGTCATCATGGGCTTGGCTCCCTAGTTTTGAAGGTTCTCATTATCCATCCTGTCATTTTTCTAGCGATGCGATTGATACAATGTTATGGTCCTTGAAGGTGAGATTTCCCCCGACATAATCACTCCCAGGTCTTTGACGTTTGGTGTTTCGCTCTATTTTGTGGCCAGAATTTGTTTTTTTTACTCTGATGAAGATTTAATTTCCTCATGTTTTTCCATATCTGAGTAATTGAAATTTCTCATCGTTGAACTTCATATTGTTTTCTGCAGCCCACTGAAAGATTTGGTTGAAAGTCCGCCTGAGCCTTGCAGTGTCTGCAATGGAAGACACTGTCATGCAGTTCGGGTGTCATCTGCAAAGGAAGACACGGTGCTGTGGCTGACAAACCTTGTCTATGTCGGATATGAGGATGAGGAACAAGATGGGAGCTAGTACTGTGCCTTGTGGAACAGAGCTTTTTCACCGTAGCTGCCTCGGACTTACCTGTTGACGACTAAATCTCTGTGTTCTGTTAGTGAGGAAATTATAGATCCATCGACCAACTTTTCCTGTTATCCTTTAGCGCGCATTTTGTGCGCTATTACGCCATGGTCACACTTGTCGAAGGCTTTTGCAAAGTCTGTATATATTACATCTGCATTCTTTTTGTCTTCTAGTGCATTTAGGACCTTGTCGTAGTGATCCAGTAGTTGAGACAGACAGGAGCGACCTGTTTTTAAACCCATGTTGCCCTGGGTTTTTGTAACTGAAAGGGTTTCTAGATGGGTGGTGATTTTTGCTTCTTAGGACCCTTTCAAAGATTTTTATGATAGGGATGTTAGTGCTATTGGTCTGTAGTTCTTTGCTGTTGCTTTTACTGCCCCCTTTGTGGAGTGGGGCTATGTCTTTGTTTTTTAGTAACTGAGGGGACGACCCCCCTGTCCATGCTCCCTCTCCATATGATGGTAAAAGCTCGTGATAGGGCTTCTTGCAGTTCTTGATGAACACAGAGTTCCATGAGTTGGCCCTGGGGGAGAAATGCATGGGCATGTCATTTATCGCCTGTTCGAAGTCATTTGGCGTCAGGATAACATCGGGTAGGCTTGTGTTAATCAAATTTTGTGGCTCTCTCATAAAAAATTAATTTTGACTTCGACTCTCAGTCTGGTTAGCGGCTTGTAAAAAATGGTCATATTGGGACTTGATAGCTCACTCATTCCTGCTGTCATCTGTGTAGACCCCTCTTTTAAGTGGGGCCCAAATACGGCGTTGTTCTCTTTTTTGATTTGGAAATGGGAGAAGAAATATTTGGGGTTTTTTCGTTTCATTTTTGGTTTTAGTTCTTCCCGCGATTCCTGACCCCCTAAAGGATTCTTTTAGCTTAAGTTCGATGCTTGCTATTTCCTGACCAGTGTCTCCCCTGCGATTTTTTGATATATTTACCTCTTTTTCCGCTCTGTTATTCTTTTCCGTCGCCTGTAAAGGGAGCGCCTGTCTCTTTTTATTTTACACTACTCCTCCTTTTTTTTTAGAGAATAAAGCCTTGTGCATACATCGAGGCCACCGATTAATCTGTTCTAGGCAAAGTTTTTTGGGGCTGTGTTTCTTATATATCTTCCCACTTTTATCGGGTTTGGACTTGGTTTTCTTGGTCCCACTTTTGTTTTGTTATTGAAGTTGATTTGGTGAATGCCCCTCGTGACTAGTCTCATTTGTCGGTCTGGGGCTCCCCCATACATGTCTGAACCTCAATTTTGTTGTGATCTATATATTGTTTTTTTTAAGGTGACATTTCTTAAAGATCATCATTGTTATGAAGATGAGGTCATTATTTTTCCAGTCTAGTAGGCTTATTATTTGTGGTTTTTAAATTTAATTTTGTGCAAAGATTTTAAAAACTCGGTGGTGTGAGTTTTCATCAGAGCTCCTCCCGGTTTATTACTGAACAATTATTTTCTATATTCCCCCATTTTTGGTGCCTTAAGTTGAAATCCCCCAGGAGGGAAGTTTGGGTGCAGGGCGGAAATTTTCCAGACAGTGGTCAATTTTTAACAGCTGTTCCTGGGGAAATTTCTGGATTTCATCCGGAGGCTTGTAGACTCCACAATATAGGTTTTTGGTTCGACCCCTTTCTGCAAAACTCCATACGTCATTTGAGGGATTAACAGTTCTGTGCAAACAAGGACTCGCAATGTTTCAGGCCCCAAACCCCCCCCCTTTTGCCTGTT
>NC_069408.1:13216142-13264310 GCF_026875155.1 Cherax quadricarinatus | reverse complement strand
ATTTTGCCCCCTTCTTTTTGTATCTGACTGACTATAATACCACTACCCCATATCATCTTCTTTCCCTCCTTTGTTGCTGGCCTATATTTACTCCCTCCTACTCTCCTTTTCGTTAGTGTGACTTTGTAAATGGTCCAAGTCGGACCGAAACATCGTCATAACTAGTCATAAGTTGCCTATGATACTCCAGTATAGACACTATGCATTGTGCCAAAACAAAAATATTCACATTGCTAAACTCACAAACCATAATGTAGTCACTTAGCCTTAATACCATAATCTGTAAGGATTTAAAGTTTAGAATTAATCTAAGTCTGCCCGAAATGCCTAGCCATGCTAGGTGTCCTAGTGGCCCCCTCTGTAATTAGTATTTTAAAACATGTAAACCACACAATATTCAAAATCTGTAGACCCCGCATTGTAATCCTTATAGAGAATAAACTTGATTGATTGATTGATGTGAGGGTTACTTATGTATTTATTTATTTTTTATTTATTTATTTTATGTCTTTGCAAACAGTACATTGAGATTTTACATTTACAATAGTGGGTTGCAATGCAGAGAGAGCCTCTATTATGCCTAGGCATTATGGGTCAACTTAACATTATTGGCTTACAGTCTACTTAACACTAAGAAGTAGTATATCATGGTTGTACAGTAGATTATTAATTATAAGTGTATCAAAATTTGTACAAGACAAAGGATATATTCAAATAGTCTAAAATGCTTTTTGTGAAAACAATGATTCAATTATATTCCTGTCAACAATGGATAAAAGGTTCAAAGTGATTGTTGAAGTTATGATGTGGGAGTACATAGGTGAGTAAGTGTGTACTGAGTATTTAGCATATAGTCTAGGGTGATTAAGTGGCTTTTGAGAAGTGTCTTAAATTGATTTTCAGACTGGGTTACTTTAATATCTTCTGGTAATGAATTCCATATTTTGGGGCCCTATACTAATGCCGGAAAAAAAATCCCCCCCCAGTACCAACAATACCACCAGTCCGATAACATTCTTCTTTGCAAATATACAGGGTCTAAAGCCAGCAATAAACAACAAAATACCTTTCATCCGTGGACTGCTTGCAGAGGCAAAGGCAATGTTCGCGGCTTTCACTGAGACCCACATAAAGGATCACTTGGACAACGAAATATGGATCCCAGGTTACAACCTATACAGATGTGACAGAGTGAACAGGCAAAAGGGGGGGGGGTTGGCCTGTACATTGCAGAGTCACTTGTTTGCACAGAACTGCTTAATGCCTCAAATGACGTAGTGGAAGTTTTAGCAGTAAAGGTCGAGAACCAAAACCTAGTCATTGTGGTAGTCTACAAGCCTCCGGATGCAACATCCCAGCAATTCCAGGAACAGCTGTTAAAAAATTGACCACTGTCTGGAAAATCTTCAGCTCCTGCACCCAACATCTTGCTCCTGGGGGATTTCAACTTAAGGCACCTAAAATGGAGGAATATAGCAAATAATATTGTTGCAGTAATAACACCAGGAGGCAGCTCTGATGAAAACTCACACTCACACGAGCTTTTAAATCTCTGCACAAATTCAATTTAAACCAGCAAATAATAGAGCCTACTAGACTGGAGAATACACTAGACCTCATCTTCACTAACAATGATGATCTGATAAGAAATGTCACCATATCAAAAAACATATACTCAGATCACAACATAATTGAGGTTCAGACATGTATGCGTGGAGCCTCAGACCGACAAAATGAGACTAGTCACGAGGGTGCATTCACCAAATTCAACTTCAATAACAAAAAACATAAAGTGGGACCAAGTAAACCAAGTCCTAACCGATATAAGCTGGGAAGATATACTAAGCAACACAGACCCAACTTATGCCTAGAACAGATTAACTCGGTGGGCACTCGATGTATGCACAAGGCTTATTCCTCTAAGAAAAAGGAGGAGTAGATGGTAAAATAGAAAGAGACAGGCGCTCCCTTTACAGGCGACGGAAAAGAATAACAGAGCGGCTAAAAGAGGTCAATATATCAGAAATGCGCAGGGAGACACTGGTCAGAGAAATAGCAAGCATCGAACTTAAGCTAAAAGAATCCTTTAGGAGTCAGGAATCGCGGGAAGAACTAAAAGCCATAAATGAAATCGAAAGAAACCCAAAGTATTTCTTCTCCTATGCCAAATCAAAATCGAGAACAACGTCCAGTATTGGGCCCCTACTTAAACAAGATGGGTCCTACACAGATGACAGCAAGGAAATGAGTGAGCTACTCAAGTCCCAATATGACTCAGTTTTTAGCAAGCCGCTAACCAGACTGAGAGTCGAAGATCAAAATTAATTTTTTATGAGAGAGCCACAAAATTTGATTAACACAAGCCTATCCGATGTTATCCTGACGCCAAATGACTTCGAACAGGCGATAAATGACATGCCCATGCACTCTGCCCCAGGGCCAGACTCATGGAACTCTGTGTTCATCAAGAACTGCAAGAAGCCCCTATCACGAGCTTTTACCATCATATGGAGAGGGAGCATGGACACGGGGGTCGTCCCTCAGTTACTAAAAACAACAGACATAGCCCCACTCCACAAAGGGGGCAGTAAAGCAACAGCAAAGAACTACAGACCAATAGCACTAACATCCCATATCATAAAAATCTTTGAAAGGGTCCTAAGAAGCAAGATCACCACCCATCTAGAAACCCATCAGTTACACAACCCAGGGCAACATGGGTTTAGAACAGGTCGCTCCTGTCTGTCTCAACTACTGGATCACTACGACAAGGTCCTAAATGCACTAGAAGACAAAAAGAATGCAGATGTAATATATACAGACTTTGCAAAAGCCTTCGACAAGTGTGACCATGGCGTAATAGCGCACAAAATGCGCGCTAAAGGAATAACAGGAAAAGTTGGTCGATGGATCTATAATTTCCTCACTAACAGAACACAGAGAGTAGTCGTCAACAGAGTAAAGTCCGAGGCAGCTACGGTGAAAAGCTCTGTTCCACAAGGCACAGTACTAGCTCCCATCTTGTTCCTCATCCTCATATCCGACATAGACAAGGATGTCAGCCACAGCACCGTGTCTTCCTTTGCAGATGACACCCGAATCTGCATGACAGTGTCTTCCATTGCAGACACTGCAAGGCTCAGGCGGACATCAACCAAATCTTTCAGTGGGCTGCAGAAAACAATATGAAGTTCAACGATGAGAAATTTCAATTACTCAGATATGGTAAACATGAGGAAATTAAATCTTCATCAGAGTACAAAACAAATTCTGGCCACAAAATAGAGCGAAAACACCAACGTCAAAGACCTGGGAGTGATTATGTCGGAGGATCTCACCTTCAAGGACCATAACATTGTATCAATCGCATCTGCTAGAAAAATGACAGGATGGATAATGAGAACCTTCAAACTAGGGAGGCCAAGCCCATGATGACACTCTTCAGGTCACTTGTTCTATCTAGGCTGGAATATTGCTGCACTCTAACAGCACCTTTCAAGGCAGGTGAAATTGCCGACCTAGAAAATGTACAGAGAACTTTCACGGCGCGCATAACGGAGATAAAACACCTCAATTACTGGGAGCACTTGAGGTTTCTAAACCTGTATTCCCTGGAACGCAGGAGGGAGAGATACATGATTATATACACCTGGAAAATCCTAGAGGGACTAGTACCGAACTTGCACACGAAAATCACTCACTACGAAAGCAAAAGACTTGGCAGACGATGCACCATCCCCCAATGAAAAGCAGGGGTGTCACTAGCACGTTAAGAGACCATACAATAAGTGTCAGTGGACCGAGACTGTTCAACTGCCTCCCAGCACACATAAGGGGGATTACCAACAGACCCCTGGCAGTCTTCAAGCTGGCACTGGACAAGCACCTAAAGGCAGTTCCTGATCAGCCGGGCTGTGGCTCGTACGTTGGTTTGCGTGCAGCCAGCAGCAACAGCCTGGTTGATCAGGCGCTGATCCACCAGGAGGCCTGGTCACAGACCGGGCCGCGGGGGCGTTGACCCCCGAAACTCTCTCCAGGTAAACTCCAGGTATGTGCATAGAGTTTTTACAGTGTGACATGGACACGAGGTATATCAAAAAGAGATCTGTGTCTTGTGTTGTGGTCATGTGTCCTGTTTAGGCTGGTGAGGAAAAGTTTGAGTGGAGGGTTTATATTTGCGTGTATTGTTCTGTGTATGTAGTAGGCACATGAATATGTATGGATGTTCTTAATGGTAAGCAGATTCAGACTTTTAAAAATTGGTGGAGTATGCTGGCGGTAGTGGGAATTTGTTATCATTCTTACTGCTGCCTTTTGCTGGGTTATTAGGGGTTTCAAGTGATTGCATGTTGTTGATCCCCATCCACAAATTCCATATGTAAGATAAGGGTATATGAGTGAATGGTACAGTGCCAGGAGAGCTGATTGTGGAACGTAGTACCTTAACTCTGATAGTATGCCTACAGTCTTGGAGATTTACTTGGTGATTTGTTGTATGTGTGTCCGGAACTTAAGGCTACTGTCAAGGTGGATACCTGGAGTTTACCTGGAGAGACTTCCAGGGGTCAACGCCCCCGCAGCCTGGTCTGTGACCAGGCCTCACGGTGGATCAGGGCCTGATCAACCAGGCTGTTACTGCTGGCTGCATGCAATCCAACGTACGAGCCACAGCCCGGCTGGTCAGGTACCGACTTTAGGTGCCTGTCTAGTGCCTGCTTGAAGACAGCCAGGGGTCTATTGGTAATCCCCCTTATGTATGCTGGGAGGCAGTTGAACAGTCTTGGGCCCCTGACACTTATTGTGTAGTCTTTTAGCGTGCTAGTGACACCCCTGCTTTTCAATGGGGGAATGTTGCATCGTCTGCCGAGTCTTTTGCCTTTGGAGAGTGATTTTCGTGTGCAAGTTTGGTACTAGTCCCTCTAGGATTTTCCAGGTGTATATAATCATGCATCTCTCCCTCCTGCATTCCAGGGAGTACAGGATCAGGAATTTTAAGCACTCCCAGTAATTGAGGTGTTTTATCTCCGTTATGCGCACCGTGAAGGTTCTCTGTACATTTTCTAGGTCAGCAAAATCACCTGCCTTGAAAGGTGCTGTTAGTGCGCAGCAATATTCCAGCCTAGATAGAACAAGCGACCTAAAGAGTGTCATCATGGGCTTCGCATCCCTAGTTTTGAAGGTTCTCATTATCCATCCTGTCATTTTTCTAGCAGATGCGATTGATACAATGTTATGGTCTTTGAAGGTGAGATCCCCCGACATGATCACTCCCAGGTCTTTGACGTTGGCTTTTCACTCTATTTTGTGGCCGGAATTTGTTTTTTACTCTGATGAAGTTTTAATTTCCTCATGTTCACCATATCGGAGTAACTGAAATTTCTCATCGTTGAACTTCATATTGTTTTCTGCAGCCCACTGAAAGATTTGGTTGATGTCCGCCAGGAGCCTTGCAGTGTCTGCAATGGAAGACACTCTCATGCAGATTCGGGTGTCATCTGCAAAGGAAGACACGGTACTGTGGCTGACATCCTTGTCTATGTCAGATATGAGGATGAGAAACAAGATGGGAGCGAGTACTGTGCCTTGTGGAACAGAGCTTTTCACCGTAGTCGCCTCAGACTTTACTCTGTTGACTACTATTTGTGTTCTGTTTGTGAGGAAATTATAGATCCATCTACCAACTTTTCCTGTTATTCCTTTAGCATACATTTTATGCGCTATTACGCCATGGTTACATTTGTCGAAGGGTTTTGCAAAGTCTGTGTATATTACATCTGCATTTTGTCTTCTAGTGCATCTAGGACCTTGTCGTAGTGGTCCAGTAGTTGGGACAGACAGGAGCGACCTGCTCTAAACCCATGTTGCCCTGGGCTGTGTAACTGATGGGTGGCGATCTTGCTTCTTAGGACCCTTTCAAAGATTTTTATGATATGGGATGTTAGTGCTATCGGGATATTAGTGCTATCGGGGCTATGTCTGTTGTTTTTAGTAACTGTGGGACGACCCCCGTGTCCATGCCCCCTCTCCATATGATGGTAAAAGCTCGTGATAGGGGCTTCTTGCAGTTCTTGATGAACACAGAGTTCCATGAGTCTGGCCCTAGGACAGAGTGCATGGGCATGTCATTTATCGCCTGTTCGAAGTCATTTGGCGTCAGGATAATATTTAGATAGGCTTGTGTTAACCAAATTCTGTGGGTCTCTCATAAAAAAATTTTTGATCTTCGACTCTCAGTCTGGTTAGCGGCTTGCTGAAAAAATGATTTTATATTGGGGCTCGAGTAGCTCACTCATTTCCTTTCTGTCATCTGTGTAGGACCCATCTTGTTTAAGTAGGGGCCCAATACTGGATGTTCTCAACTTTGATTTGGGATAAGAAAAGAAATACTTTGGATTTCTTTTCGATTTCATTTATGGCTTTTGTTCTTCCCGCAATTCCCTACTCCTATAAGATTCCCTTAGCTTAAGTTCGATGTTTGCCCCTTTCTCTAACCAGTGACTCCCTAGCATTTCAGATATATTGGCCTCTTTTAGCCGCTCTGTTATTCTTCTCCGTCGCCTGTAAAGGGCACTGTCTCTTTCTATTTTACATCTTAAATCCTCCTTTTTCTTAAAGGAATAAGCCTTGAGCATACTTTGATGCCCGAGTTAATCTGTTTTTAGGCATAAGTTGGGGTCGTGTTGCTTAGTCTATCTTCCCAGCTTATATCGTTTAGGACTTGGTTTTTCTTTGGGTTTTCTTTTGTTCTTGTTATTGAAATTGAATTTGGTGAAGGCTCCCTCGTGACTTATATCATTTTGTCGGTCTGGGGCTCCGTACATACATGTCTGAACGTCGATTATGTTGTGATCTGAGTATATTGTTTTTGATTGGTGACATTTCGTATCAGATCATCATTCTTAGTGAAGATAAGGTCTAGTGTATTTTTCCAGTCTAGTAGGCTCTATAATTTTGCTGGTTTAAGTTGAATTTTGTGCAGATTTAAAAGCTCGTGTGTGTGTGTGTGTGTGTGTGTGTACTCACCTAATTGTACTACCTAATTGTGGTTGCAGGGGTCGAGACTCAGCTCCTGGCCCCGCCTCTTCACTGATCGCTATGGATCCTCTCTCTCTCTGCTTCCTGAGCTTTGTCATACCTCTTCTTTAAAAACTATGTATGGTTCCTGCCTCCACTACTTCACTTGCTAGGCTATTCCACTTGCTGACAACTCTATGACTGAAGAAATACTTCCTAACGTCCCTGTGACTCGTCTGAGTCTTCAGCTTCCAGTTGTGACCCCTTGTCCCTGTGTCCCCTCTCTGGAACATCCTATCTCTGTCCAGCTGTGTGTGTGTGTGTGTGTGTGTGAGAGTTCTCGTTAGAGCTGCCTCCTGGTGTTATCACTGCAACAACATTATTTGGTATATTCCTCCATTTTAGGTGTCTCAAGTTGAAATCCCCTAGAAGCAAGAAGTTGGGGGCAGGAGCTGGCAGATTTTCCAGTCAGTGGTCAATTTTTGACAGCTGTTCCTGGAATTGCTAGGACGTTGCATCCGGAGGCTTGTAGACTGCCAAAATGACTAGGTTTTGGTTCTCGATCTTTACTGCTAAAACTTCCACTACATCATTTGAGGCACTAAGCAGTTCTGTGCAAACAACCGACTGCGATATACAGGCCAACCCCTTCCTTTTGCCTGTTCACTCAGTCGCATCTGTATAGATAACCTGGGATCCATATTTCGTTGTCCAAGTGATCCTTTATGTGGGTCTCTGTGAAAGCCACGAACATTGCATTTGCCTCTGTAAGCAGTCCACGGATGAAAGGTATTTTGTTGTTCGTTGCTGGCTTTAAACCCTGTATATTTGCAAAGAAGAATGTCATCGGGCTGGTGGTATTGGTGGTACTGGGGGGGGGATTTTTCCCGGCACTAGTATCTGTACTTTTGGGTTTTTGGAGTGGAGGTTATCGACTGTGGTTCCACTCCAGAAATGACTGGATTTGGCATACGATTTCTGTCATTTGCTGCCAGTTTTTTTTTCCTTCCTGGCACTAAAAACCTCTCTCTCTTGAGTGGCTGTGGCTACCCAGGTTTTCCCATGGCTTGGATGTTTTTGTATATTTTTGTCCCCTTTAGATGGTGGGGCCTGGCAATTTAAGTTATAGCACAGTTTTTCCCTGTACTGAAGGGACACATTCAGGGTGATAAAGCTTACAGGAATTGAGTTTGCATTTTCCTGTTGTCAAATGGGCACGACATTTTCTAGGGTGGTCAAAGTTGCACGTCCGATCTGCTTTTCCAGATTTCCCTGCCTGCAGATACCAAGTGCATCATAGTATGTGCACGGCTTGGTTTCTGTGACTGTATTCCCTGTGGTGCTTTTCCCTGTCTCATTCCTATCCTCACTAGTGCTAACAATGGAGCTCTCACCGTTTTTTTCTGGTAATATATCCTCACTGTTGCTATCGAGTCCCCTTGTTTGCCTATCTCCTGTGGTATTACTAGTTTGTAATATTGGTTTTATCTTGTCCTTGACTATACTTGTTTCCCCACTACAGCTCCTGTCTCCCTCGAGGTCATTTATATGCATTCCCTCCTGCGTACATTTACTGACTCCCTGGACAGCACCTCCATCCTCACCATCACTGTCTCCCAGGAGGCACCTCCATCCTCCCCATTACTGTCTCCCAGGAGAGCACCTCCAGCTTCACCATTACTGTCTACCAGGGCAGCACCTCCATCCTCACCATTACTGTATCAGGCCAGCACCTCCAGCTTCCCAAATTACTGTCTACCGGGGGCAGCACCTCCAACCTTACAGTTTCTGACTACATGGCCAGCACCAGGGCGACACCATCCAGCCCAGACTTTTTATTTTCCCCATCTTTTTAGAGAAAGATTCCAGGTTTTCTTTTGTGAAGGCCTTACTCACCCCTTGTAACAACTTCAGACAGTATTACAAGGCTGGCTCCTCCTCAGGAAAATTATTGAATAGAAAAAGAAATAAAAATTTCACAAAGATAAACACTTTATTATTTATTAAAACAAACATAAAACAGTGAAACATAAAGGGTGTATCTTATTTGAAAGAAAAATGAAAAATGAAATAAAAAAAATGACATTTAAAATTCAACGCTAATATATATATAGTGATACTGGGGTGTCTGGGGAGGTTGACACCGTCTTGTAGAAAATCGTAGCTGTTGCTGATGGGGAAGGGGGGGTCGCAGGTGTTGGGGACAACCCAAAAAGCTCGTTCTTCACAGAGTCTATAGCCGTGAATAATCAGTCCAGATGACAGGAAAGCAGGGTTCTTTACACATGCAATGATGAGGGGTTATGTCCTGTGACTGCGTACATATATACAGGTAAGTAGATCCCAAAATGGGACGTCTCGGGACGTAGTCCGTCTCCTCCAATACTTCTCGTTGGTTGGCAGGTGACCCAATTTGTCTTCCAAGCTGGAAAAAAGAGACAGGTTACCCACTGTTTAAGAAATCACTCTCCATGATAAGTACAAATACCTAAAAGATGTGGTGATTATTAAAAAACATTTAACAGAGATCAAGACTGAAAGGACTAAGTTTATTATTTGGGCAAAAGTGAAGCTTTTTAACCATAAGTCCACTAGAATATGAGAGGTGTGTACTTCAGTAGTGCTGGGAGCTGTGAGTTGAGTGATTACTGTTTGACCGGAGCCCCACACGTCACGTTTCGGGGGGGGGGAACAGTGGGAGCTAGACTTACCCTACCTTAACAAGCAGCCGGCAATCAAACTATCACCTTTCGGGGTGGGGAAAAAGGGGGGGATTAGCGGGGAGCTGACTTACCCTACCTTAACAATTGCCGGCAATCAAAACTATTGTTACCATATACTCACTTGCTACTCCTATCTGTTGAACTTTTCCCTCACACTCCCCCATACCAAGACTTATAGTCAAGGAGTATAAGAAGAATAGGCGAGGAAAAAGTTCTAACGTGTGGAAGTCGCCTAAGGCAACAAATCTTCTGACTCACGACTTAACCAGTCAGAGAAATAATTTTGGGTAACCATTGATATACACAATATGGAGCTTAAAAGCTTGGAGAGCCAATGTCCACCCCAAGAGGCGACTGTTGGCTCCCTTAAAAAGTTTCTAGGTATTTCAAAGGTTTGTGTCTCTCTCTAAAATGAATTCTTTTCCCAGTAAATAAATTTAAGCTTGGAGATACCCACAGAAGGGTAAACATTCCTTTTCTATGGTGGAGTATCTCGTTTCTGAAGGAAGTTTTTGATTTAATAAATATACAGGAACTAGGAGTGTGGTATTTTGTGCAGTAAGCACCTGACACCCATTGCAAAAAAATATACTTCTTTGTAACCTGTAAGTACATGCTTGGCCAAAAATAATGCTTGAGTTTATGTCACGTCTTACGATGGGCCAAGTGTTTGGTCACTGGCAAATCATGAGCCATTTGAGACAGTCTCTCGACATGGTTTAGGAACAAAAGGAGGGAATAATCTATCACTGAAGAATGAGATATAAGTACAGATTTACATAAGATTTCCATTATATATTCAAACTTATGAGATACGTATCTCCCATGGATAACTTTGTTGTTAAAAGCTTGATTATGACAATCTCGAATTGAAGGGCAATTGCGCTGTATATTGACAAAGTCATCCTTGGACATAACATCTGGGAAAATAAAAGGACTTACTGTTAGGTAAGACACATATGCAACAGTTAGGTATCTTTATTATGAAACGTTTCGCCTACACAGTAGGCTTCTTCAGTCGAGTACAGAAAAGTTGATAGAAGCAGAAGATACTTGAAGACGATGTAATCAGTCCATCACCCTTAAAGTTTTGAGGTGGTCAGTCCCTCAGTCTGGAGAAGAGCATTGTTCCATAGTATGAAACAATATGGAGATGAAGTGACAGGATGGAGCCTTATATAGCGCCAAGAGGTGAGACGTAGGTCACTAGAAGAGGTAAGAACTCAGATGTCGAGAGGTCAGGTCCCTCTCAAATCCAGCCGCTCTCACTAGTGGAAGTTGTCGAAGTTGATTGCAGGTCTGTACCAAGATACCCTTGTGTTGCAGTGTCTGACAGATTGAACATTAAAATGGTATAAAATACCGACAGATTGTTAGGTAAGACACATATGCAACAGTTACGTATCTTTATTATGAAACGTTTCGCCTACACAGTAGGCTTCTTCAGTCGAGTACAGAAAAGTTGATAGAAGCAGAAGATACTTGAAGACGATGTAATCAGTCCATCACCCTTAAAGTTTTGAGGTGGTCAGTCCCTCAGTCTGGAGAAGAGCATTGTTCCATAGTATGAAACAATATGGAGATGAAGTGACAGGATGGAGCCTTATATAGCGCCAAGAGGTGAGACGTAGGTCACTAGAAGAGGTAAGAACTCAGATGTCGAGAGGTCAGGTCCCTCTCAAATCCAGCCGCTCTCACTAGTGGAATTTTGTCGAAGTTGATTGCAGGTCTGTACCAAGATACCCTGTGTTGCAGTGTCTGACAGATTGAACATTAAAATGGTATAAAATACCGACAGGTTGTTAGGTAAGACACATATGCAACAGTTACGTATCTTTATTATGAAACGTTTCGCCTACACAGTAGGCTTCTTCAGTCGAGTACAAAAAAGTTGATAGAAGCAGAAGATACTTGAAGACGATGTAATCAGTCCATCACCCTTAAAGTTTTGAGGTGGTCAGTCCCTCAGTCTGGAGAAGAGCATTGTTCCATAGTATGAAACAATATGGAGATGAAGTGACAGGATGGAGCCTTATATAGCGCCAAGAGGTGAGACGTAGGTCACTAGAAGAGGTAAGAACTCAGATGTCGAGAGGTCAGGTCCCTCTCAAATCCAGCCGCTCTCACTAGTGGAAGTTGTCGAAGTTGATTGCAGGTCTGTACCAAGATACCCTTGTGTTGCAGTGTCTGACAGATTGAACATTAAAATGGTATAAAATACCGACAGGTTGTTAGGTAAGACACATATGTAACAGTTAGGTATCTTTATTATGAAACGTTTCGCCTACACAGTAGGCTTCTTCAGTCGAGTACAGAACTGGTACAGACCTGCAATCAACTTCGACAACTTCCACTAGTGAGAGCGGCTGGATTTGAGAGGGACCTGACCTCTCAACATCTGAGTTCTTACCTCTTCTAGTGACCTACGTCTCACCTCTTGGCGCTATATAAGGCTCCATCCTGTCACTTCATCTCCATATTGTGTCATACTATGGAACAATGCTCTTCTCCAGACTGAGGGACTGACCACCTCAAAACTTTAAGGGTGATGGACTGATTACATCGTCTTCAAGTATCTTCTGCTTCTATCAACTTTTCTGTACTCGACTGAAGAAGCCTACTGTGTAGGCGAAACGTTTCATAATAAAGATACCTAACTGTTGCATATGTGTCTTACCTAACAACCTGTCGGTATTTTATACCATTTTAATGTTCTATCTGTCAGACACTGCAACACAAGGGTATCTTGGTACAGACCTGCAATCAACTTCGACAACTTCCACTAGTGAGAGCGGTTGGATTTGAGAGGGACCTGACCTCTCAACATCTGAGTTCTTACCTCTTCTAGTGACCTACGTCTCACCTCTTGGCGCTATATAAGGCTCCATCCTGTCACTTCATCTCCATATTGTTTCATACTATGGAACAATGCTCCTCTCCAGACTGAGGGACTGACCACCTCAAAACTTTAAGGGTGATGGACTGATTACATCGTCTTCAAGTATCTTCTGCTTCTATCAACTTTTCTGTACTCGACTGAAGAAGCCTACTGTGTAGGCGAAACGTTTCATAATAAAGATACCTAACTGTTGCATATGTGTCTTACCTAACAACCTGTCGGTATTTTATACCATTTTAATGTTCAATCTGTCAGACACTGCAACACAAGGTTATCTTGGTACAGACCTGCAATCAACTTCGACAACTTCCACTAGTGAGAGCGGCTGGATTTGAGAGGGACCTGACCTCTCAACATCTGAGTTCTTACCTCTTCTAGTGACCTACGTCTCACCTCTTGGCGCTATATAAGGCTCCATCCTGTCACTTCATCTCCATATTGTTTCATACTATGGAACAATGCTCTTCTCCAGACTGAGGGACTGACCACCTCAAAACTTTAAGGGTGATGGACTGATTACTCGTCTTCAAGTATCTTCTGCTTCTATCAACTTTTCTGTACTCGACTGAAGAAGCCTACTGTGTAGACGAAACGTTTCATAATAAAGATACCTAACTGTTGCATATGTGTCTTACCTAACAACCCGTCGGTATTTTATACCATTTTAATGTTCAAAAGGACTTACGGTGGGAGAAGAGGAGGTAGGAGAAGCCGGGGTTATGGTCTGAGCCCTAGTCAAGACATTGAGAGTGCTGGAGGCAATATCCTTATTTTCACCTGACGAGTGGACAGGTGATCCTGCTACCTCACTATCGAGAGCAGTATCATCTGTTTCCACCCCCAAATGAACAGTACGAGACAATGCAGCTTCCGGTGCGGAATTGTTAAGGGGATTATTTAACTTGCAAGGAAGGGGAGCTGGAAAACTTAGATCCACGGGTGGTGACGAAAGATCCGCCTCTGAAGGAAGAACGGCGCCTTTAACGTTACCCACTATTATAGAACAAGTAATTGGGGCTAGTACCGCATTAGTCCAACTGGTGAACCATTTAGTTTTCAAGTAACAACGTATTGTAGGGAAAGTATTTTCACGACCCAAGTAATCTGAAAGAATAGAGGACACACGAGAGATTTTAAAGTAAGGGAACAGTTTGTCCAAAATTACGATGCACGTACATCCAGTGTCACGTAATATGTCTGAGACTTTTATACCATTAACTGCTCCTGAACAGAAGGGTACTTGGTCATTACCGTCAACAAAACATCTACCAACTTTCTCTATTTTCTTGGAAGGACAATCTGGATGTTTATGTCCGATACCACCACACCGATGACATGTTGGTATAATAACTGGTGACTTTTTCTACTGTAGGCTTCTTAATCTTTGGTTCAGGTGAACCATTGCCCTTAAGGCTCGATCCCTTTAGGTCTTTATAGGAATTGTGAACCTCAGCATACAAGTCAGCGGCCTCAGCAACTTCATCAGCTTTAATCAGGTTACGTTCTCTAATGGATGTTCGTATCTGGTGAGGAAGAGCTGTCAGGAACTGGTCAGCAACCATGAAGTCTCTAAGAGATTCATAACTGTGATCAATTCCTGAACTCTCTATCCAAGTCGAACAAACGAGTGTTACCTGTAACTGCTGAAAGTTTTGGCCATGCTGTAAGGTGGCATACTTGAAATCTTTCCTGTAAGAATTAGTGGTTTTTTGATATGCTTTAAGGATTGCCTTCTTCAGTAGGCTATAATTACATATGATATCCTGCGACAAAGTTGCATAGAAATTCAAAGCTGTACCAGAAAATAACATTCCTAACCTGGTAGCCCAGGTGTCAGCAGGCCATTCACAGAGGGTAGCGGAATTTTCAAACCTGATAATGTATGAGGTAATGTCTTCACCCTCTGTGAAGGGAGGTAAATTAGGTGTTGGAATATGTGCACTAGCTGCATGATGTTCAATTACTCCTTCCTCTAATTGTTGTTGTGTAAAAGTTAACTTTTTATTCTCTAATTCAAGGCGAGATTTTTTGAGCTCGCGATCTTTCTCTCTCTCTTAACTCGTGTTCTCTAGCTCTTTCCTCACGTTCTCTAGCTCTTTCCTCACGATCAAGTCTATCACGCTCTTTTTTGTCTTCTCGCTCTCTGTCTTTCTTGGCTTTCTCTTTCAATTCTCTCTCCTTTTTTTCCTGTCTTTAAAGGTTCTCTTTCTCCTTTTTCTCCTCTTTCAATTCTCTCTCTCTCCTTTTCTTCCTGTCTTTCCTTTTCTGTCTCTTCTCTCTCAATTCTTTCTCTTTCAAGTCTTTCCTGGATCTTAGCACTAATGAAAGATTCTAAATTTTTCCCTGTTATTCCTAACTTACTTCCAGCATTCATCCAAAACTGGAATTCCTCCATACTTGCAAGAATAACTTAAACTATCAGGGGAAAATGAAACGGGTATTAAAGAAAACGGAGGGTTCAATTCCTGCTCCGCTCAAACTGTAAATAAACCAGAGGGCTCGATCCCTGCTTCAATTAAACAATGTATTAATGAAAACGAAGGGTTCTATGCCGGCTCCGAGCAAACAGTAAGTAGAATGGGGTCCCATGACCATCCAATCTTCTCACCAGTAAACCAAGAGTGTCCTACGACAGTTCCCTTGATATAATAAAGAGCTCAATGAAACAAATTGTCACTGGAAAATCTCGGGTCCATAGAGTCTAATCCTCCAAAGTGTTTCAAGCTCACAAAAGGTGGCAGAATTAACTAGTATATCCTGTCGTGACTTGACTTACAATAAATTGAGACTATAACAATCACCAAATCTTTTAAATACCTGTACTGTTGTCCTACAATAGAGAATGATTACTCATGGCTAGTGGTAACCGTCTGTGGTATGCGGCGTTGAAGTTCCAATGGTAGATTGGAGATAGAGTTGAATCTTGATTCAGTCTTGCCAAATCCATGCAAGGTCGCCACTTGTGAAGGCTTACTCAGCCCTGTAACAACTTCAGACAGTATTACCAAGGCTGGCTCCTCCTCAGGAAAATTATTGAATAGAAAAAGAAATAATTCACAAAGATAAACACTTTATTATTTATTAAAACAAACATAAAACAGTGAAACATGAAGGTGTATCCTATTTGAAAGAAAAATGAAAAATGAAATGAAAAAATGACATTTGAATTCAACGCTAATATATATATAGTGATACTGGGGTGTCTGGTGGAGGTTGACACCGTCTTGTAGAAATCGTAGCTGTTGCTGTGATGTGGATGGGGGGGAGTCGCAGGTGTTGGTGACAACCCAACGGCTCGTTCTTCACAGAGTCTATAGCCGTGAATAATCAGTCCAGATGACAGGAAAGCAGGTTCTTTACCACTGCAATGATGAGGGGTTATGTCCTGTGACTGCGTACATATATACAGGTAAGTAGATCCAACATGGGACGTCTTGGGACGTTAGTCCATCTCCTTCAATACTTCTCGCTGGTTGGCAGGTAACCCAATCTGTCATTCCAAGCTGGAAAGAGAGACAGGTTACCCACTGCTTAAGAAATCACTCTCCATGATAAGTACAATACCTAAAAGATGTGGTGATTATTAAAACATTTAACAGACATCAAGACTGAAAGGACTAAGTTTATTAGTGGTCAAAAGTGAAGCTTTCAACCAATAAGTCCACTAGAATATGAGCAGGCGTGTACTTACAGTAGTGCTGGGAGCTGTGAGTCGAGTGATTACTGTTTGACCGGAGCCCCACACGTCACCTTTTGGGAAGGGGGGGGGGAATAGCTGGAGCTAGACTTACCCTACCTTAACAAGCAGCCAGCAATCAAACTGTTGTTACCATATACTCACTTGCTACTCCTATCTGTTGAACTTTTCCCTCACACTATGTAGGCTGTTTTGATGTTATCCTCTTTTAACACCAGTGTGATTTTAGTCCACAGATTTATCTCATTTGGGCATACCCAAAAACACTTCCCTGATTTAATACTGCTTGTAGATAGTTCTTGGATATCTGCAAAAGAGGTGTGATACCAATTTTCACAAAAAATGGCAAGTAATCCACGCAGAAGCCTGTTTGTTTGAATTACTGCAGACTACACAGAGCTTCATAATGTGATTTGAATGGTTGATTTACTGTAATTCTACTAGTAACCCCTTGAATATTCTACTAACCTTAAAGTGAAGATCTGGCTATTTGTATTTCTATTTCTAACTGTACTTGTATATTAGGACAGCTTACCGGTGTACGTTTCTGTTTTATATTTGTTTGTGTTTGATAAGGGCGCATAAAACCCCGACTGTTTACAGTCTCCTTTATTGTCCAACAAATCCGTTTGAAACTGGTCAAGGGTTCGGACCAGTCAGGGGTTCAGAACCAGTCGGATCTGATCAGTGGGTCACTTATTTAAAACATATCTGGTAGATGATTTGGGCTAACACATGAAGGAACTACTGGAAATTATTTAACCGAGTAATATGTGATTAGATTGATACAAAGGTATAACTTGCGTGTTGAAGAACCGGTGATTGCCGGCAGCTCCTACAATGATGAATGGTCCAGACCTCAACCTTTATTTACAGCCTGAAGGATTATGTGTGTAGTATGTTCCGAAATTCTATGAAATGACGCTATGAAATCTTTCAAACTTGCTCGTCATTTGCGTTCAAAGCATAGCGATCTTACAGATAAGCCACTGGATTTTTTTGAAAGATTACACAACAAGATGAAAAGTCAGAAAAATCAAATGAAGATGATGATGACTAGTTTAAGGTTACTGCTGCAAACATCTTATTTAACTGCTCTTCAAATATCTAGAGCAAAAAAACAGTTCACTATTGAACTGTTCTCAGTTCAATAGTTCTCAAGCCGCTCAAAAACTAGAGGCTACACAGCTTTCGGACACCATTCAGAAGAGAATTGTTGACATGGCCACAGACACTGAAGAGCAAGTTGTAGAGGGTATAAAGAAATCAAGATGTTTTGCGATTCAACTTGAATCAACTGACATGAGTAACAATGCTATTCTACTTTACTTCGTGAAGTATGATGAATGCTTTAGGGAAGAACTTCTTTGCTGCCTTGACTTACCTGGATGGACCACAAGTTCAGAGATATTTAGTGTCCTTGATGAGTATGTTCAAGCGCAGGGCTTAGAGTGGCACAAATACGTCTGAGTTTGTACAGATGGTGCTGCGAGCATGACTGGACATCGTTCAGGTGTAGTTGCAAAAATAAAGGACGTTGCTCATCTAGAAATTTTTTTTACTCACTGTAAGATCCATCGGAAGCACTTAGCTGCCAAGAAGCTTCCTACTGAACTAAACACTGTGACGAATGATGCGGTGAAGATCATAAATGAAATCTGTAGTTGAGCTATGAACTCCAGGCTGTTCACAACACCATGTGAGAGTATGGACTCGCCACACCAACATCTTTGTGGAGGATTCTTATATGCCAAAATCACTTTCTGACATAATAAACAAAAATATATTTAGCTTCTGTTGGCGACTCAGACTTCTTGCAGCCGCGGTTCAAGGAGCCTCCTTCGAATGAGCTATATCCCCACAACTGAGCTGTCGAATGGTGACTAACATTAAAATTTGCCCCAACGGAGCGTATATTTCAAACATTTCAGTTCGACTGTAAATGCACCGTGGTACTCACTGTTGTTGGACGTAAAGCCCTCATGTCACGAGATCTATTGGTAACCCCAATCAAATCCCATATTTACCTATTAGCTGCAGCTAACATAATTATTATAATAAAAAAGAAGTGCTAAACCACAAGGGCTATACAGCACTGCACAGCTAACATAAGATGATATGAGTATGATGGGACTTACCTGGGTATTGTAACTGACCCAATTTTCCCTAGCTTGTTGTAGGGGAGATTTAATGACCCTGGGAATAATGTCTTGAGCTGCTAATCCATGTGTCGCCGTAATGTCCTATCACTCGTAATGCATCACAGTCACTTTATACACGGTAGGGAGATTTTCTCCCAATATTGCTTATGCCTGCGTGCACACCGCAAAAACACACTAAAGCATATTTTATCGTGGTTTATACCATGGATCACTACAATCATGTTTGTACTGTTAACACTAGTGGAAATTGATAGTAATTCAGTCTACCACACAAATTCACTGTTGTCTCTGTTTTCAGCGGGAGATTTCGTGACGTATTCATGCTCTGATTCCATATGTCAATCTAGCCATGTGGCGTAGCACCCTCGACTCCTCGTGCCCACAAAGAAAACGCTGACATTGCAACAGTTTAACACAAGAGGGCTATTTCCTTGTTGTTTAGCAGTGGGTCTTTTCAATCTAATTTGGGAGCAAGGGGTTCTCCCTCAACACTCAAAATCAGCTATTGTACTGCTGTTTCGCAAACCTGGCACCTCAGGGCTTGACACCTCTAACTATCGTCTCATTGCCCTGACCAGTATGGTCTGCAAGGCGATGGAATGATTGGTGAATAGACGTTCGATGTGGTACTTAGTCACACAATAGCTTTTCCCCTCACCAAAATGGCTTTCACAAAGGCCGCTCTACTTTAGACCACTCTGTCCTAGCGGTCTTTTTAGATCTAGAGAAGGAATAGGACACCACTTGGAGGTATAACAGTCTAGCCCAAGCCCACTCCTTAGGCCTCCGCGGTAATCTACCAAACTTCATTGCTACTTTCTTGTCCGATAGACATTTTCGGGTCCGTATTGGTGCCTCGCTTTCCTCAGACTTTGTACAAGCCGAGGGAGTCCCATAATATTAAGTCCTCAGCACTATTTTTCTCTTAGTTATAAATGACGTACCTTCCATTCTGCCTTTGCATGTTTGGTCGTCACTTTGTTGATTACTTTACTACAGCTTACTCGGGAGCTGACTGTCGACTAGTAGCAGCCTCCCTTCAGGTTGAGATAGACTGAGTCTCCTGTTGGACCACTTATCATGGCATTAAATTTTCTAGTACGAAAACCCGATTCATTACCATCACTAGACGTCCACTTAGTCCAGATACTCCCTTGCACTTGCATGGCTCATGTATTCCGGCATGTGATATGGTTAAGTTTCTGGGCCTGCTCTTTGATCGCTGGCTGACGTGGAGACCTCACATTTATTTTTTAAAGGTAACTTGCCATGGTTGGCTAAATCTCCTAAGGTTTTCACACATCATTCATGGGGAACGTATCGTCTCTCACTCCTCCGTTTGCATTCCACCCTAGTCTTTCCAAGCTAGATTATGGTGATCAAATCTATTCTGCAGCCTCTCCCACAACTCTGCCCAAGTTAGAGCTGATTCATCACCAAGCTGATGGTATGGAATATCAGTGATTATAAGAAGGGCACTTTCATTAAAGGTTCCATCGGAAAAAGGAACCAGTGAAATCAATAAATCATAGCCTGAGATGGGATGGATAACAGGGAAGTGTAATTTGGGTTCTTGTATTCAAACACCAACAGGGAAAAACTGGGAGAGCAACAACTGAAGCTCACTCTCATTACCTCTGAGGCCGCGGATATTCCACTGTAAATAAGCCATGATTTGCGAAGAGAAAGATACAAGAAATTTGAAGGTAGAGGTATCTACGGACTAGAAAGGTTAGAAAAGTCCACATGTGGAGGCAGCGGAAAACATTCAAGCAGCAAAGGAATGGGATGCTGTGAAGAAAGGGGTTGCACAGATGGAGAAGAGGGAAGAGAAGGAACAGGAAGTGGAGTTCATCGATGGTCTAGTCTCAACAATATGTTCCAAGATAGCTTCAAGTGTTTCGGAAGACAAGGACGCAGTATGGGAGACAGTATTGGAGATGGAAGGAGGGTGGGTGAGTAAAGATTGGGACGACAATGGACTGTATCAAAATAGGGGGGGGGGGGACGAAAGGGTAGAGGGAACTGGAGAAGCAGCTTGGGAGGGGACAGAAGAGGAAGTAACCTGGGAGGGGGCAGAAGAGGAAGACACTTGGGAGAGGACAGGGAAGGATGGTATAGTACAAGGAGAGTGAACCTCCACACTTATAATAGAGCCAGTTAGAGGTGAAGAACCAGGTACAGAGACTATAAAGATAAAATGTGGAGGTAGGTGAAGGGAAGGAGGGGTTAAAGGAGATTTGAGCAATGGGAATTTTTTGGACTTCTGAGAAGTAGAGGAGCGATGGGGAGGTGGTGGTGTATGAGGTCTTGCAGACACTGGAACTTGCGAGTGAGAAGATGAAGAAATAAGAACAGAATGAGGTGTTGAGGTAGCGACTTCTGAGTCCAGGACAGAAAAGAATTAGAAACAGGAGTGCTCTGGAAGGGGTGACCACAGAGGAGGCTGCAGAAGGTTGGACCCCAGAGGTGGGGGGACGTTTAATAACATGAGAATAAGAAATACGGGGAAGTCTCCCTTGGAGGCGTAGATGAGACTGCCATAGCATAGAGGAAACCTTCTGCCTCTGAGACAAATTTCTTGCTCATTTAAGTAAACATGCCAACGGAGAGAGCAAGATGGGCGAGCCTCAAGACAATTAAAGCAAGAGGGAGGTAGATTACAAGACGTATTGTTATGGTGCACGGCACCACAGACTGGGCATTCAGCTATGGACCTGCAATATTTCTCTGGATGACCAAAATGCCAGCAATTTCTACAGTGTCATGGTGTAGGGATCACATTTCAAACTTGTAAATGATGTCCCACTATTTAAGCAGAGGATGGGAGCTCACAGCAGTCGAAAGTTAAGCGAGCTACATTGCAAGGGTGTCATCTCCACCTGCAGGCAGGGAGGACATAAGTGTCTACTTTGAGGATAGGGAGGTCTTGGAGTTGTAGCTGTTCCAGCATGTCATTGCCACATCTGGAAATTCTGTTGGACAATGGTATGGAAAAGAATGACAGTACCACTACAAGAACTGAGGGAATGATGTTTTTCAATAGTTAAAGAAGAGAAAGATAGTGAGCTTGGTTAGCATTCTGGACAGTGATGATGTGTGTACTGCTCTTGAGAGCATGAAAGGATACTCTACCAACATGGTGTAGGAGCACCTTACTAATACTATGGTCAGAAAGACAGGCAGTAAAGGAAGTCAGTCGGAAAGTAAAAAACTTAGCCCATTGAGTATTTTGAAACATAGCATGGAAAGGGAGTGCATGACGTACCAGTCTTTTCTGAGTAGAACGAGAAGGAAGCGAAGAAGTATCATCAGGTAATTGCTGTCGGCGTTAAGGTGTGGGACTGGAGTTGGTCAGATGTAGGACGGGCGGGCGATTTAAAAACTGCTGCACCGTGGAGGGAGAAGCCGGAAGCATAGTCAAAGAAGAGTGGAGTTCAGATGTATTGAAGGAGTCAGTTGAAACCCTAGTACCTGAAGCGGGCAATGAAATGGCACCAGTAAGAGGTACAGGGGCATTAGAAGTGTCCAAAGAGTGGTCAAAAAACGAAGCAGGGTCAGAACAGGGTGTGGAAATCAGTACGGGACCCGGGTTCGTGGATTTGGGACTCCATGGTTATGTCACTTTCTTGTTTTGTAGAAAGAAAGAAAAAAGGGGGGGGGGAAATGTGAAGGAATAGTTCCTAGGAGGCAAAAAAGGGCTGCAAATCCCCCCTCCGTGCCCAAGAGGTCCCAAGCACTGCAAGTGGTGCAGATGCGGCATGGAACCCATGCCATATCCTACTCCTCATACCAGTATACCAGCAATCCGAGATAGCAACCTCACATCTGCCGAGCCACCTTGGTGGACAAGAGAGGGCAGCCAGACACCCGCCACAAAGTATACCTCCTTTGGCCACTACCCCCTGGAATCCGACATGCAGCCTCCAGAGATACACCAGTCACCCAAAAGACACCCAGAGTCACCCCCCCCCGGGAGACAGGAGAGGGATAGGAACACCTCCAGGCGATTCAGATTCCATGGCAAACTACACCACCGCTAAAGACCTCAACCGAATGGGATGGATCCCTGTACCCTTTACCCTTCCCCCTACCTAGGAACTAGTGCCTGTGGGAAGAATCCCAAAGGCTGAAAATAGGAAAGAAATAGGGAAGGGATGGGGAGGAGGAAGAAAGGAAAAAAGGGAGGATGGGATAGGGAAAGGGGGATTGGGGGGTAATTAGGTTCGGTCTGAGGAAGGAGACCAAAAGGTCTAATTCCTCAGACCAAGAGCCTCTTCTGACATTATTTATGCAATTAGTACAAAAATGCAGTAGTTTGCATAAATTTAAATTTTCTATTTTTGTGTGAATAAAAATTCAAAGTGAAAAGCCAACGTAATAGATGTCTGGAGATGTGACTAAGAAGCAGAGGAAATGTTTATTTAGTCCCAGGAATGTCTACATTGTTTATCCTGGACCCTATTTTCAAATTAGCAATTGTTGAATTTTGTGAAATTGGCCAAACTCTCAAATTTCTATCACTTTACTGGGTAGTTGAAATAGGGAAATGGGCAGTTTCTTATACTCAGTCAATATAATAGAAGAAATACTAGCGAAATAGATACGAGTTTGGTCCACTGGAACAGAAGTGGCCAAAAACAGTGTAAAGTGGGTAAAATTGCTGATGCGTAAATATTGCCGAGACCCCCCTAACTTTGCAAGACCATTAAATTTGGTAATTTTGGTTTCATTACCTTTGGAAAAAGATTTTCTATCATTTCATAAACCAATTTTTTTTTAAATTCTTTGACTCTGGGAGCAAGTTTAAGAGTAGAGGTTGCAACACTGAAAAGGTTAAGGAATGGAAGGCCTCGGAGCTCAAGTTCTTCTAAAATGTCAGCATCACATGTTCGGAAATCATGCTGAACAATGTTATGTGGAAGAACTATGGTATTGAGAGGCGTGTTTGTGAATTGTGACAGAAATATAGTCTATGGAGGTATGAAAGAAGAGATAGAGCCTGGCCAGCATTTCATGTTATGACGATGTGTGCACCACTCTTAAGAGCATAGGAGTGCCTTGCTGATACAAGGGTCAGAAAAAGTCAGTGGGAGATGTCGGTTGTAAAGTGAAAAACTTAGTCCATTGTGTACCTTTAAACATAGTATGTAAGGGAAGAGTCATGTTCGTCTTTACTGGGAAGTTTTTCAAAGATTTTTGAGAGAGGGTGTAAGTTGGATATTGGCCTATAGTTATTCAACTCTGTTTGGTCTCCTCCTTTGTGGATCGGGGTGACCCTTGCTATTTTGAGTACTGTAGGGAAGGTGGAGGATTCAATGGATTTGTTAAAGAGTGTTGCAATGATTGGAGATAGCACTTGTGACACTTTTTTATATATAAAGGGTGGTAAGGTACTTAAATCTCCTGCCTTGTTTTTTAGTGCATTGATAATAAGGGAGACTTCGTATGGGTTAGTCGGAGCTAGGAACAGTGTGTTCGGGTAGTTGCCGTGAGGTAGTTATTTGGTGGGGTATCTGAGCTTGGGATTTTATGGGCAAGGTTTTGTCCTATAGTGGAGAAGAAATCATTGAGTCTGTTTGCTGTTTCTGTTGGTGGGAGTTGGGGTTCATCTGATTTTGCTAATTTTATTTCGCTATTTCGTGATATCTTTTTTGTTCCCAGAATTTCAGATAGTGTTTTTCCAGGTCTTTTTTTATATCACCTCGTAAGTTGGATAATCTGTTCTCATAATACAATTTTTTTGCCCTTCTTATCAGGCTGGTTAGGATTGACGAGTAACGTTTTGTTTGGTCTCTGGTTATGTGACCCATTCTGTACTGTTTTTCATATTGGTGTTTTGTATTTATGGATTTGAGAATGCTGGGTGTTAGCCAGGGACTGTTCAGTCTCTTTGCTGTCATCTGTTTAGTTTTTTTAGGGCAGTGCTTGTTATAGAGGTATTGGGTCTTTTTTAGAAAATTATTAATACATTCGTCAATATCTGTATAGATTTCTAGCTCAGTGTGCCAATCAATGTTTGCTAATGCTGTTGCGAAGTTATTAATGGCTGCCTCATTGTGAAGTCTGAAGGTGACTTTAGTAGTGTCTTGGGGTAGTTTACCAAGAGTTGTTTATGAGGAAAGTAGGGTAGTGGTCTGTGGTATTATCTGTAATTATGCCTGATTTTAAAGGGGATATGGTGTTGGTCCAGATGTGGTCAAGTAGGGAAACACTAGTCTCTGTAACTCTTGTAGGTTTTGTTACTGTTGGTAGTAACATACAGTTACTCATTGTGTTTGTGAATTCAGTAACGTGTGGGTCCTGGTCTTGCAGGAGATTTATATTGAAGTCACCTGAGAGTAGTAAGTGATCTTTGTTCATGGTGCATCAGTTATCATACTTCCTAGATTTTGACTAAATTGGCTAATGTTTGACTGTGGAAACTCTGTAGATGTTTATCAATGTGAGAGGTTTTTGTAGGTATTTGGATTTGAATTTAGCTATTATATATTCCCCATGTTCATCCCTTGTGCAAGTATTAGTGATACATTCTAGTTGGTCTGAGTAGTATATGGCTGTGCCACCCCCTTGTTGGTCTGGCCTACAGTTGTGTATGGCTGTGTAACCAGGAATGGCATAGACATCTGTACTATCAGGCTTTAGCCAGGTTTCAGTTAGTGTAATGATGGACATATTGGCATGTAAGGAATTTAGTAATGCTATGAGGTCATCGTAATGCTTGCTTAAAGATCTGATATTGTAGTTTAAAGATAGTTATGTTGTTGTTGGCACTGAGAAGTGCCTTTGATTGTTCTGCAGTGTAGTAATTACAGTAACTGTTTGATTCATTTAAGTCATTAAATAAGAGGTTGGTATCAGGATCAATGTTTGTAATCATAAGATTTGTAGTGAATCTATAGTTAGAATTAAGTATAAAACAAAGTAAATAGTCTTAAGCTAAAAAATAGCACCTGAATTATTTAACAAATGTAAAATAATGAGCTAAGGGACTAATACAAATAAAGTGATGATCATATAATAGTGCTTGGGAATATGATAGTAGGTAGTACTATAAAGGTAATTTTTTAAAGTTATAATTATAGTTTAAAATTATAATAAAAAGGGACTAATATAGGTTGTGAATAAATGAGCTTTGGAATATAATGCTATTATACACATGCTAGAACATATATACACTGCAATAGAGAAAAAAGAAGTCCCACTGGGGATCTTCATTGACTTACGTAAAGCTTTTGATACAGTTGACCATGACTTGCTCCACGTAAAATTGTCACACTATGGTATAAGAGGGCACTCCCTCAATTACCTCAAGTCATACCTCAGCAACAGAAGCCAATATGTGTACGCAAATGGGGCAAACTCTTCTGCGCAACCAATTACAGTTGGTGTCCCACAGGGAAGTGTCCTTGGCCCTCTTCTCTTTCTCCTATACATAAATGACCTTCCAAATGCTTCGCAATTACTCAAACCCACACTATTTGCAGATGACACTACATACGTCTTCTCTCACCCGAGCCCAGTCACACTAGCCAATACTGTAAATACCGAATTACAGAAAATATCTACCTGGATGAGGACTAACAAACTTACACTAAACATGACAAAACCTACTTCATTCAGTTTGGTAACAGAGCTACAGATGTCCCTCTTAACATAATGATAAACGGATCACCTATCACAAAGCTAACAGAGGGAAAATTCTTAGGAATCCACCTTGATAATAGACTCAAATTTCATACACATATACAACAAATTTCTAAGAAAATTTTCCCAAGACTGTAGGCATACTATCGAAGATACGGTACTATGTTCCACAGTCAGCCCTCCTGGCCCTATATCACTCTCTTATTTACCCCTATCTCACCTATGGAATTTGTGCATGGGGCTCAAACAACAGTTAACCATCTCAGACCACTAATTACCCAACAAAAGGCTGCAGTTAGAATGATAACAAATTCTCACTACAGGCAGCACACTCCACCAATATTCAATACACTAAACCTACTCACCATACAAAACATCCATACTTATTACTGCACCTATTACATACATAGAACACTTAACTCTGATATTAACCCTCCCCTCAAACATCTCCTTGCCAACCTCAACAGAACACATGACCATAACACAAGGCACAGATCACTCTTTGATGTTCCTCGTGTTCATCTCACACTATGCAAAAACTCAATGCACATAAAAGGCCTAAAATCTGGAATTCATTACCTGTAAATATAAAAGAAACACTACCTGTTTATAAATTCAAGTCTCTACTCAAAGATCACTTACTCACCCAAAACCAAATAAATACTGAATAACTGAACCTTATAAATTGTATATCTTAAATGTTTCTCACAATTATATCACATAAATGTTAAACCTAAAACCCAATCTAACTTTATTATTTTTTAAATACACTACCTAACAGAATCCTTCATATGACCTGTCTTTGTAATACTCACTTGTGCTTTATAGTAATCTGTTTACATTAATGTTTTATCACTGACTTCATCATTGCTTAATTAATCTTAAGTTAATTTTAAGCCAGCCCGTAATGCTATGCATAGTATAAGTGGCTTTGGCATACTGCTCTTATCTGTATTTTTTTGTACCTCTGTATGTGTGCACAAATTTATAATAAATAAATAAATAAATAAAAAGGGCGAGGCAATCAAGACAGTGTCTTCTGTTAACGGTCGAGGTTGTTTAGGTGTGGGACCAGAGGTGGTCTGTCCTGAGATGGGCAGGCAATCTGAAAATCATTGCACTGTATGGAGAGAAGAAAGAAGCATGGTCGAAAACGTGTGGAGGTCAAATGTATTAACCCTTTGACTGTTTTGGTCGTATATATGTCTCACGAGCCACCGTTTTTGACGTATACTCAAATTCTAGTGGCTTCAAATCAAGCAGGAGAAAGCTGGTAGGCTCACATGTGAGAGAATGGGTCTGCATGGTCAGTGTGCACCATATAAAAAAAAATCCTGCAGCACGCAATGCATGAGAAAAAAAAAAATTCTGACCGTTTCTTTAATTAAAATGCCCACTTTGTGGTCTATTCTCGTATAGTATTTATGGGTGTATTTTCGTTTTCTTGGTCTCATTTGATAGAATGAAAAACATATTATAGAAATAGAGGTGATTTTGATTGGTCTTACCATGAAAAGAACCTTGAAATGGATCTCAAAGTAGGGGAAATGTTCAAAAGTAAATAAATGATGTCATTTCCCAATAAATGTCTAAGTAGCCATTGTAATGTGCAGTCATGAATGGGTTGACATTATTTATACAATTATTACAATATTGCAGTAGTCTGCATAACAGTAAATCTTCTATTTTTTGTTTGAATAAAAATTCAATATAGAAAGCAAGAGTAATATCAGAGGGGCCTGGAGACGTGGCTGATGAAAAAAGAAAATGTTATTTTAGAGCCAGGAAATTCTGCATTGTTCATTCTGGACCCTATTTTGAAATTGTCATTTTTTTAATTTTCGTGAAATTGGCCAAATTGCAAATTTCTGACCACGTTATTGGGTAGTTGAAATCGGTAAATGGGCAGTTTTTTGTACTCAATCGATAAAAAAATGGAGTTCTAAAGAAATAGCTACGAGTTTGGTCGACTGGAACAATGGAATTAGCCAAAAATAGGGCTCAAAGTGGGCGAAATCGCCAATTCGTAAATATTGCCAAGGTTGCTAACTTCGCGAGAGTGTAAGTCCATCAGTTTTCCATCAAATTTTGTTCTTTTGGTGTCATTACAATCGGGAAAAGATTTCCTATCATTTAATAAGAAAAAATAATTTATTTTTTGGGGAAATTTTGCGACACCAGGAGATGCCTCAGGATATGGGGTTGTGACAGTCAAGGGGTTAAGAATGTTAGGCAGTACCTCGGTACCAGAGGCACAAAATGTTACCTACAGAAGGTACTGGAATGAGAGAGGCACCTGAAGAATGGTATGGTAGTTAGTGGGTGCTGCAGGAGAAAGGGGGCCTAGGAGGAGGTATTTCGTGGGCATGGGGCTTCATGAGGAATATGGAGGGAGAGTGCCTAGGAGGAATGAAAGGGATTGTATAACCCCCTCCGTGCCCAAGACGACCCTCAGTGTGGCTAGTAGTGCAGATTTTGTGTGGAACCTGTGCCTTACCCTACCCTTCATGTCAGTAAACTGGCAATCCAGGATAGCAACCTTACATCCACTGAGCCACCTTGGTGGACAAGAGAGAGGGTGATCGGAAGCCCACCACAAAGAATACCTCCTTTGGCCACCACCACCTGGAACCGACAAGTATTATTATTATAATCAAAAAGAAGCGATAAGCCACAAGGGCTATACAGCGCTGCAGGGTAGGGAAGGAAGCGAGGGTATTGGATGGCAGAAGGGAGGAGGGATGATCAGTAGGTTACAGAAAACAGCGGGGCAGGGGATAGTACGGGGGTAGGGGGTAGCAAGAGATTGAAGTAGAAAGGGCTGAAGGTATCAGAATTTGTGAAGTCAGTCAGTTGTTGTCAAAAAGTCAATGAGAGAGTCTGGATGAAAGGTGGGTCCATCAGCGAGAAGGGAAGGTAAAGAGAGAGCAGCAGAGCGAAGACGGCGACGGAGGTAAATTCTGCGTGCTCGTTGATAAAGTGGGCAGTCCAACAGAATGTGGCTGACTGATAATGGAACTTGGCAATTCTCGCAGAGAGGAGCAGGGCGCCTCTCCATGAGATATCTATGAGTAAGACGAGTATGGCCAATGCGAAGACGGGAGAGAGTAGTCTCCCAACCTCGACACTGGTGATAAGAAGACGGCCAGTAACCTATACTCGGCTTAATAGATTGAAGTTTGTTGCCGAGCATAGTAGACCAACGTTGTTGCCAACGGGTGTGAAGTTGGGAAGATATTGCAGCAAAATAGTCCGTAAATGGAATACCTCTACATGAAACTGGTAGGTCATGTACTGCTGACCGCGCAGCAGTGTCTGCCTGTTCATTGCCCTGTACGTCAACATGACCAGGGACCCAACAAAAAACAATATCTTTATGCTTGGTAAAGATGCGGCGTAGCCAAAGTTGGATACGGAGGACTAAGGGGTGAGGTGTATCAAATTTCTGAATAGCCTGTAAAGCACTAAGGAAGTCTGAGACAACCACAAATGATGACACAGGCATAGATGCAATACGGATAAGTGCTGTAAGGATGGCATACAATTCAGCAGTAAAAATACTAGCCGAAGATAGTAAATGCCCTTGTACGACGCTGTCCGGAAACACTGCTGCGAATCCTACGCTGTCAGAAAACTTAGAGCCATCTGTGTACACAGCAATGGCATGAGAATGAGAGTGAAAGTGGTCAAGAAAATGAGAGCGGGAAGCGACCGTAGACAGTTGAGCTTTCGAGCAAGGGAGAGAGAAAGAACAGACTCGAACAGCTGGAACTTCCCAGGGGGTAGGAAAAGTGAGATGCTACATGTACATCGAAAGGTGGTAATTGAAGAGAAGACAAGAGCGAATGAAGGCGAAGAGAGAAGGGACGGAGTAAACAGGGGCGGCGAACAAATAAAGAATGTCTACTAATATCAGTGACCATTCTATAAATGGAAGGATTGCGGAGATCATGAGAGCGTACATAGTAGCGAAGGCAATGGGCATCACGGCGATCGGATAAGGATGGAACGTTCACTTCTGCATAGAGGTTCTCGACAGGGGAAGAGCGAAAAGCACCAAGGCATAAACGTAATCCTTGGTGATGAATGGGTTAAGGCTAGAGAGAGTAGCAGAGATGCCCTGAATAGATCTGGTCACCATAATCAAGTTTCGATAAGATAAGGGTGGAATGTAGGCGAAGGAGGGTTCGACGATCAGCTCCCCATGAAAGATGAGCAAGGGTTTTAAGGAGGTTCAGCCGGCTGTGGCAAGTTGCCTTCAGAGAGGTAATGTGAGGTTTCCAGGATAACTTACGATCAAAGAGGAGGCCCAGAAACTTGACTGTATCATGTTCAGGGATACGGGAGCCATAGAGGTACAAAGGATGATCGGAGATGACAGAGCGTCTAGTGAAAGTAATTTGGTGGGTTTTAGTGCAGAAAATTTAAACCCACGTGTGGTGGCCCAATTGGAAACACGGTCGACTGCATGCTGGAGAGAAACTGTAATAAGGTGACAGTCAGCGCCTTCACAGGCAATAGCGAAGTCATCAACATAGAGTGATGACCAAATATTTGATGGAAGACTAGAGGCCAAATCATTAATAGCAAGGAGAAAAAGTGTTGTGCTCAGAACACATCCCTGGGGGACACCTTCAGCTTGGATAAAGTCCGGGGAGAGCACATTATTAACCCGAACACGGAAATGCCTGTCAGTTAAAAAGTTCTTAAGGAAGGATGGTAGATTGCCTCGGAGGCCTAAGGAGTGGGCTTGGGCTAAAATATTATACCTCCAAGTTGTGTCATATGCCTTCTCAAGGTCAAAAATATGGCAATAACTGAGTGGTTATTCGCAAAGGCATTACGAACATACGTATCCAAGCGTAGTAAGGGGTCTATGGTAGAACGTCCCTTACAAAAGCCATATTGACGAGTGGAAAGACTGTTGTGTGTCTCTAAATACCACACTAAAAAAGTCTATTTACTAGGCGTTCCATCACTTTGCAAACTGCACTGGTAAGAGCAATGGGACGATAGTGGGAGGTTTCATGTCCTGTAATGCCTGGTTTGCGGAAAGGGAGAACAATGGCGGATTTCCACAGCTGGGGAAGAACTCCTTGTGACCAAAAAAATTTTTGTAAGGTGTAATAGGACGGGCAAGGGCTGACTGTTTTAAAATTTTGTAGCATACGAATATGAATTTCGGGGGGCCCACTGCCGTTGATCGGCAAGCTGAGAGTGTTGCCCCATTTCTTGAATTTAAAAAGGCACATTATACTGTTTTTCTCTGAGATAAAAAAAAGTCCATGGGTGGAAAACTCTCTGGCGACTTGAGGAAAGAAATAGGGGCATAGATGGAGTCCCTGGAAATAAAGCCCAGATGATTGCCAATTTCTTTTTTGGAACATCTAGGGGGTTTTGGGCATATCAACCCGGGGCAACCGCAAACAGGGGGCCGGGCCCAGGAGAATTTTTACCACTCAGTTTTAAAAATTTTTTCCAGACTGCACTCATGAGGAAGAAAGGGGTAGGGTGGAGACTTTAATCTCGCCAAAAGGGCATTTAGCCCCGGATGACACGGCGGGGGCGATCCCCGCTTCTGCAAAATTAAAGAAGTCTCTCTGTGGTTCTATTGAAACCGGCCCTCCCCCATGCAGCCGTTTCAAACAAAAGCACGAGCAAAAACAGGAACCACCAAGGAAACGCATTTTGAAATCCCCTCCCCCGGAAGTTTGGGGTAAAAGAATGAAAAAGCTGGGGTTTAAAAACGGAGGACGGAAGGGGTTTTAAAACCCTCATCGATGGGGGCGAAAAAAGGAACCCTCTAAAAACGTTAGGTGTGAGAAAAGGGGTTCCTTTTTTGCCTAAATCAAATTGCCAGCGTGCTATGCGAAAGAGGGGGTGAATATGAAGGGGAAGTAAAAATGTTTGGGGAAAAATGATCGCTGTCAGTAACCCGGGGAAAAAACGGGACCAATGAAGTTCAAAAATGCGGGGGGAGGAAGAGCAGACTGAAAAGACATGCAAGAGAGTGAGTGGCCCCAAGGTTTAAAATGGGTGAGATTTCCTTTTTTAAAAAACATGGGGGGGTGGGGGGCAAAAAAAAGCCTTTAATTTGAATCCCACGGGAATCACATTTGAGCCCCCCCAGGGAAATGGGGGGCTTTAAAAACCCCAATAACAAAAATCGGTGGTGGAAAAGACAAAAAAGAAAGGCAAAACCCGGGGAAATAGAAAATTGCCCGAGAAGGAGAGAAAAATATAAAGAACAGAGCGTATACCACCTTTGCAATGGATCCCGGGTTTGCTGTGTAATGCAGCGAATTACGAAAAAAATAGCTAAAGGTAGGGAATTTTCAGTGGGGAAAAGAAGGGCACTTTCTTTAAAAGGGTCCCATCGGGAAAAGGATCTGAGGATACAATAAATTATAGCCTGGAGAGGGGAGAGAAAACAGCAGAGTTTTAATTTTTGGGTTTCCCTGTAAGAAAAACACCAAAGGGGAAAATTTTGGGGAGTAACATCTGAAGCTCACCCCGATTCCCCCTGGGCCACTTTATTCCACTGAAAATTTGGGCCATGATTGGCAATGAAAAAGTTTCCCCTAAAATCCGCAGGAAAGGGGTTTCCAAAGGACTAGGGGGGGTTGGGAAAAGTCCACATGCGGGAGGCGGGGGGAAAAACGTTCAAGCACAAAGGAATGGTGGGGGTTAAGAAGGGATTTGACAGATGGGTAAATGGGGGAAAGGAGCGGGGGGTGGATCAGTGTCCATTGAGGGTTTTTGGCCCTCTGAAATTATACTCGAGATTGTTTCAAGTTTTCAAAATTTCAGAGACGTCGTATGGGAGACAATAGGGAAAAGGGTTTAGGGGGGGATGAGAAAAGTTTGGGAAAACTGTAAGGGGACTGTCCCAAAGGTAGGGGGGGACGAAGGGTGGGGGGGAAGGGAAAAAGCGGGGAAAGGGGGAAACAAAGAGGCAAAAAACCTGGGAGGGGGCCCCGAAAGGAAGAAACTTGGGAGGGAACGGGGGGGAGGAAGGTACAGTATGGGGAGGAGGGTGAACCTCTACTTTTTTGTAATAGAGCCAGTGAGGGGGGGAAAAACCCAGGTACAGAAAACAGGGAAGGAAAAATTTAAAAAAATTTCAAAAAGGACAAAAAAACTAAAAAAAAAAAAAAAAATAAATAAAAAAATTTTTGGTTTTAAAAAAAAAAAAAAAAAAAAAAATTTGAGTAAAAAAAAAAAAAAAATGACAAAAAAAAAAAAAAAAACGGACAATAAAAATAAAAAAAAAAAAAAAAAAAAAAGGGGGGTTTTAAAAAAAAAAAAAAAAAAAAAAAAAAAAAAAAAAATTTTTTAAAACCAAAAAAAAAAAATAACAAAAAAAAAAAAAAAAAAAAAAAAAAAAAAAAAAAAAAAAAAATAAAAAAAAACTAAAAAAAAAAAAAAAAACCCCAAAAACAAAACCAAAAAAAAAAAAAGGGGAAAAAATGAGGGGTGGAAATGGGTAGGAGGTGTTAACGGATTTTTTTTGACTTTTGAGAAGTAGAGGACGATGGGAGGGGGTGCATACGAATCCGTCGTACTGAGGCTTGGAGAGAGAAACGAAGAAGCAAGATCAGACTGAGACTTAAGTAGGGCGTCTGAGCCGAGGACAGCAAAAAAATTAGCTACAGGGTGACTAGGGAAGGTAACCACAGAGGTGGGTGCAGAGGGGGAAACCAAAGGGGGGGGACTTTTTGAAACAGGGGAATAAGAAACACGAGGTAGTCCCCCTTTGGGAGGGGGAGATGAGAAACCCCCATGGCAAAGGAGACCCTGCCTTTGGGGTGGGTTTTTTCTCCTCGTTTAAGTAGACTTGCAAGGCGAGAGTAGAAGGGGGCCCTCATGAAAATTTAAAGGCAAGGGGGGGTCGACTGCAAGACGTATTAGAAGGTCACGGCCCCAAAGCCCCGGGCATTTGGGATAGATCTCTATTCGGGATCCCCAAATCCCCAGCAATTTCACACTGTTGCGTGTGGGGATCACCTTTCAAAATTGTAACCGATGTCCTGCTCAAAAACTGAGGATGGGAGTTCCGGCTGCAAAATTTAAACAACCCACATGCTGGGTTCGTCTCCCCCCCGGGCAGGAAAAACATAAGTGTCTACCTTGAGGTTTGGGAGATCTTGGATTTCCCAACTTTTTCAAGAATTCAGTGCCACGTCTGGTTTTTGTTGAACAGGGTTTGGGGGCAAAATGACGGTCCAATACAAGAAATTTAGGGAAAAATGCTTTTCAATAGTTACAGGACAGTATTGAATGGGAAAGCGAGAAAGCTCATGAGTCTGGGTAGCATTCTGTCGGTGACAATGCGTGTACCCCCTCTTTTAAAACATAAAAAAATATCTTTCCAACGGGTAGGATGCCCTTCCAAACTTTGGGCAAAAATAGGCAGTAAGGAAGTCTTCTAAAGTGAAAAATTTATCCCCTTGTGCAGCTGAAACTGACGTGGAAAGGTAGTGAAGGACTGGGGGTCTTTTTTGAGAAAAAACAGAAAGGGGGGAATATCACAGCGGTAATTGTCGTTGTCGTTTAGGCGTGGACCCAAGTTGGTCTGAGTGGGAAAAGGGCCGGGGATTGAAAATTGCCCCACCGTAGGGGAGAGGCCGGAAAATATCAGAGGAAGCGAAGGTCAAAAAAACAAAAGGGGTCAGTCGAGGCCTCTACCTAAGCGGGGGAAAGGGAAAAAGCACCGGCAAAGGGACAAGGATGGGAGTGTCCCCAAAAGTGGTCCCAAAGACGAGGGGGGGTCAGAAAAGGGGTCGGTATCAAGAAGGGCCCCGGGGGGACAGGGCAGGACAGGGCCCCATGGTTTTGGTTACTTCTTTCTTTTTTTTTTTAAAAAAAAAAAAGAAAAAAAATAAAATAAAAATAAAAAAAAAATAAAAAAAGGGGGGGGCCGGGGAGGGAAAAATTCCTAGGGGGAATAAAGGGCCAGAATTTTCCCTCCCCCCAAGAGGACCTCAGCCCGCAAGTAGCGCAATGCAGCATGGAACCCGTGCCCTACCCCCACCCATCATGCCCTAAACCGGCAATCCGGGATAAACCCCACACTGCCGAGCTACCTTGGTGGACAAAAGAGAGGGGGGCCGGAAATCCGCCACAAAAGCATACCTCCTTCGGCCCCCACCCCCCGGGGAAACCAAAGGGGGGTTCCAAAATACACCCTCCCTGAGAGACCCCCAACCACCCCCGGGGATACCGGAGAGGGATCAGGCATCCCCAGGCAATCGATTCCACGGCAAACTACGCACGCCAAGAACCTCAAAGGAAAGGGGGGACCCCGGACCCTTTCCCCTACCTAGGAACTAGCATGCCTGTGGGAAAAAAAAAAAAAAAAAAAAAAAACCCAAAAGGGCCAAAAAAAGGGAAAGGAAAAAGGGGAGGGTGGGGGGGAGGAGAGGAAAAGGGAAAAAGGGGGGGAGGGGTAGGAACGGGGGGGTTTGGGGGTAATGAGGTTCGGGGCGAGAGTAAACCGACAGGGCTAATTCCTCAGACCAAGAGCCCTTTACCCGCCCAAGGGGCCCCCCCTTTAAGAGGAACCCACAAATAGCCTCCAGAGAGGACCTGTCACCCCCAAGGGCTTCATATAAAATAATAAAAAAAGAAGTGCTAAACAAAGGGTTTACAGCCCGCAGGGGCAGGGCAGAAAGGATGCGGGGTAATGGGAGTAAAGGGGGAGGGATTATTTGGTTATGGGGCAGCAGGGCAGTGGAAAATGCAGGGAAAGAGGGGAGCTAGAGATTAAGGGAAAAAGGACTGGGGGAGGCAGAGGCACCATCATCAGAGTTTGTGTATAAATCGTTGCTGTCAAAAATTTTAAGATGTGTCTGGATTAAAGGAGGATCCCCAAAAGGGAGGTAAAGAAAGGCAGCAAATTCATAAACCCCTCCCCTCCCCCTTAACCCAAATTTTACATCCCCCCAATAATTGATTTTTAAATTTTTAAAAAAAAAAACCAAACCCAACTTACAACCTCACAAAACATTTTTTTTTCCCCTAAAAAATTTTTTTTAAAACAAAACAGGGGGAGGGAGGTAAAAGGGTAAAGGGCGCAAGAGACTGAACTAGAAAGGGCTGAGGGGGGGCGAAAAGTATCATCAGAGTTTTTTGGGGGTAAATCTCGTTTTTCAAGAACAATGGAAGTCAGATTAAAAGGGGTCCATCAGAAGAAGGGGAAGGGAAAGAAGAGTAGTAGAACGAAGACGAGTTGGAGGGGAAAATTCTGCTTCTCTTGATGAGAGGGAGTCTAACAGAATGTGGCAAATCGATACTGGAACTTGCATGCTACAGAGGGGAACGGGGTCCCTCCCCCTGAGATCCCGAGAAACGATGGGGCCAAGTGAAGATGGGAGAGGAGTCCCCCCCTCGCCACTGATCAAAAGATGGCCAGAACCTATGCTCGGGTTTAAAAAAATGAAGTTTGTTCCCCACAGAGTTTACCCTGTGTTGCCCAACGGGTGCGAAGGGGGGTGCTAGCAGCAAAAAAGTCCAAAATGGAAAACCTCGTAGGAAACGGTAGGCATGTACTGCTGACCGCGAGCAGTGTCTGCCCGTTTTATTGCCCGTACGTCGACATGACCGGGACCCAACAAAAACAATTTTTATTTTGGGAGAGATACGCGTAGCCAAAATTGGTACGGAAATAGGGGGTGAGATGTATCAAATTTTTTGTATAGCCCGTAGACACTAAGGAAGTTGAGACTATACAAATGATGACAAGGCATAAGCGAAAACGAGAAGTGCTGCAAGAATGGCATACAGTTCAGCATAAAAAATGCTAGCTGAAAAAAGTAAAAGCCCCCGCACAAAAGCTGCCGGAAAACTGCGCGAATCCACGCCCCTTTAAGATTAGAGCCATCTGTGTACACAGCGGGCTGAGAAAGGGGGGTGGGAAATGATCAAAAGAAGAGAGCGGGAAGCCCCCGAGGCAGTTGACTCGAGCAAGGGGTGAAAAGAACGACCCGAACAGCGGGAACTTCCAGGGGGGTAGGAAAAAAGGAGATGCTCATGAACATATAAAGGGGGAAAGAAGGGAAGACAAGAAAAAATTGGGCGAAGAGAAAGGGGACGGAGAAACGGGGGCGGCGAACGAATAAAGAATGTCACAAATATCGGTGACCATTCATAAATGGAAGGTTTGTGTAGAGTGGAGCGTACATAGTAGCGAAGGAATGGGCATCACGGCGATAGAAAGGGATGGAAACATTCGCTTCTGTATAGAGGCCTCAAGGGGGGAAGACAAAAACCCAAGGCACAAACGAATCCTTTGGGTGATGGATGGGTTTAAGGGCTAGAGAGAGTAGCAGGGAGGCCCGGGGAATAAATCTGGGCACCATAATCGAGTTTCGTAAAACGAGGGGTAATGTAGGGGAAGCGAGTTCGACGAAGTTCCCCAGGAAAGATAGAAAGGGGTTTTTAAAAAGGGTTTTACCCGGCGTGACAAGTTGCCTTCGGGAAGGTAATTTTAGGTTTCCGGGAAAACCGCTAAAAGAGAAGGCCTAGAAACCTGACTATCACGTTCGGGGATACGGGAGCCATAGAGATACAAAGGATGATCGGGATAACAGAGTGTCTAGTAAAAATAATTTGGGAGTTTTTGGTACTTAAAAATTTTAAAACCCATGTGTGGTGGCCCAAGTGGAAACACGGTCGACCGCATGCTGGAGGGGAAACTGCAATAAGATGACAGTCAGCGCCTGCACAAGCAATAGCGAAGTCATCAACATACAGTGATGACCAAAAAATTGGGGGGGAAGAACAGAGGCCAAATCATTTATAGCAAGGAGAAAAAGTGTTGTGCTTAGAACACATCCCTGAGGGAAAACCTTCAGCTTGGACGAAGTCCGGGGAAAGAACTTATTGACTCGAACACGGAAATGTCTGTCATTTAAAAAAGTTCTTAAGGAAGGATGGTGATTGCCTCGGAGGCCTAAAGGAATGGGCATATTATACCTCCAAGTTGTGTCATATGCCTTCTCAAGGTCAAAAAATATGGCAATAACTAAGTGATTATTCGCAAAGGCATTACGAACATACGAAACCAAGCCAGTAAGGGGTCTATGGTAGAACGACCCTTACGAAAGCCATATTTGACTAGGGGAGGACTGTTGTGTGTCTCTAAATACCACATTAAACGTCGATTTACGAGACGTTCCATCACTTTGCAAACTGCCTAGTAAGAGTGATGGGGCGATATGGGAGGCAATCATGTCCTGTAGTACCCGGTTTGCGGAAAGGGAGAACAATGGAAAGATTTCCACAGCGGGGGAAGAACTCCTTGTGCCCAAATAAGATTGAAGAGGTGTAAGAGGACTACAAGGGCTGACCGATGTAAATGTTGTAACATACGAATATGAAAGTCGTCAGGCCCAGCTGCCGATGATCGGCAAGCTGAGAGCGTTGCCTCCAGTTCTCGAAGTGTAAAAGGCACATTATACGTTTCTTCTCTGAGAGAAGAAAAGTCCAAGGGTACTAACTCTCTGGCAGACTTTGAGGAAAGAAACGAGGGGGATAGATGGAGCCCTCGGGAAATACGGACCAGATGAGTGCCAAGTTCAATGGCAACGTCGAGGGGGGTTGCTACATAAAACACCAGCGACCCGTAGAACAGGAGCCGGGTCAGGAGAGTATTTACCACTAAATTTTTCCTCACTTTTTTCCAGACGCACTCATAAGAAGAAGCAGAGGTGAGGGTGGAAACAGTCTCACCAACAAGGCGTTTAGTTTCCCACGGATGACACGGCGAGCGATCGCACCTTCTGCTTAAAATCAAGAAGTCTCTCAGCGGTTCTACTTGTCCCGGGTTACCTGCCCCATGCAGCACTTTTCAAACGTACTGCACGAGCACAAGCGGGAGACCACCAAGGCACGCACTTCTGAGAATGCCTGCCTGAGGTTTGGGGTATAGAATGAGAAGCCGCGGTATAAACTGATGTCGAGAAGATGTGTAGGAGCTCATCAATGGAGGATGAAGGAGGAACCTCAATAAAAGCAGTGAGGTGTGAGTAAAGATCCCAATTTGCCCGATCAAATTGCCAGCGAGGGCTACGGAAAGGTGAATAGGAAGGAGAAGTAAGAATGATCGGAAAATGATCGCTGTCATGCAAGTCTGGTAGAAAAGACCAGGTGAAGTCTAGTGCAGTGGAGGAAGAGCAGACTGATAGATCGATGCAAGAGAGAGAGTGAGTACGAGAATCAAAATGGGTGGGAGTACCTGCATTTAAAACATGGAGTGGGTGAGAGGCGAGAAAAGCCTCCAACTGGATGCCACGTGAGTCACAATGAGACCCCCCCCAGAGGAAATTGTGGGCATTAAAATCACCAAGTAAAGAAGTGGTGGTGGTAAGGATGAAACAAGAAAGGCAAAGTCTGGGATAGAAAATGCCCGAGAAGGAGAGAGATATAAAGAACATATTGTAAACCACTTATTCAAGTAGATACGGGCTGCAGTGTAATGCTGCGAGGGGATGGACAAATAGTTGACAGTACGGAATATCATTGCGTAGAAAAAGGGCATTTTCATTAAAGGCCCCATCGGGGAAAGGATCCGAAAATACAATAAATATACCCGAATAGGGGGAAAAACACCGAGTGTAATTTTGGTTTTTGAAGCCAACACCAACGGGGAAAAAACCCGGAAAAACAACACTGAATTATTTTATTATAACAAAAAAAAGGGCCAAGCCAAAAGGGGACATACAGCGCTGCAGGGCAAGGAAGGAAGCGAGGGCACGGGTGGCAAAAGGGAGATGGATGAGCAACAGTTAGGGAAACAGGGGGGCAGGGTGTGAAAGGGAAAAGGGGGCACAAGGACTGAACCAGAAAGGGCTGGGGGGAGTGCAAAAGTTCATCAATTTTTGGGGAGAAATCAGTCGTTGTCAAAAAGTCAATGAGAGAGAGGATTAAAGGAGGGCCTCAGCAAAAAGGGGAAGGGTTTAAAGAGAGAGTAGAAACGAAACGCGTTGGAGGAAAATTCGCGTGCTCTTTGATAAGGGGGAGCTAACAGAATGTGGCAACTACGGGAACTTGACACTGCTCACAGAGGGGGAACGGGGTGTCTCCATGAGATACCATGAGTAAGACGGTGGGCCAAATGCGAAGGGGGGAGAGAGGGGTTTCCCCCAACCTCGGACTGATGCAAAAGACGGCCAGTAACCTTTCTCGGTTTAATAGAAGAATTTTTGTTACGACAGAGTTGACCAACGTTGTTGCCAAGGGGTGCGAAGGGGGGTGCATTGCAGAAAAATAGCCCAAAAAAATAAAACCCCTCGATGGGAAAAATGGTAGGTCAATACGTCCGCGCAGCATGTCTGCCTGTCATTGCCCTTACGTCGACATACCGGGACCAACAAAAAAATACTTTATTTTGGAGAGATGGGCGTACCCAAAGTTGGATACGGAGAACTGGGGGATGAGATGTAAAAATTTTCGTATAGCCTGTAGGCACAAAGGGGAGTCTGAGACTACTAAAAATGATGACACGGCAAATGCGATACGAATAAGGCTGCAAAAAGGCATACAGTTCAGCAGTAAAAATGCTAGCGAAGATAGTAAATGCCCCGTAAGCCCCTGCCGGAAACCGCTGCGAATCCACCCGCAAAGACTTAGAGCCATCGGTACACAGCGGTGGCATGAAATGGGGGGGAAAAGTGATATAAAAAAAGGAGGGGAAGCCCCCCGTAGGCTTTGAGTTTTCGACAAGGGGTGAGAAAGAACAACCCAAACAGCTGGAACCCCCCGGGGGTGGGGAAAAGTGAGAGCTACTGAAATATAAAGGGGGTAACGAGGGAAGAAAAAGGTGAAAGTGGGCGAAGAGAAAAGGGACGAGCAAACAGGGGGGGCGAACAAAAAAGAATTTACAAATATCGTGCCCAAATTCTTAAATGGAAGGATTGGTAGATCGTGAAGCGTAAAGTAACGAAGGCAATGGGCACACGGCGATCAGAAAAGGAGGGAACATTTGCTTCTGTATAGGGGTTTAAAACGGGGGAAAGCGAAAAGCACCAAGGCACAAACGAAACCTTTGGTGATGGATAGAGTTAAGGCTAAGAAGTAGCAGGAGGGGCCGCGGAAATAAATCGGCCCATAATCGAGTTTCGAAAAAACGGGGCGAATGTAGGCGAAGCAGAGTTCGCGATCAGCCCCCGTAAAGTGAGCAAGGGTTTTAAGAAGGGTTTGGGCCGGGCTGTGACAAGTTCCTTCGAGGGAAAATGTGAGGTTTCCGGTTAAGCGGTCAAAAAAAGGCCGAAACCGACTGTATCACGTTGGGGAACGGACCCATAGAATACAAAGGTACGGAGAAAAAAGGCGAGTGAAAGTAATTTGGTGAGTTTTGGAAATTAAAAAATTTAACCCATGTGTGGGGGCCCAAGGGGAAACAGGGTCGCCCGCACTGGAGAAAATGCAATAAGGTGACAGTCAGCGCCTGCACAACAATAGCGAATATCAACATAGAGTGATGACCAAATATTGGGGGGGAAGAACGGGGCCAAATCTTTATAGAAAGGAAAAAAAAGTGTTTGCTTAGAACACTCCCTGGGGGACACCTTCATTTGGACGAAGTCGGGGAAAAACATTATTGACTGAACAGGAAAATGTCGTCAGTTAAAAAGTTCTTAAGAAGGATGGTAGATTGCCCGGGGGCCTAAGGGAGGGGGCCCTGGGAAAAATATTATACCCCCAAAATTTGTGTCAAATCCCTTTCTAAAGGTCAAAAAAATGGAAATAACTGAGGATTATTCGCAAAGGCATTACAAAACATACGTATCCAAGCTAAAAAAGGGGTTCAATGGTAAACCCTTACGAAAGCCATATTGACAAGCGGGAGACTGTTGGAGCTCTAAATACCAAATTTAAAACGTCGATTACGAGGCTTTCCCATCATTTTGAAAAACTGCACAGTAAGAGCGGGGGGCATAGTGGGAGGCACATGTCCTGTAGTACCCGGTTTGCGGAAAGGGAGAAAATGGCAGATTTCCACGGGGGGAAGAACTCCTTGTGCCCAAATAAATTGAAAGGTGTAAAGGACTAAAGGGGCTGCCCGTGTAAATGTTGAAACATACGAATTGAAATCAATCAGGCCAGCTGCCGTGATCGCAAGCTGGAGCTTTGCCCCAGTTTTTGAAGTGTAAAAAGGCACTTATATGTTTCTTCCGAGAGAAGAAAATCCAAAGGGACAAACCCTTTTGGGCAGATTTTGGGGAAAGAAACGGGGGGCAAAGTGGGCCCTCAAAATAGGGAAGAGGGGCCAATTCAATGGCAACGTCGAGGGGTTTTGCTTATCAAACCAGGACCTAGAACAGGAGCCGGGTCAGGAGAGTTTTTTACCACTCAATTTCCCTCATTTTTTTTCCAGACTGCCTCTGAAAAGCAGAGGTGAGGGTGGAAACATAGTCTCGCCAACAAGTGGGTTTTAGCTTCACGGATGACCGCGAGCGATCGACCTTCTGCTTAAAATAAACAAGTCTTCAGGGGTTCTATTGTACCGTACCCCCCCATGGCACGTTTCAAACGTACGCACGAGCAAAAGCAGGAGACCCCCAAGGCACGCACTTCTGAGAATGCCTGCCGGGGTTTGGGTATAGAATGAGAACTGCGGTATAAAAATGATGTCGAGAAATGTGTAGGAGCTCATCAAAGGGGGAAAGAAAGGAAACCCCACTAAAAAAGTGAGGGTGAGTAAAGATCCCAATTTTCCCACAAATTGCCCCGAGGGCTACGGAAAAATGGTGTAAAAGGAAAGGGGAATAAGAAAGACGAAATGATCGCTGTCATGAAGTCTGGTAAAAAGCCAGGGGAAGTCTAGTGCAGGGGGGAAGAGAGACTGATAGATCGATGCAAGAGAGAGTATGAGTACGAGGATCAAAATGGGTGGGGTCCCCATATTTAAAAAAGGGGGGGGTGAAGGGGAAAACCCCCCCCAAATGAAAGCCACGGGCACAATGAACCCCCCCCCCGAGGAAATGGTTTGGGCATTAAAACACCAAATAACAGAAGTGGTGGTTAAGATGAAACAAAAAAGGAAAGTCTGGGGTAGAAATGCTTTGAGAAGGAAAGATATAAAAACTATTGAAAACCACTTATTCAAGTGGATACGGGCTGCAGGTAAGCAGCGAGGTAGGACAAATATTGACAGACGGAATATCATTGCGTAGAAAAAGGGGACTTTTTTAAGGGCCCACTGAGAAAGGATCCAAAAATACAATAAATTTAGCCTGAATAGTGGAAAAAAGCCGAGTTAAATTTTTGGGTTTTTGTAAGCAAGACCAACGGGAAAACCCGGAAAGCAACACTGAAGCTCACCCCGTTACCCCCGAGGCCCCTGGAATTACTGAAATAGGGGCCCTTATTTGGGGATGAAGAAAATACAGGAATCGTAGGAAAGGCACCAAGACTAGGGGGTTTTGAAAAACAACGTGTGGGGCATTTGGGAAAATGTTCAAATAGCGAAGGGAAAGGAGCGTTGCGAAGAATGGGGTTGTGAAATGGGGAGGGGGAAGGAAAAGGGAAAAGGAAGTGATCATGTCCATTGGGTTTAGCTCGCAAAATTTTTCTGAAATGGCTTCAGTGTTTCTGAAATTTAAAGATGAGGGAAAAAAATTGGAGATAGGAGGAGGAGGGGAGTAAAGTTGGGACGTAAAGGGACTGTACCCAAAATAGAGGGGGGGGGAAAAGTGTAAGGGACTGGAGAGAAGTGTGGGGGGGGGGGGTAAAAACCCGGGAGGTGACAAAGAGGGAGAAACTTGGGAGGGGACGGGGGTGGAAGCTAGTACGAGGAGGAGGGGAACTCCACACTTTAAAGAGCCAGAGAGAGGGGGAAAAACTAGGGACAGAGACGGGAAAAGGGAAAGTGTGGAGGTGGAAGAAGGAAGGAAGGGGGAAAGAAATTTAGCAAGTGGATTTTTTGGACTTCTGAGTTGAGGGGCATTGGGATTAGGTGTCTACGAGGTCTTGTCGAAAATGGGGCTTTTAGAAAGGACCAAATGTGGAACAACTGAGTTTAGGGGATAGAGCCAAGGACAGCAAAAGGATTAATGCCGTAGTGGGTATGGGGGGGGTAACAAAAAACAGAGGAGGCTGCAGAAAATGGGACCCGAAGTGGGGGGGCGTTTGGGAAAAACGAAATAAAAAACACGGGGGATCTCCCTTGGAGGCGGAGATATAATGCCATAGCTAAGGGAACCCTTTTGCCTCTTTTAGGAAGGATTTCACGTTTTATTTTAAATAGACCTGGCAACGGCGGGAGTAAGAAGGTGAGCTTCATTACAATTTTGGCAAGATGGAGGGTTTACTGCAAAATGTATGAATGGGCGTCGGACCACAGATGGGCAATTTTCCCCTAATCTGCAATATTTTTGCTGGGGGACCCAAAAACCCCGCAATTTCTAATTGTTGCGGGTAGGTATCCCCTTTCGAACTGTAACCGATGCCCCCCGACATATACGAGGACGGGAGTTCTCGGCTGTCAAAAAATTAAAGAGCCACATTTCAAGGTAAAGTCTCCGCCCCCGGGGAGGAAGGGCATAAGTGTTACTTTGAGGATTGGGAGATCCTGGAGTTCCGCTGTTTAAAATGTCATTGCCACATGATGGGAAATTTTGTTGGACTATTGTTGGGGCAGAATGACAACCACTACAAAAATTGAGAGAAAGATTTTTTCAAAAGTGAAATAGATTTCGATATTAAAGGAGAAAAGACATGAGCTGGGTACATTCTGGGCAGGCGATGCGCGTACCGCCTTGAGAGCGTGAAAGAAATATCCTGCCCATGACCAGGACGCTTTGGGAATCATGGGAGAAAGGTAGGAGAAGAAGAAGTTTGGGCTTAAATAAAAGAATTTATCCCTTGTGGGTCCCAAACTGAGCGGGGAGGGAGTGCTTTAGGTTTGGTCGTTTCCCAGTAAATGGGAAGGGAACCGACGGGGCTCATCAGGGGATTGACGTTGGGTTAGGAGTGGACCGAGTTGGGGCCGGGAGGAAAATGGTGGGGCGATTCGAAAATTTCCGTACCGTAGGGAGAACGAAAACTAGTCAAAAGGGGAACGGAGTTCAGACAAATGAAGGAGTCAGTCGAAGCCCCGGTACCAAGCGGGGGAGGAAACAGCACCCGCAAGAGGTACAGGGGCATCAGGAGTGCCCCAAAAGTGGTCTAAACCCAAGGGAGGGGCGAATGGGGGGCAGTTCAAAAAGGGGCCCGGGGGTAGTGGGTTTTTTGGACTAGGGGTGCCTGGTTTTGGTTACTCCTTGCTTTTTGTTTTTAAAAAAAAAAAGAAAAGAAAAAAAAATAAAAAAAAAAAAAAATAAAAAAGGGGGAGCGGGGAGGGAAAAGTTCCCAGAGAATGAAAAGGGCCGAAATTCCCCCCGCCCAAAAGGACCCTCCACCCCCTAGTACGCAGTGCCATGGAACCCTGCCATACCCTACCTTCAGCCGTAAACCCGCAACCGGGAAGAAGCGCACATCTGCCGAGCTACCTCGGGGGAAAAAGAGAGGGCGGGGCCCGGAAAATCCGCCCCAAAGCAAAACCCCCTTCGGCACCACCCCCCGGAATCCGAAAGGGGCTTCCAGAGATACACCCGTCACCCGAAAAACACCCAAACACTCCGGGAACCCGAGAGGGATCGGGACATCCCCCGGCAATCCCGATTCCCCCGGAAAAAAAATTTTCCCACCGCCAAGAAAACCTCAAGGAAAAAGGGTGGGACCCCGGGGTCCTTTCCCCCACCTAAACTAGCGCGCCTGTGGGGGAAAAACCCAAAGCCAAAAAAAGGAAGGGGAAAAGGGAGGGGTGGGGAGGGGGATAGGGGAGGGGGGAATGGGGGTAATTGGGTCGGTCCGAGGAAGAGACCACGGCTAATTCCCGGGACCAAGAGCCTTTTCACCACCCAAGGACCCCCCCTTGAAGAGGGGAAGGGGATGAACCCACCCCCTTCCCCTAACCTAGGAGCTAAAATTTTCAGGGGAAAAAGCCCCCAAGGGGAAAAAAGCAGGAAAGGACCAAGAGGGAAGGGGGGGGAAAAGGAGGAAAAAAAAAAGGGAAAGGAGGGATGGGTGGGGAAGTTTGGGAGATAATTGGGTTCATAAGGGGAAGCCCCGAAAGATCAAATTCTTCAGGTAAAAAGCCTTTTTCCCTTGTAAAGGAGTTCCCCCTTAAAAGAGGTCTGAAGTGGATCCGAAGCATGAAGGTTGACAATAAATTTAATTTATGTTGGGGGAAAACAGTGGACCTGACAAACCCCACAGAAAGGTGTCGTGAAATCGAAGGCCCATGTGAGTGTAAGGGATATAAAAATTTTACATTACAAATTCATTACCAAAATGGAATTATAGTCAAAATCTTGTACCCAAAAAAGGGAATTTGAAAACACACTGCAATAAACACATTTATTTTCCCTTTTTACAACAATTAAATTTTAATATGGAACACATCAGGCTTGAAGAAACCCCCGGGAAACATTTTTTATATCAAAATTTGCTGTAAAAAGAAAATCCCCTTTTTTTGCATTCTAATACAGTAAAATTCCCTAAAATTTTCACAGACTCATTCCTGAAACCGGCATCAATGAAAATCACTACTTAAGGAGTGAACATGAAAGAATAGGCTTTTTCTCAAAACCCCCCGAAAAGCCCAAAAATTAATAGTTTTATTAATATTACTTTGCACAAGCCTCATTTTTGCCCCATTGTGAATTTTTTGTGAAAAGTTGATTCCTAATACTACCCATGCACCACCCTCTTTCATGTCATTAATCATTTTTTTTTAAAAGGCGAGTTTTTTCCTTTAACTTTCTTATCACATACTCCATTTGGGTGCTAGACTAATAAATAGAAATGGACAGGGCAATGAAAAAGGTCCCGATTAAAAAATCTTTTTGACATGTTCAGACACTAACGCATGAAAAAGGGGGGGGGGACAGACTGTTTACACAGTATACTGGGCCCTTCCTCCCTTAAAAAACACAGATTCCCCCCCAAGGTAGAAGGAAAATTCCTCTTTTTGGTGCAAAATGGAAGCTGCTAAGGGGGATAAAGGTCGCATGAATTATTTGAATAAGCACTCACGTATCACTAGAGGAAAAAAACGGGTTTGAGCACATGGCAAGGTCATAAAAAAGCAGGCAATGCTCTAAACCCCACCCCATGCCACCAACTTCCCCAGTGTACAAAACATTTTTATCATGAAATTATTATCAGCATGGTAAGGGCTAGGCCCTTTCCTTTAAATTTTCAACTAGCTTTAAAAGGGTTCAATACTATCCAGTTTTTTTTTTTTTTGTGAGTTATGATTTAGCAAATCTTTTTATACAAATGTACATTTAAAAAAAAGTATAGGCGTAGCATACAGGTCTACGCATATATCAAATAAAACCCTTTTTTAAATAGTTTTCATATTTTAAAAAAATTTTATTTTTTTGTGGAAAAATTTATTTACCTAAATTAGTGATGAATAAATTTTTTTTTCAGAATAGCCTAAAATTTTTTATAAAAAAATACTACTACAAAATTTTCCCTGGTTTTTCCCAAAACCCTTTCTTTGGTTTTTCAAATTTTAACCCCGGGCCAAATTTTTAACTTTTTGGGAGTTCATTAATGAACTATGGTCTCAATTCCCCACCCTTTCTTGAAAAACCAAAAAAGCATTCTTTTTACTTAAAAAAAACAATACATATACCATTTTCAGTATCAACATTTAAATTCCTTTCCACCCCAGAACACAACATCAATTAAACCTATTTTAAACCCCATGAAATAAAATTCTTTTTAAAAGGTTTGGCAGGCATTCCACTTTGGGTTTCAGATTAACCCAAACAACTACACTGCCATTCCCCAATGTTTCAAGGCAGACCATACTTATGGTAATGCGGCCCCTGTTTCACACCTACCTACAAAATACCATACAACGATTTTAACAACTTTGTAAAATTCATCAACCACTTCTGAGTTTCATGTGACTTTTTTATGCAGGGACTTTACCCATGCTCAAGGAAATGTCTTAGCTTAACTTTT
>NC_069408.1:13194667-13215642 GCF_026875155.1 Cherax quadricarinatus | reverse complement strand
CTCGGTTTAATAGAATGAAGTTTGTTACCGAGCAGAGTTGACCAACGTTGTTGCCAACGGGTGCGAAGGTGTGGTAGCTATTGCAGCAAATAGTCCAGAAATGGAACACCTCGATAGGAAATTGGTAGGTCATGTACTGTGACCGCGCAGCAGTGTCTGCCTGTTCATTGCCTGTACGTCGACATGACCAGGGGACCCAACAAAAAACAATATCTTTATGTTTGGTAGAGATACGGCGTAGCCAAAGTTGGATACGGAGAACTAGGGGATGAGATGTATCAAATTTTCGTATAGCCTGTAGAGCACTAAGGAGTCTGAGACTACTACAAATGATGACACAGGCATAGATGCGATACGAATAAGTGCTGCAAGAATGGCATACAGTTCAGCAGTAAAAATGCTAGCTGAAGATAGTAAATGCCCCGCACGACCTGTCCGGAAACACTGCTGCGAATCCGACGCCGTCTGAAGACTTAGAGCCATCTGTGTACACAGCGGTGGCATGAGAATGGGAGTGGAAGTGATCAAGAAAAAGAGAGCGGGAAGCCACCGTAGGCAGTTGAGCTTTCGAGCAAGGGAGTGAGAAAGAACAGACCGAACAGCTGGAACTTCCCAGGGGGGTAGGGAAAAGTGAGATGCTACATGAACATATAAAGGTGGTAACTGAAGGGAAGACAAGAGTGAATGTAGGCGAAGAGAAAAGGGACGGAGCAAACAGGGGCGGCGAACGAATAAAGAATGTCTACTAATATCGGTGACCATTCTATAAATGGAAGGATTGTGTAGATCGTGAGAGCGTACATAGTAGCGAAGGCAATGGGCATCACGGCGATCAGACAAGGATGGAACATTCGCTTCTGCATAGAGGCTCTCAACAGGGGAAGAGCGAAAAGCACCAAGGCACAAACGTAATCCTTGGTGATGGATAGAGTTAAGGCTAGAGAGAGTAGCAGAGAGGCCGCGGAATAATCTGGTCACATAATCGAGTTTCGATTAAAACGAGGGCTGAATGTAGGCGAAGCAGAGTTCGACGATCAGCTCCCCAGGAAAGATGAGCAAGGGTTTTTAAGAAGGTTTAGCCGGCTGTGACAAGTTGCCTTCAGAGAGGTTATGTGAGGTTTCCAGGATAACCGACGGTCAAGAGAAGGCCTAGAAACCTGACTGTATCACGTTCGGGGATACGGGAGCCATAGAGATACAAAGGATGATCGGAGATAACAGAGCGTCTAGTGAAAGTAATTTGGTGAGTTTGGTACTTGAAAATTTAAACCCATGCGTGGTGGCCCAAGTGGAAACACGGTCGACTGCATGCTGGAGAGAAACTGCAATAAGATGACAGTCAGCGCCTGCACAAGCAATAGCGAGTCATCAACATAGAGTGATGACCAAATATTGGGTGGAAGAACAGAGGCCAAATCATTTATAGCAAGGAGAAAAAGTGTTGTGCTTAGAACACATCCCTGAGGGACACCTTCAGCTTGGACGAAGTCCGGGGAAAGAACATTATTGACTCGAACACGGAAATGTCTGTCAGTTAAAAAGTTCTTAAGGAAGGAAGGTAGATTGCCTCGGAGGCCTAAGGAATGGGCCTGGCCCAAATATAATACCTCCAAGTAGTGTCATATGCCTTCTCAAGGTCAAAAAAATGCAATAACGAGTGATTATTCGCAAAGGCATTTACGAACATACGTATCCAAGTGAAGTAATGGTCTATGGTAGAACGACCCTTACTAAAGCAATATGACAAGGCGGAGATAATGTTGTGTCCTCTAAATACTACATTAAACGTCGATTTACGAGACATTCCAATCACTTTGCAAACATGCACTAGTAAAGAGCGATAGGGGCCTATAAGTGGGAAGCATCATGTCCTGTATACCCCGGTTTTGCGGAAAGGGAGAACAATGGGCAGATTTCCACAGCTGGGAAGAACTCCTTGTACCCAAATAAGATTGAAGAGGTGTAAGAGGACTACAGGGCTACCAATGTAAATGTTGTAACATACGAATAAGAATGTCGTCAGGCCCAGCCCTGCCGATGATCGCAAGTTGAGAGCGTTGCCTCCAGATCTATGAAGGGTAAAAGGCACTTATACTGTTCTTCCTCAAGAGAAGAAAAGTCCCAAGACAACTATCTGCAGACTTTGAGGAAAGAAACGAGGGGCCATAGCTGGGAGCCCCGGGAAATATGGGGGGCGGGACCAATGTGTGCAAATCAATGGCAACGTCGAGTAGGGTTTGCTACATCAACACCAGCGACCCGTAGAACAGGAGCCGGGTCAGGAGAGTATTTACCACTCAATTTCCTCACTTTTTTCCAGACTGCACTCATAGAAGAAGCAGAGGTGATGGTGGAAACATAGTCTCGCCAACAAGTGCGTTTAGCTTCACGGATGACACGGCGAGCGATCGCACGCTTCTGCTTAAAAATCAAGAAGTCTCTCAGCGGTTCTATTGTACCGGTACCTGCCCCATGCAGCACGTTTCAAACGTACTGCACGAGCACAAGCAGGAGACCACCAAGGCACGCACTTCTGAGAATGCCTGCCTGAGGTTTGGGGTATAGAATGAGAAGCTGCGGTATAAACTGAGTCGAGAAGATGTGTAGGAGCTCATCAATGGAGGATGAAGAAGGAACCTCACTAAAAGCAGTGAGGTGTGAGTAAAGATCCCAATTTGCCCGATCAAATTGCCAGCGAGGGCTACGGAAAGGTGGTGAATAGGAAGGAGAAGTAAGAATGATCGGAAAATGATCGCTGTCATGTAAGTCTGGTAGAACAGACCAGGTGAAGTCTAGTGCAGTGGAGGAAGAGCAGACTGATAGATCGATGCAAGAGAGAGTATGAGTACGAGGATCAAAATGGGTGGGAGTACCCGTATTTAAAACATGGAGGGGGTGAGAGGCGAGAAAAGCCTCCAACTGAATGCCACGTGAGTCACAATGAGACCCCCCCCAGAGGAAATGGTGGGCATTAAAATCACCAAGTAACAGAAGTGGTGGTGGTAAGGATGAAACAAGAAAGGCAAAGTCTGGGATAGAAAATCCCCGAGAAGGAGAGAGATATAAAGAACATTTTTTAAAACCCAAACTTATTCAATAGATAGGGGCTGCATTGAAAATGCGCGGGTTTATGGACAAATAGTGACAGTACGGAATATCATTGCGTAAAAAGGAAGGGAAACTTTAAAATTAAAGGCCCCTTTCCGAAAAAGGATCCAAAAAAACCCAATAAATTTATGGGCCTGAGATGGGGTTTGGAAAACAGCCGAGTGTAATTTTGGTTCTTGAAAGGGAAAGGCCCAAACGGGGAAAAAACCCTGGAAACCCAACATCGTTTTTAATTATTATTATAATAAAAAAAGAAGCGCTAAGCCACAAGGAACTATAAAAGGCGTTTGCGGGGCAAAGGGAAGCGAGGGCATCAGGGGGCCCAAAAGGGAAGGGAAGAGCAACGGGTTACGGATAACAGGGGGGGCAAGGTTGGGTAAAAGGGGAAAAGGGGGCAGAAAAGACTGAACCAAAAGGGCTGAGGGAGTGCAAAAAGTTCATCAGAGTTTGTGGAAAAAACATCGTTGTCAAGAAGCCCAATGAAGGTCAGGTTTAAAGGGAGGCCCAAACAGCAAAAAGGGGAAGGGTTTAAAGGGGGGAAGGGGGGAAAACCCGAAAAGGGTTGGGAGGTAAATTCTGCGTGCTCTTGATTAGAAAGGGCATCTAACGAAGGGGCCCTAATCAAAACTGGAATTACACTGCCACAGAGAGGAACAGGGTGCCTCTCCATGAATCCCCAAAGAGTAAACGAGTGGGGCCCCAATGCGAAGGGGGGAAGAGAGGGGTTCTCCCAACCTCGGAAAACTGATGACAAGAAAAACGGCCAGAAACCCCTTTTGCTCGGTTTAATAGAATGAAGTTTGTTACCAAACAGAGTTGACCAACGGTTTGCCCAACGGGGGGCGAAGGGGGTTTGCTATTGCAGAAAAATAGTCCAGAAAGGGAACACCTCGATGGGGAAAATTGGTAGCCCATATACTCCCTGACCGCGCAGAAAATTTGTCTGCCTGTTCTTTGGGCCCCTTACGTCACATGCCCAAAGGGCCCCAAAAAAAAAAACCCAATATCTTTATGTTTGGAAAGAATACGGCGTACCCAAATTTTGGTACGGAAACTGGGGAGAGATGTATCAAATTTTCGTATGGGCCTGTAGAGCACAAAGGGGAGTCTGAGACAACTACAAATAAATGCCCACAGGCATAGATCGATACAATAAGGCTCAAGAATGGCATACAGATCAGCAGAAAAAATTTGCAGCTGAAGATAGAAAAAAGCCCCGTACAAAGCTCCCCGGAAAAACACTCCCTTGCGAATCCGACCCGCTGAAGACTTAGGGGCCCATCTGTGTACAAAAGGGGTTTGCATGAGAATGGGAGGGGAAAAAGTGATCAAAAAAAAGGAGGGGGAAAAAGCCTCCCGGTAGGCATTGAGTTTCGAAAAGGGGAGTGAAAAGAACAGACCCGAAAAAACGGGAACTTCCCGGGGGGGGTTGGAAAAGTGAGATGCTACATAACATAAAAAGGGTGGTAACAAAAGGGGAAGACAAGAGTAAAAAGTAGGCGAAGAAAAAAGGGGACGAGAAAAACCCAGGGGGGGGCAAACGAATAAAAAAAATGTCTAACTAATATCGGTGACCTTTCCCCTATAAATGGAAGGATTGGGGTAAACGTGAGAGCGTAAAATATAAGAAGGAAAAGGGCCCCATCACGGCGACCCAACAAGGAGGGAAACATTTGTTCGGTATAGAGGCCCCTAAAACAGGGGAAGACGAAAAGCACCAAGGCACAAACGTAACCTTGGTGAGGGGTTAATTTAAAGGGCTAAAGAGTAGCGGGAAGACCCCGCGGAAAAAATTCGGGGGTCCCATAATCGATTTTTCGTAAAACGAGGGCTGAATGTGGGCGAAGCATTTTTTCGACGATAAAGCTCCCCCCATAAAGATAGAAAGGGGTTTTAAAAAGGGTTTTACCCGGGTTTGTGACAAGTTGCCTTCAGAGAGGTAAGGTGGGGTTTCCCCGGGTTTAAAACCGCTTCAAAAAAGGCCTAAAACCTGCTTTTTTCACGTTCGGGGAAAAGGGGACCCAAGAGAAAAAAAAGGTTTGGAGGGAGTAACATCCCGTCAAAAGTAAAGAAATTTGGGATTTTTTGGTACTTAAAAATTAAAAAACCCATGGGGTGGGGGCCCCAAAGTGGAAAAACGGTCGACCGCATGCTGGAGAGAAACGGGCAATAAGGTGACAGCCCGCGCCTGCACAAGAAATTTGCGAATCATCAACATAGAGTGATGCCCAAATATTGGGTGGAAAAAACAGGGGCCAAATTTTTTAAATAGCAAGGAAAAAAAAGTTTTGTGTTTTAAACCCCTCCCTAGGGAAAAACCTTCAGCTTGGACAAGTCGGGGGAAAGAACATTTTTTGGACTCGAAAAACGGAAATGTCGGGTTTTTTAAAAAAAGTTCTTAAGGAAGGATGGTAGTTTGCCTCGGAGGCCAAGGGGAATGGGCCGGGGGCCAAAAATATTATACCTCCAATTTGTGTCAAAATGCCTTCTCAAGTAAAAAAATATGGAAAAAAACTGAGTGATTATTCGAAAAGGGCTTTTACAACATACGTACCAAGCGTAGAAAGGGGGTCAAAGGTAGAACGCCCCTTTACGAAAGCCATATTGACTAGGGGGAGAGACTTTTTGGGAGTCCTTAAAAAACCCCACATTAAACGTCGTTTACAGGCTTCCATCATTTTGGGAAAAACTGCACTTGTAAGAGCGAGGGGGGCAAAAGGGGGAGGCATCATGCCCTTATTACCCTTTTTGCGGAAAGGGAGAAAAATTTGCAGATTTCCACGGGGGGGGGAAAAACTCCTTTGGGTGCCCAAATAAGATTGAAGAGGTGTAAGAGGACTAAAAGGGGCTGACCGATGAAATTTTTGTAACATACGAATATAAAATTCATCGGGCCCAGCTCCCGATATCGGCAAGCTGAGGCTTTGCCTCCATTTCTTGAATTTGGTAAAAGGCCCATTAAAACTGTTCTTCTCCGAGAGAAAAAATCCAAGGGTACTAACTCTCTGGCAAAATTTTGGGGAAAGGGAAACGGGGGGCATAGAGGGAAAGCCCTCAGAAATACGGACCAGATGTGGGGCCAAAGCCCAATGGAAACCCGCGGAGGTTTCCCAAAACAACACCAGTGCCCCCGTAGAACAGACCGGGTCGGGAGAGTTTTTTACCACTAAATTTTCCTCACTTTTTTTTCCAGCCCGCACTCATAAAGAAGCAGGGGTAGGTAAAAATTGGAAACAAGTCTTTGCCAACAAAGGGGTCCCCTTTTTGAAAAAAGCTTCAGGGGGGGTTCCCCGGAGAAACAACGGAAAAGCGAGCCCCCAACCGCCTTCTGGAAAAAAAAAAATTTTAAAAAAAAAAAAAAAGAAAAAAAAAACAAAAAAAAAAAAAAAAGAAAAAAAAGAAAAAAGGGGAAAAAGAGAAAAAAAAAAGAAAAAAAAATCCCCCTGCCTGGGGTTTTGGGGGTTTATAAAATGAGAAGCTGCGGTATAAACTATGTCGAGAAGATTGTGGGAGTTTCCATAAATTTGGAGGTTTAAGAAGGAACCCCCACTAAAAGCAGTGAGGTGGGGAGAAAGGGATCCCAATTTCCCGATCAAATTGCCAGCGGGGCTAGGAAAAAGGGGGTGAATAGGAAGGAGAAGTAAGAAAAGAACGGAAAAAGATCGCTGTCATGTAAGTCTGGGGGGGAAAGAACAGGTGAAGTCTAGTCAAATGGGGGAAGAGCAACTGAAAAGATCGAGCAAGAAGAGTAAGAGTACGGGATCAAAAAAAGGGGGGGATACCCCCAAAATTTTAAAAAATGGAGGGGGTGAGAGGCAAGAAAAGCCCCCCAACTGAATGCCACGTGAGTTTCCCAAAGAACCCCCCCCCAAAAGGAAAAAGGTGGGCATTAAAAAACACCAATAACAGAAGTGGGGGTGGGGAAGGATTTAAAAAAAAAAGGCAAAAAATCTGGGGTAGAAAAAAGCCGAAAGGAGAGGGGATTAAAGAACCCTATTGTAAACCACTTATTCAAGTGGATACGGGCCCCAGGGGGTAATGCAGCGAGGGAAAGGACAAATAGTTGACAGTAAAGGGAAAATCATTGCGTTAGAAGGAAAGGGGAAATTTTTTAAAAGGGCCCCTCGAGAAAGGATCCGAAGAATACAATAAATTATAAAACCCGAGATTAGGTTGGAAAACAGCCATGAATTTTGGGTTTTTGTAAGCCCAAACACCAACAGGGGGAAAAACCCGGAAAGCAACCCTCTGAACTCAAAACCCCCATTAACCCCCGAGGGCCGTGGATATTCCACTTAAATAAGGCCCTTTATTGGCGATGAAAAAATATCAGGAAAACTGGTAGGGAAAGGCCCCCACGGACAAAAGGGGGGTTTGAAAAGTCAAAAGGGGTGGTGGGATTGGAAGATTTTAAGTACGAAGGAACGGAGCTTGCGGGAAAAAATGGGGTTTTTGAAAGGGGGGAGAGGGAAGAGAAAAGGAAAAGGAAGTGAATCTGTCCATTTAAGGTTTTGTCCCCTGCAATAATTCTGAAATGGCTTTAAGGGTTTCTGAATTCAAAGAAGTATTTTGGGGAAAACCAATATTGGAGATAGGGGGGAGGAAGGGGGAGTAAAAGGGGTATGGGAAAAGTAATGGAAATGTTTCCAAAGTAAGGGGGGGGGAAAAGTGGGAAGGGACTTTGGGGATGAATGTGGGGGGGGACAGAAAAGGGAGAAACCTGGGAGGGGAAAAGAAAGGGAGGGAAAATTTGGGAGGGGACGGGGGTGGAAGGCATAGTACGAGGAGGGGGGTGAAATCCCCCAAAACTTGTAATAGAGCCAGAGAGAGGGGGGGGAACTGGTACAGAGACTGGAAAAAGGGAAAGGTGGGGGGAAGAAGGGGGAAAAAAGGGGCAAAAAAAGATTTGGCAATGTTGGGTTTTTGGGGCTTCTGAGTAGAGGGGGGGATTGGGATTAAAGGTTTTCGACGAGGGGCTTGTCGATACTGGGGCTTTGGGAAGGACGCGAAGATGTGAGAACAGACTGAGTTTAAATCGGGGCCCCAAGCCAAGGACCGCAAAAGGAAAAATGCCGTAGGGCTATGGGGGGGGGGAACAACAAGGGGGCTGCAGAAGATGGGACCCCAGAAGTGGGGGGACTTTTTGGGAAAAACGAGAATAAGAAAAAACGGGTAAATCCCCTTGGGGGCGGAGATATAACGCCCCTAAACAAAAGGGAGAAACCTTCTGCCTCTTTTTAGGCCAAAAAGGATTTCACTTATTTTTAAATTTGACCTGGCAAAAGGCGGGGGTAAAGAAGTGGCTTCATTACAATTAAGGCAAATGGAGGGTTTTACTGGGAAATGTATTTGAAAGGTCGGCGGCACCACAGACGGGGGGAACGGCCATAGTCCTGCAATTTTTCCCCTGGGTTTACCAAAAAAACCCCGCCAAAATTTTTAAAATTGTTGCGGTTAGGCTCACCTTTCGACCTTTTTAACCGAAAGTCCCCGCCAATATACAAGAGGGCGGGAGTTCTCGGCTTCAAAAGTTAAACGACCACATTGCAAAAGGGAAAAGTCCCGCCCCCCGGGGAGGAAGGACATAATTGGGCTACTTTGGGATTGGGAGATCCTGGGGTTTTACGTTCAAAAAAAGTCATTGCCACAAAAACTGGGAAAATTCCCGTTGGGAAATAAAGGTATGGGGCCCGAATGACGTACCACTTTCAAAAAATTAAAAAGATTTTTTTCCCAAAATGATAGAAAATATTCATATTCGGGAAAGGGGAGAAAGATCATGAGCTTGGGGAGCATTCTGGAAAAAGGCCCATGGGGCGTACCGCTCTTGGAGCGTGAAAAGAAATATCTCCCGCCAACATGACGCAGGAGGGGCTTTGGCAAACAAAAGGTTTAAAAGGAGGGGAAAGAAGAAGTTGGTCTTAAAGTAAAAAATTTAGTCCATTTGTGGTCCCGAAACTGGGGCGTGGAGAGGGGGTGGGTTTGACGTGTCGGTCGTTTCCCCAGTAGAATGGGAAAAAGGAACGACGGAGCATCATCAGGGGAATTTACGTTGGGGGTTTAGGGGTAGGACCGGGTTTTGGGCCCCCGGGGGAAATGGGGGGGGATTTTGAAAATTGCCGTACCGTAGAGGGAGAAGCCGGAAACCAAATCCAAAAGGGGAGCGGAGTTCAGAAAATCGAAGGAGTCAGGCGAAACCCCGGGAACCCGAAAGCGGGGGAGGAAACCGCACCAGCAAGAGGGTTTCAGGGGGATCAGGGGTTTCCCCAAAGTGGTCTAAACACAAGGCAGGGGCCCGAAATGGGGTGAGTATCAAAAAAGGGGCCCGGGGGTAGTGGGTTTTATGGACTAGGGCGCCTGGTTTGGTTACTCCTTTTTTTTTTGTTTTTAAGAAAAAAAAAAAAAAGAAAAGAAAATAAAAAAAAAAAAAAGAATAAAAAAAGGGGGGGGGCGGGGGGGGGGAATAGTTTCCCCGGGGGAATGAAAGGGCCGGGGAAACTCCCTCCGCGCCCAAGAGGGCCTTTAGCACCGCTTTGTACGCAGATGCAGCATGGAAAACCCCTGCCATAAAACCCTACCCTTTAAGCCAGTAAACCACAATCCGGGAAAACAACGCACATCTGCCGACTACCTCCGGGGGACAAAAGAGAGGGGGGCCGAAAATCCCCCACAAAGCAAACCTCCTTCGGCCACCACCCCCGGGAAACCGAAAAGGGGGGCTTCCAGAGATACACCCTTTAAACCCCCAAAAACAAACCCCAAAACTACTCCGGGATACCAGAGAAAGGGGTCGGGACATCCCCAGGCAATCCAGATTCCACGGGAAACTTTCGCCCCCGGGCCCAAAAAAAAACCTCAACGGAATGGGATGGACCCCCCCTGTCCTTTCCCCAAACCCAGGAAATAGCGCGCCTGTGGGGGAAAAACCCCCAAAGGGCCCAAAAAGGGGGAAGGGCAAAAGGGAGGGGTGGGGAAAGGGGGGATAAAGGGGGGGGAGAATGGGGGGAAAAAAGGTTTTGGTCCGAGGGAAAAAACCGACAGGGCTAATTCCCGGGCCAAGAGCCCTTTCCCCCACCCAAGGAGCCCCCCTTGAAGAGAGGAATGGGATGAACACCACCACCTCTACCTAACCTAGGAGCTAGAATTTCAGAGGAAAAGACCCCAGAGGACAAAAGCAGGAAAGGACCAAGAGGGAAGGGATGGGGAAAGGAGGAATGGGAAAGGAGGGATGGGGTAGGGAAGGATTGGGAGATAATTAGGTTCAGTAAGAGGAAGACCGAAAGATCAAATTCTTCAGGTCAAAAGCCTCTTTACCTTGTCAAGGAGTTCCCCCTTGAAGAGGGTCTGAAGTGGATCCTGAATGCACTGACAGGTATGACAATCTATTAATTGATGTTGGACAGACAGTGCGACCTGACAATCCTCACAGAATGGTGTCAGTGAAAGTCGAAGGGCCCTATGTGATGTGTAAGGATATATAAATTTGACATTACTAAATTCATTACCAACTGGAATTATAGTCAAAATCTTGTACAACAAAAGGAATTTGACAACACACTGCAATATACACATTTATTTACCATTCACTTACATACAATAATTTCAATATGGAACACATCAGGCTATGAAAGAAACCCCAGGGAAACATTTTGTATATCAAAACTTAGCTGTAAAAAGAAAAGTCCTTCAATTTTGCATTCTAATACAGTAAACTTCCATAATTTGCACAGACTACATTCCTGAAACCGGCACTATCAATGAATATCACTACTTAAGGAGTGAACATGAGAAGAATAGGTCTTCATTCTTCAAACCTCCGAAAAGCCCAAAAATTAATAGTTCTTATTTAATATTACTCATTGCACAAGCTCTCATTATTGCCTCATTGTGAATTTATGTGAAATGTTGATTCTCTAATACTGACCCATGCACCACCCTCTTACCATGTCATTAACTCATTTTTTTGTAAAAGGCGTAGTTTCTCACTTAACTTTCTTATCACAGTACTCCTATTGGATGCCTAGACTAATAACTAGAAATGTGACAGGGCAATGAAAATGGTCCACTGAATGAAAACAATCTTATTGTACATGTTCAGACACTAACTGCATGAATAGAGGGGGGAGAGGGACAGACTGTTTACATCAGTAATACTAGGCCTTCCTCACCTTCAAAACACAGATTCGCCCAAGGTATGAAGGAAAATTCTCTCATTTTGGTGCAAAATGGTAATGCTGCTAATGGATATAAGGTCGCATGAATTATTAGAATAATGCACATCACGTATCACTAGAGGAACAAACAGGATTTGAGCACATGGCAAGCTGTCATAAAACTAGCAGGCAAGTGCTCTAACCACACCACCATGCCAGCCTAACTTCCCTAGTGTACAGAAACATTTTTAGTCAGGTGAATCTCATTAGGTCAGCATGGTATAGTGGCTAGAGTCCTCTCCTTCAAATTTTACAACTAGCTAGTAATGGGTTCAGATACTATCCAGTTTTTTTTTTTTTGTGATGTTATGATTTAGCAAGTCTTTTCATATACACTAATGTACATTAAAATTTTGTATAGGCAGTATGCATACAATGTATCATACTGCATATATACAAATAAAACCTTTGATAAATATGATTATTCATCCATTACATAAACAATTATTTTCAGTAAGGAAATATCAATATTCTACCAATAAATTAGTGATGAATAATATTTTTTCTGCAGAATAGCCTAATATTTTATATAAAATAAATACGTACTACAAAATTGTTTCCCTGGTTTTCTCCAAAACCATTTTCTTTGAGTTATTTCATATCAACCAGGGCCAAATTGTTAACATTCTGGGAGGTTCAGTTAATAGAACTATGGTCTCAATATCGCCGCACCTTCTCTTGAAGCCAAAAGAGCATTCTTAATACCTTAAAATAACAAGTACAGTATACCATTTACAGTATCAACATTTACTTCCTTACCATCCCCAGAACACATCATCAATTAAGCCTATTTTTACCCCATGAAATAAAATTCTTTAACAGGTTTGTGCAGGCAGTTCCACTTGGTTGCAGATTACACAATCAACTATCACTGGCCATTCCACAATGTTACAAGGCAGACCATATTCTATATGAGTAATGCAGGCCACTGTTTCACACCTACTCTACAATATACCATACAACAGACTTTTAACAACTTTAGTAACAATTCATCAACCACTTCTGAGATTACATGTGACTTGTTCTTATGCAAGGGACTTTACCCATGCTCAAGGGAAATGTGCTTTAGCATTAACTTTTGCAGATGTTACTACCAACAGTTCAGCATCATAACTGAAGAGACACGCAAGATAACAGCCGTTTTTCATAAATATACCAATGCCGAAAATGCTGCATTTACAAGCTTGTAATAACCCAAAAAGCAATAATCTACATGATAAAGCAAATAAATTCAATGCTACATGTCTGAATGGAATGTCTAAGAAAAAAGTGTTATAAAACCCTACTGGGCAACACGCCCTGACAAGATGCAGACATGCAGCTAAAAGGTGGAAATCAGATGACTAGGCTGGTGCTAAACAGTACAAGAGAAATATAAAAGTTTATTAAAAAGTGCTGTTAACTTAACTGTCTGTCCAGTGCTTGACAATGAACTACAAATGCAACAAATTATCATCCTCATATTCCCTTATAATAATTCTCGTAATGTAAAAATAAGAAACTTTACACACAATAAATAAAGTTAGTCACGGCTCTTTACAAATAGAATTCTAACTTATGTGATACAAAATTTACAGGTTTTTTCCATTACACACACGTATGTACGTAAATGTGCGCGAATATGTGCACATGCATGAATTTGTGGATGTTCATGCATGTGTGAATGTGTACATGTATATATATATATGTGTGTGTGTGTATACATATGCACGTGTATATGTATGCGTGTGTGAATGCATATATGTATGCATGTGTGAATGCGTATATGTATGCGTGTGTGAATGCGTATATGTATGCATGTGTGTGAATGTGTATGCATGTGTGTAAATGTGTATATGTGTGTGTGAATGTGTGTATGCATGCATGTGTGAATGTGTGTATTTTATATATAAATATAAAAACACACTAACCTGAAAATTTTTCAGATGACTATGAACATATTATCCAAGGCTGTGAATGTGTTTAGATTTTTTCTTTACTTGCAACTCACAATCAGAAAGAGCAAGTAATTTAAGCATGAAAGAACATCTTGAGAGTTCTGGATCATTATAAAATAAAACTTTCCTATTCTAGGCAAATTTATAATTTAAATTCCAATATTGTCAAGTTTTGCTACATTATAATGTTTATCAACTTTTTTTTTGTGAAACAAATGGTTAACTTATAGATCTTCCTATTTACAGACAGGATTCTATTTGTTTTATTAACCTACAAAGTGTCACCAGTACAAAAAATAACTTTGCTACCAGCCTCACAAGTCCTCTGATACATAAAATTACCTTGGATAAATGCATGTTTATTAATAAATAAAGATATGTGAATAATTTATTTACATGTAAACTTTTTAGATACTCTAAGTTGAAATCAATTAAACTTTGAAAAATGCTTTTAACTTTAGTTTCTTGTGTAACAAGATTTAATTACCAAATTTAAAATGCTTTTTACTATCATTCTTATTATCTTGAAACTGATTCAAGTGCAGCTGTCATGAGCTTTATAAGAGCTTATCTGAACCCTCGGCAGCATTTACAAAACCAAGATACCAGGCATATCACAAGAGGATTTCTATCTTATTCTAATGGGGAAAGTGCCAACTGATATTAACGGTACAAAAATGTTTTTGCATGTCAAGCAGAGCAGCCTAACAGTACAAATAACTTTAACCAGGATAGAGGTTAAGATTGATAATGATCCAAATATTACTAACAGACTGGATTGAAAACTTTTCCTTACCAGATCAACATGTTTGTTTACTAATAATAGTGATGTATGCACAATATCCTATTTGGAGATTTTATGATTAGCCACCTCATGACCACAGATAGTTTTCCTCATGTCAATTTGACTAATACAAACAGCTATGATGACCATCAGGAAAACAAGAGCTCTTAACTATGAAGGGTCTTGATCTGAAGCTTTCCTAAAATCCCAAGATCCATATCACTTGGTTATATAATTTGCAAAAAGCTTCTTTATTTTGAAGTATGATAACACTAAGCAATTTCAAAAGTTGAAGTTGAAGACTGCTAAGTCCCTACTGCTGAGAAAGCCCCCACAGCTGAGAAAATATAAAAGTGACATTTACATGAAATGGAGATGTACTTCACTTGATTCAAGGCCCACGAAACTGCTTAACTACTGTCTACACCTCTGACCAGTATATATAATACATGTCTTTGCTGCCCAATAATGCACAATAAGAACCAAAATATGTCATAATTACAATCTGTTATGAAGTCTACATTAATAACTTACTTTAGGATAAATTCTATACAATAATGATCTCTGTACCAACTTTCATGCATCTCCAATTAATTTACATTAATGAATCCACACATCAGGAATGAATGGAGCTACTCATACACAGATTTCTTTACAACTATGAACAGGATGCTGGAACTGACCAACAAAAGTCACAAAAATTCTGCAGCCGCAAAGTTTAACCCAAATCCTTGTAAGATCTACCAGCAATGTTGATATCAAGCAATGGTAAGTCCTTCACTGACAAGCTCAAGTAATGTGCATGACTGTTATCAATAAAATTAATACTTGCTACAAGACCAATGTAACTTGGGATTGCATCCTGGGAAGTAGAAATTAGATAACCTAATGCAATAAATAATTTCTAAGGTACTGTCAACTGATACAAAATCAGATCTGCACATTTAAGTGCGATTTTTTTAATATTCAATAATAACTAATAAATTGCATTCATTGCGATACACTAGGATTCAAAAGCATACAAAAGGACAGCGGCACCCGGTCACACCCACTTCAAGCCCCCTACATACATACGCACATGCATACAGTATACACACCTGTTTCACTCCTAATAGCTATACACATCTTTTAAAAAACCATGACTGGGCTTCACAAATATCCTCATGCTGGCCTCTTGATCCTATTGCTAACTGAAGTCCTGCCCTCTATTGATTGACCAGTAACCTTAATACAGCCATGGACACACCACACACTAAGTGACAGGACTTTTAAACAATTTACTACTAGATATTGAAGCTAATGATTCCAAAGGAAAATGCATTCAATAGCAGTAGCATCTGATTTAAATGCAAAAAAAAAAAAAAAAAATCTTTTCATTAATTAGAAACTGAGTTAAGAGCCCTGGTAAGACTGCACGATTACTGTCAAATAAAACTAACACAATAACAAAAATGACTCAAAGCAACATTGAAGAACATCGGATGAAACAAAGACAGTCATTTTTCTGGTACACCGAGAATATTCATTCAAGATGACATTCATTCACCTTTTCTCAGCACTACTATAGACATTTCAACAAATATTCCACTTATAATTTAGAATTGACAGCATTTTACCATAATGGGAATTGGATGGTGTTTCATTGTTGCTGCATTTTAAGTCACATACTCCTTCAGTAGCATTAGTGATTTTTTCCACAATGGTTCCAATCTTAGTTTATTTTTTTTCAGTTTTTCAAAAGATGTTATTTATGAGCTATCACGAAAATGGTCTCTTGGGGTTAAAATTGTTCCGCTAACAAATCCGCCAAAATCTGTGCCGTGGATTCTTTACTGGCACGGATCGTTAGTCGGTACATCTGAAAAATAAATTTATAATTAACGTCACAAAAAAAAAAAGTGATAAATTTATATCATAAAATTCACTCCAAAAATCTTACTCAACATCCATTAACCTTTATGAGTAACTATCACACAGATCTACATTATTGATGCCAAGGTCCCTCACAGGGATCTACATCATGAGCTCAGTTCCTAAGCTGCAAGATGTAAATTTTGACCTAGATACCAGAGAATGGGTCTGTACAGCAAACATGCACATTAAATAATTCCTGTCTCACATGGTGCATGAAAAAAAAAAAAAACTGACCTTGTGTTGGGTTTTAAACTGACATCGAAGTGTTTTTCTTAGATGGTTTTTTATGGTTAAATTATCTGTCTCTTGATATCTGATAGAATGGAAAACATACTACTGAAACAGATATGATTTTGGTTGATTTCCAGACCAGAAATAGCTTGAAACTGGACTCAAAGTAGCAGCAGAAATATTCGCTTTTTGGCGATTTTTTAGAGGAGAGGTAAGGCCTCCCTACACCCCTCCCCCCCACTTTGTTTAATGGGTATTTAATAGGTGCAATTCAATTGCTTGGACACCAAAACCATGGCCAATCATTCTGGTTATATTTTTTGATCCAAGAAATCAAGTAACTTCTATTTTTTGTGATGATGAATTGAAAATGGAAGACAAGTGTTATACAGGAGAGGCATGGGGATGAGAGTAATGAACAGAGGAAACGTTTTAGTGCCTGGAATTTGTACATTATTTATTTTGGACTTTTTTATTTGTAATTTTTTTAACTGTGTAAAACTTGCCAAATAACTGACTTCTGTGCACTTTATAGGGTAGCTGTAATAGTTGAATGGGCAGTTTCTTGTATTCAATCAACAGAACATAAGGCAAACTAGCAAAGAAGCTAAGAATTTGGTTGAGTGGAGCAATGGAATTGCAGACAAAAAACGTTATCTATGGAGGCAAAGAAGGGAATGTATGAAAGTATAGTAATACCAACACTCTTATATGGGTGTGAAGCTTGGGTTGTGAATGCAGCAGCGAGGAGGCGGCTGGAGGCAGTGGAGATGTCCTGTCTAAGGGCAAAGTGTGGTGTAAATATTATGCAGAAAATTCGGAGTGTGGAAATTAGGAGAAGGTGTGGAGTTAATAAAAGTAATAGTCAGAGGGCTGAAGAGGGGTTGTTGAGGTGGTTTGGTCATTTAGAGAGAATGGATCAAAGTAGAATGACATGGAGAGCGTATAAACCTGTAGGGGAAGGAAGGCGGGGTAGGGGTGGTCCTCAAAAAGGTTGGAAGGAAGGGGTAAGGGAGGTTTTGTGGGCGAGGGGCTTGGACTTCCAGCAGGCGCGCATGCGCGTGTTCGATATGAGTGAATGGAGACGAATGGTATTTGGGACCTGACGATCTGTTGGAGTGTGAGCAGGGTAATATTTAGTGAAGGGATTCAGGGAAACCGGTTATTTTTATATAGCCGGACTCGAGTCCTGGAAATGGGAAGTACAATGCCTGCACTCTAAAGGAGGGGTTAGGGATATTAGGAGTTTGGAGGGATATGTTGTGTATCTTTATACGTATATGCTTCTAAACTGTTGTGTTCTGAGCACCTCTGCAAAAACAGTGATTATGTGTGAGTGAGGTGAAAGTGTTGAATGATGATGAAAGTATTTTCTTTTTGGGATTTTCCTTCTTTTTGGGTCACCCTGCCTCAGTGGGAGACGGTTATGTGCCTGAGTAATTCTCTAAACTTGCAATCAAATGTCATACTTTTGGCATCTCTAGGTTCAGAATAAAAAATCTCCATTTCAGAAGAAATAGGATAACAAAGAGATTGTATAAATCTAGGGTGAAAGGTAGGAGGGGTAGGGGGTCATCCCAGGAATAGCTGGAGGGCTTGGGCATCCAGGAGACGTGTTAGAAAAATGGAGACAAGTGGGTTTTAATGGATGTGCTATAAAAGTGTGAGCTGATTAACAAAGTATTCGGGGAAAACCCATTAGCAGGACATTATTCCTGGAGACAGAAAGAGCAGTGCCTGCACTCTGAAGGATGGGGTGGAGATGCTGCAGTTGGAAGGTAATCTGAACTCTGAGGTCAGCACACTTATAACAAAGTAGCGAGTGATTGAATGAATGATGAAAGTTTTCGTATTTGGGTGACCAAAAGAAAACAGTGCAAGTGTTGTACTTCCCACCTTCAGGGCTCTAATCTGGTAAATCTGTTTCCCTGAATCCATTCATAAATGTGGCCTTGTTCACACCAACAGCACTTCAAGTCATAAAATCTACTTGCCTCCACTAACTCCTAAAACAAACACAAACTCACACAAAAAACAAAGTGATCTGGACAGGCTGCAGGTCAGGTCCAGCAACTGGCTCCTGGAGTTAAACCCTGCCAAGTGCAAAGTCATGAAGATTGGGGAAGGGCAAAGAACACAGATGGAGTACAGTCTAGGGGGCCAGAGACTACAAACCTCACTCAAGGAAAAGGATCCTGGGGTAAGTATAACACTAAGCACATCCCCTGAGGCACACATCAACAAAATAACTGATGCAGCATACAGGCGCCTAGCAAACCTAAGAACAGCATTCTGACATCCTAATAAGGAATCGTTAGGCCCATATTGGAGTACGCAGCACCAGTTTGGAACCCACACCTAGCCAAGAATGTAAGGAAACTAGAGAAAGTGCAGAAGTTAACAAGACTAGTCCTGGAGCTAAGGGGTATGTCCTACGAGAAAATGTTAAGGGGGGAATATGATAACGGCATATAAAATACCGAGAGGTATAGACAAGGTGGGCAGAGACAGGATGTTCCAAAGATGGGACACAGCAACAAGGGGTCACATTTGGAAGCTGAAGACTCGGATGAACCACAGGGATGTTAGGAAGTATTTCTTCAGTCACAGTTGTCAGGAAGTGGAATAGCTTGGGTAGTGCTGTAGTGGAGGCAGGTTCCATACATAGCTTCAAGAAGAGGTATGATAAAAACTCACGGAGCAGGAAGTGTGACCGGGTAGCAGCCAGTTGAAGAGGTGGGGCCAGGAGCTGTGACTCGACCCCCACAACCACAACTAGGTGAGTACACAGGGACAGCGAGCGCGCGAGTCACGCCTTCCGTGCTCCGGGAATGTAAGTGTTTTTGAGGGCTACCCAAGTGTTCTGCAAGGGTTGCTAAGTGTGTCAGGGTAGTGAACAATCCTAGAAGTGATTTTAATCTGCCTGAGCCACATAAGTGTGGGGAGAGCCACAATTTTGTAAGTGATCTAGAAAATAAAAACGTCGTGGCGCAGAGTGGGCAGGCTAGTGTGGGTGGTAAGGCGACGTTGTCAAGTGTCACCCAAGAAAGATAATAAAGTGAAACAATCGTGTGACCAGTGAGAGAAATACAGTGAATAGGGTACATCATTAACGAGAAGAAACTGAGGGGGATCTACGCCAGGACGTACATCGAGCTGGATCTACGCCAGGACGTCACATCGAGCTGGACAATCTACAGGCTGCTACAGCTGCACTACAAGTACTGTATCCACCTATGAGTGGTTGTTTGGGTGTGGGGTTCCAGGTTCCAATTAACCGCCAAGCTGAATGTGAATGGTCCAACTCTCATAGCACGATAAAGAATAGGCACTCAAGTATTCAATAAGGAATAGCAATTGGTAATCCACTGAACAAGGCTAGGTGGCAGGTCAGGCATAAGCAACATTGTAAGTAGGTGAGCGTAAGTCCCAGGAGGGTGGGAGTCAGGTCACAAGAGGTTGTGGACACAAGCGACCACTGAGAATCCACATTACACTCCAAGCACAAGCCACCTACTTTTCACACACATAATAAACCCACACATAATTCGACACATAATCACACACACACACACACACACACACACACACACACACACACACACACCCCACACACACACAAGGGCAGACAGTCATAGAAGCTTTAGACCCTAGTAGCAATTTCCACTTTTTATAACCCAAATTACGGGTATGTATTAACAGTATCTCCCCCTCATACACACACACACACACACACACCACACACACCTGTACTAGGACAAAATGGTAACTAACTAGGCGAATACACACACACACGACACACACACACACACACACACACACCACAACACACACACACACAACACACACACACACACACACACACACACAAAAGTACGTGCGGGTCAAGTCCCAGGAGGTTGGGGGTCAGGTCACAAGAAGTTGTGGGCAGCCAAGGACCACTGAGACTTACATTACAACGCACAAGCCACCTACCTTTCAGTACATAATAAACCCACACATAATTTCACACAAATTACACACGCAAAATTACACACACACACACACACACGCACACTCGTTCACCCTCCCCCCTCCCCACTCCTCTCCCACATAGCCACAGTTCCTCCACTACCTCCCCCCCATACTCTGACATACACACTACTAACATAACATACAGAACTACATAGGTTTCCCACTCTGAGGCAATCAGGATAAAACAAAAATGGGTTGCCAAAGAGCAACAAGAAAAACCAAGGGACAGGAGGAGGAAGCTGCAAAGGAAGATTGGGCAGAAGAGCTCATAAAAAGGGATCGTAAATGGGAAAAGAAACTAGAAGAACTTAGCATGAGAATGGAAGAGAGGGTAGATATGGAAAGCAGGAAGTGGGAGGTGCATGTCAAAGCAGCAGAGGCTAGGATACAGAGTTTAGAAGAGGAACTGAAAAATCTGAAACAGCCTAAAAAACTAAAGAACATTTTGGGATTGACAACAGAGACTGCTACCTCAGCCACAAATAAGGGGACAGTAGGGAAAGAAGGAGCACAACTGCATGGAGAGGCTCTATCAGAGGCGACTGTAGTAAATGAAAGAGCTAAACTTTATGTGGAGGCCCTAACAGACAACAACAGAGCCCAAGGAAAGCCGAGAGGGGAAAATGACAGGCCACTGAGCCCAAGTACATTAGCCAGTGAAACTGAAGAAAGGAAAGCTGCAGTGGAGGAAACCAAATTAAATGAGGGGGTACACAGGGATATGCAGTGGGAGAATGAAAGGGGGAGGGCATCTTGTGTATGGGGCCCCGGAAG
>NC_069408.1:13174940-13194167 GCF_026875155.1 Cherax quadricarinatus | reverse complement strand
GTTTGATCTTAGTGTGCTCGTCGTCTTTTCCCTGGCCCCACGTGGGTCTGATAGGGCCTTCATGTACGGCATGTCTCCGTTGTTGCTTACCATCCCCTTGTCTGCGCCTGACTTTGAATTTCCTGATGTGTGTGTGTGTGTGTGTGTTGTTACTTTTTAAGACTATTTTATCAGCGATACCTCAACTCCACATTATTATTGTAATCAAAACTAAGCGCTAAACCCACCAGGGTCATACAGCACTGAACCTCAACTCCATAACCTCTGGCAACAACACTGGTTGGTGATGGACCACAACAAATTACGTTTCAAAGCAGTCACATCTGGGAGACTGTACTCTCCCACTGAGGTATCAGACACATGCGACTCACTCATAAATACCAGTTGGAGAAATGCCTTGCACAGCCCTGCAAGGACTATTGGTCGCACTCAGTCCATATTAATAGAGACTCGTCTATAAGGGTCATGCAGGATTCACTTCCGATGTCTCGCCCACCTCATCACACTGACGTTCTTGGTAAGTAAGACACATAGGTAACAGTTAGGCAACTTTAATCCGAAACGTTTCGGATTAAAGTTGCCTAACTGTTGCCTGTGTGTCTTACCAACTTGTCGGTATTGTATACCATTTTGATATTCAAACTTACGTTCTTGTTGAGTCACACCTTTGATGTAGACTTTTTTATTTTTACAGAAACTAGCCTTGTTGCACCAACGTTAATTACCCTTTGTACATCCCTCATGCAGAGTTGTATGACCCTTTTGGGTTTATAATAGCGATATTAACCTCCCCCTCCTTTGAGCTAACCTGAATGTTATAAATTCCCCAGGTGTTGCATGACCCCTTTGGATTTAGCACTTCCTCAAGATTAAAAAATGAAAATTTCCGCAGTTCTGTAAGACCCATTCATGTTTAGCACTCAGGAATAAATTATTCCTTTTCAGATAATTTTCAAATATTCTGTACATATATTCAAATATTCTTTGATAACGTGTCAGATCATGCTTAATAGATTTTCATGGGGAAGAAGACAGGCGCTAAACCTGTAAGGATCATACAGTGCCTTGGGGCATAGGTATTCCGATCCAATCAAAGGAATAGCTCCTATTTCCTAGATCAAGAGCCTCTCACCGGCATCGAGAAACCTCCCTTGAGGGGACAAAGTCAAACGTCCTTTTATAGACTATCCTGTTAATCAGTGTACGTATGTATTTCTCTCTGTTCAATGCCTAGAAACCTCTACCTACCTTGGCAGTTTTCCCACTCTGAAAATCCCACTTGCAAGTCAAATTCACTTATGAGCTTATAACCTCTCATACCCATTTGGCCTTTGCGAATATTCCCTCTGTAAATTACAGCTTCTAGGTTGAGGGAAAAGGGATTGTTGTCCATCCCATCCCATGGAGTGGTAGTGGTGGTGGTTGTCGTGGTAAGTGGAGTATCTAGGGATGTGCTGAGCTGCCCACCAGAGTTCCAGAGGGTTTCCTATTTGTTCTGGGAGGCCAAAGGAAAAATGACTATTGTTGACCAAGGTGGCTTACTTGATACAAGAGGTGGCATCCTAGATTGCTGGTTTACCGGCATGAAGAGTAGGGTTGGTTGCAGGTACCATGCAACCAGAGGCGTCGCTAGGATTGGTGTCACCCGGGGCGGAATCATTGGTGTCACCCGGGGAAGCATCTTTGGTGTCACCCGGGGCAGCATCTTTGGTGTCACCCCCATGAAATCCAAGGGCGAGGGGATAGGGGTAGTAAACTCCAGTTACATCACTGCTGCATGACCACTGACTATTATTATTATTATAATCAAAAAGAAGCGCTAAGCCACAAGGGCTATACAGCGCTGCAGGGTAGGGAAGGAAGCAAGGGAATTGGATGGCAGAAGGGAGGGGGGATGATCAGCAGGTTACAGAAAACAGCGGGGCAGGGGATAGTACGGGGGTAGAGGGTAGCAAGAGATACAAGTAGAAAGGGCTGAACGTATCAAAATTTGTGGAGTAAGTCAGTCGTTGTCAAAAAGTCAATGAGAGAGTCCGGATGAAAGGTGGGTCCATCAGCGAGAAGGGAAGGTAAAGAGAGAGCAGCGGGCGAAGACGACGACAGAGGTAAATCTGCGTGCTCGTTGATAAAGTGGGCAGTCCAACAGAATTGGCTGACTGATAATGGAGCTTGGCAATTCTCAACAGAGAGGAGCAAGACGCCTCTCCATGAGATATCCATGAGTAAGACGAGTATGGCCAATGCGAAGACGGGAGAGAGTAGTCTCCCAACCTCGACACTGGTGATAAGAAGACGGCCAGTAACCTATACTCGGTTTAATAGACTGAAGTTTGTTGCCGAGCATAGTAGACCAACGTTGTTGCCAACGTGTGTGAAGGTGGGAAGATATTACAGCAAAATAGTCCGTACATGGAATACCTCTATAAGAAACTGGTAGGTCATGTACTGCTGACCGCTGCAGCAGTGTCTGCCTGTTCATTGCCCTGTACGTCAACATGACCAGGGACCCAACAAAAAACAATATCTTTATGCTTAGTAAAGATGCGGCGTAGCCAAAGTTGGATACGGAGGACTAAGGGGTGAGGTGTATCAAATTTTTGTATAGCCTGTAAAGCACTAAGGGAGTCTGAGACAACCACAAATGATGACACAGGCATAGATGCAATACGGATAAGTGCTGTAGGATGGCATATAATTCAGCAGTAAAAATACTAGCTGAAGATAGTAAATGCCCTTGTACGACGCTGTCCGGAAACACTGCTGCGAATCCTACGCCGTCAGAAGACTTAGAGCATCTGTGTACACAGCAATGGCATGAGAATGAGAGTGAAAGTGGTCAAGAAAAAGAGACGGGAAGCGACCGTAGACAGTTGGGCTTTCGAGCAAGGGAGGGAGAAAGAACAGACTCGAACAGCTGGAACTTCCCAGGGGGTAGGGAAAAGTGTGATGCTACATGTACATAGAAAGGTGGTAGTTGAAGAGAAGACAAGAGCGAATGAAGGCGAAGAGAGAAGGACGGAGTAAGCAGGACGGCGAACAAATAAAGAATGTCTACTAATATCAGTGACCATTCTATAAATGGAAGGATTGCGGAGATCATGAGAGCGTACATAGTAGCGCAGGCAATGGGCATCACGGCGATCGGATAAGGATGGAACGTTCGCTTCTGCATAGAGGCTTTCGACAGGGGAAGAGCGAAAAGCACCAAGGCATAAACGTAATCCTTGGTGATGAATGGGGTTAAGGCTAGAGAGAGTAGCAGGAGATGCCGCTGAATAGATCTGGTCACCATAATCAAGTTTCGATAAAATAAGGGGAATGTAGGTGAAGGAGGGTTCGACGATCAGCTCCCCACGAAAGATGAGCAAGGGTTTTAAGAAGGTTCAGCCGGCTGTGACAAGTTGCCTTCAGAGAGGTAATGTGAGGTTTCCAGGATAACCTACGATCAAAGAGGAGGCCCAGAAACTTGACTGTATCACGTTCAGGGATACGTGAGCCATAGAGGTACAAAGGATGATCAGAGATGACAGAGCGTCTAGTGAAAGTGATTTGGTGGGTTTTAGTGCTGGAAAATTTAAACCCATGTGTGGTGGCCCAATTGGAAACACGGTCGACTGCATGCTGGAGAGAAACTGTAAGGAGGTGACAGTCAGCGCCTGCACAGGCAATAGCGAAGTCATCAACATAGAGTGATGACCAAATAATTTGATGGAAGACTAGAGGCCAAATCATTAATAGCAAGGAGAAAAAGTGTTGTGCTCAGAACACATCCCGGGGGGGACACCTTCAGCTTGGATAAAGTCCGGGGAGAGCACATTATTAACCCGAACACGGAAATGTCTGTCAGTTAAAAAGTTCTTAAGGAAGGATGGTAGATTGCCTCGAAGGCCTAAGGAGTGGGCTTGGCTAAAATATTATACCTCCAAGTTGTGTCATATGCCTTCTCAAGATCAAAAAATATGGCAATAACTGAGTGGTTATTCGCAAAGGCATTACGAACATACGTATCCAAGCGCAGTAAGGGTCTATGGTAGAACGTCCCTTACGAAAGCCATATTGACGAGTGGAGAGACTGTTGTGTGTCTCTAAATACCACACTAAACGTCTATTTACTAGACGTTCCATTACTTTGCAAACTGCACTGGTAAGAGCAATGGGACGATAGTGGGAGGTTTCATGTCCCGTAGTGCCTGGTTTGCGGAAAGGGAGAACAATGGCGGATTTCCACAGCTGTGGAAGAACTCCTTGTGACCAAAAAAGATTGTAAAGGCGTAATAGGACTGCAAGGGCTGACTGATGTAAAATGTTGTAGCATACGAATATGAATGTCGTCGGGCCCAGCTGCCGATGATCGACAAGCTGAGAGTGTTGCCTCCAGTTCTTGAAGTGTAAAAGGCACATTATACTGTTTCTTCTCTGAGAGAAGAAAAGTCCAAGGGTGCTAACTCTCTGGCAGACTTTGAGGAAAGAAATGAGGGCATAGATGGAGTCCCTGAGAAATACGGACCAGATGATTGCCAATTTCATTGGCAACATCTAGTGGGTTTGCTATATCAACACCGGCAACCCGCAGAACAGGAGCCGGGTCAGGAGAATATTTACCACTCAGTTTCGTACTTTTTTCCAGACTGCACTCATAGAGGAAGCAGAGGTGATGGTGGAGACATAATCTCGCCAGCAAGTGCGTTTAGCGTCACGGATGACACGGCGAGCGATCGCAACGCTTCTGTTTAAAATCAAGGAGTCGCTCTGTGGTTTCTATTGTACCGGTACCTGCCCATGCAGCGCGTTTCAAACGTACTGCACGAGCACAAGCAGGAGACCACCAAGGCACCGCATTTCTGAGATGCCTGCTCGAAGTTTGGGGTATAGAATGAGAAGCTGCGGTGAAAACGGAGATGAGAAGAGGTGTAAAAGCTCATCGATGGAGGACGAAGAAGGAACCTCTTTAAAACAGTCAGGTGTGAGTAAAGGTTCCAATTTGCCCGATTAAATTGCCAGCGTGGGGTGCGAAGAGGTGGCGAATATGAAGGGGAAGTAAGAATGATTGGGAATGATCACTGTCATGTAAGTCCGGGAGAACAGACCAAGTAAAGTCTAATGCGGCGGAGGAAGAGCAAACTGAGAGATCGATGCAAGAGAGAGTATGAGTCCGAGGATCAAAATGGGTGTGAGTACCTGTATTTAAAACATGGAGGGGGTGGGTGGCAAGAAAAGCCTCTAACTGAATTCCACGGGAATCACAGTGAGACCCTCCCCAGAGGAAATGGTGGCATTAAAATCACCAAGTAACAGAATTGGTGGCGGTAATGACGAAACAAGGAAGGCAAAATCCGGAATAGATAATGCCCGAGAAGGAGAGAGATATAAAGAACAGAGCGTATACCACCTATGTAAGTGGATACGGGCTGCTGTGTAATGCAGCGAAGTATGAACAAATAGCTGATGGTACGGAATATCAGTGCGGAGAAGAAGGGCACTTTCATTAAAGGTCCCATCAGGAAAAGGATCTGAAGAATACAATAAATTATAGCCTGAGATGTGAAAATAACAGCAGAGTGTAATTTTGTGTTCCTGTAAGCAAACACCAACAGGGCAAACTGGGAGAGTAACATCTGAAGCTCACCCCGATTACCCCTGAGGCCACGTATATTCCACTGTAAAAAGGCCATGAATGGCAATGATAAAGATACTGAAATCCGCAGGTAAGGGTTCCTACGACTAGGAGGGTTAGAAAAGTCCACATGCGGAGGCATGGAAAATGTTCAAGCAGCGAAGGAACGGTGCGCTGTGAAGAAAGGAGTTGCGCAGATGGAGCAGAGGAGAGAGAAAGAGCGGAAGGTGGATCAGTGTCCATTGATGGTTTGGTCTCTGCAATATATTCAGAGATTGCTTCAAGTGTTTCAGAATTCAGAGATGTTGTATGGGAGACAATATTGGGAATGGTAGGGGGAGGATGAGTAAAGATTGAACTGTATTGGACTGTACCAAGGTAGGGGGGGCGAAAGGGTGGAGGGAACTGGAGAAGCGTGGCAGGGGACAGAAGAGACAGGAACCTGGGAGGTAGCAGAAGAGGAAGAAACTTGGGAGGGAACAGGGGAGGAAGGTACATTACGAGGAGGAGGGTGAACCTCTGCACTTGTAACTGAGCCAGTGAGAGGGGAAGAACTAGGGACAGAGACAGGGAGGGTAAAATGAGGAGGTGGAAGATGGTAGGAGGTGTTACCGGACCTTTTTTTGACTTTTGAGAAGTAGAGGGACGATTGGAAGAGGTGTCGTACGAGGTCTCGTCGATACTGAGGCTTGTAAGAGAGAACTCGAAGAAGCGAGATTAGACCTGAGGCGTTGAAGTAGGGACGTCTGAGCCGAGGACAGCAAAAGGATTAGATACAGGAGTGATTATGAGAGAGGTAACCACAGAGGTGGGTGTAGAAGATGGGATACCAGAAGTGGGGGGGGACGTTTTGAAACACGGGAATAAGAAACACGTGGGAGTCTCCCTTGGAGGCGGAGATGAGAAACTGCCATGGCATAAGGGAGACCTTCTGTCTCTTTGAGGTAACGGATTTCCCGCTCGTTTAAATAGACCTGACAACGGCGAGAGTACGAAGGGTGAGCCTCATGACAGTTAAGGCAAGAGGGAGATCGATTGCAAGACGTTATAAATGGTCATCGGCACCACAGACTGGGCATTCGGCGATAGATCTGCAATATTTCGCTGGATGGCCAAATCGCCAGCAATTTCTACACTGTTGTGGTGTAGGGATCACCTTTCGAACTTGTAACCGATGTCCTGCTATATAAACTGAGGATGGAGTTCTCGGCTGTCAAAAGTTAAACGAGCCACATTGCTAGGGTATCGTCTCCGCCACGGGCAGGAAGAACGTAAGTGTCTACCTTGAGGATTGGGAGATCTTGGAGTTCCAGCTGTTCTAGAATGTCGGTGCCACATGTCTGGAAATTTTGTTGAACTATGGTATGGGGCAGAATAACGGTACCACTACAAGAATTGAGGGAATGATGTTTTTTCAAGGGTGACAGGAACAGTATCTATATGGGAAAGACGAGAGAGCTCACGAGCCTGGGTAGCATTCTGTACGGTAATGATGCGCGTACCGCTCTTAAGAGCATGAAAAGAAATATCTTTACCAACATGGCGTAGGAGTGCCTTGCCAATACTATGGTCAGAAAGATAGGCAGTAGAGGAAGTTGGTCGTAAAGTGAAGAATTTAGTCCACTGTTCAGTCTGAAACTGAGCGTGGAAAGGTAGTGAAGACGTGTCGATCTTTCTGAGAAGAACGAGAAGGTGAAGGTGGAGAAGTATCATCAGCAGGTAATTGTCGTTGACGTTTAGGCGTGGGACCAGAGTTGGTCCGACGTGGAACGGGTCGGCGATTTGAAAATTGCCGCACCGTAGAGGGAGAGGCCGGAAGCATAGTCAGAGGAGAGCGAAGGTCTGGTAAATCGAAGGAGTCAGTCGAGGCCTCAGTACCTGAAGCAGGTGAGGAAACAGCACCGGCAATAGGTACGAGGCATGAGGAATGTCTGAAGAGTGGTCCAAAGACGAGGCGGGGTCAGAACGGGGTGCGGTATCAAGAAGGGGCCCGGGGGTACCAGGTTCATGGACTAGGGCTGCCATGGTTAGGTTACTTCTTTCTTTTTGTTTTTAAGAAAAAAAAAGAAAGAAGAAAAGAAAATAAAAATAAAAAAAAGAAAAAAAAAAGGGGGGACCGGGGAGGGATAGTTCCTAGGAGGAATGAAAGGGCCAGAAATCTCCCTCCGCGCCCAAGAGGACTCGACACCGCTAGTAGCGCAGATGCAGCATGGAACCCGTGCCATACCCTACCCTTCATGCCAGTAAACCAGCAATCTGGGATAGCAACCTCACATCTGCCGAGCTACCTCGGTGGACAAAAGAGAGGGCGGCCGGATATCCGCCACAAAGCATACCTCCTTCAGCCACCACCCCCGGAATCCGAAAGGTGGCTTCCAGAGATACACCCGTCGCCCAAAAGACACCCAAAGCTACTCCGGGATACCGGAGAGGGATCGGGACATCCCTAGGCAATCCAGATTCCACGGCAAACTACGCCACCGCCAAGAAACCTCAACGGAATGGGATCGACCCCGGTGTCCTTTCCTCTACCTAGGAACTAGCGTGCCTGTGGGAGAAATCCCAAAGGACAAAAAGAGGAAGGGCAAAAGGGAGGAGTGGGGAGGAGGAGGAGGAAAGGAAAAAGGGGAGGATGGGGAGGATGGGATAGGGGAGGGGAGATTGGGGGGTAATTAGGTTCGGTCTGAGGAAGAAGACCGATAGGTCGACCACTGACTAATGTTTAGCAATGAGAACATTTGAAGGTCATAAACCGAACTTTATTAATTATAAAATAAATAATCGTAGTAATATTGAGGAAACATAAATTCAAATACCACTTTGAGTATAGGCAACAGATCCTACATTTTTTCATTTTCAACAATGAAAAAAAAGCTTGAAAAATAAAGAAAAATACTAGTTCCGATTTAACCCTGAGTACAGGTAACATCTCAAAGAATCTGACATTTCATTTCCTTGCCTTCAATCCTGCAAAATCATCTATCTTATAATCAAAATCAATGATTTTCCCTATATAGGCCTATTTGTACTGTGTAATCCTATAATAGACTATACAGAAACGACCCCTCAAGGAAGGTTCCTTGATGTTGGTGAGGGGCTCTTGATTTAGGGAATTGGATCTGTGCTCCAGTTCCCCGAATTAAGCCTGAATGCCTTCCACATCCCCCCACCCAGGTGCTGTATAATCCTCCGGGTTTAGCGCTTCCCCTTGATTATAATAATAATAAGATACAGAAACGAAGAATTTTTCTCTTAGGTTGCTGCAGCATGGTTTTGGTCATTAGTGTCACATTTAGAGGCTCTGTGGTGTCACCCGGGGCGGCCCGCCCCCGCCTTACGACGCCTCTGCATGCAACATCTTCATTACCTGCTGCAACAAGGATACTCTTGATTATTATTATTATAATCAAAAAGAAGCGCTAAGCCACAAGGACTATACAGCAGGATACTCTTGAATGCTGAGGGGGGATACACGATCTTTGTTTCTCCTCTTCACTACCTCTTTTTTAACTAATCAAGAAACCTTAATTCAAGGATAGTCCAATTCGTGTTTTGCTCTCTAAGCTGATCCCGACCCACCCAAGGACCTTCCTCTGAACCCAGTACAGCTTTTCAACACCTTGTTGCCAAACTCTGGTACTGGTGTTCCAGATAACTCTGATACCTCTGACTTTCGCTCTACTTTGACCATGCACCCAGCTTCTACAACGGCAACGTCGATTTTTTAACTGCACATCACAGGATAAACTGGTTCGACACCAACGTCCAAATGACCTTAATCCGTACTTGATCCCAGTGCTCTCACTGACATTGCTTCTTGCTCCTTGTTTGTTTAATTCATATTATTATTATAATAAAAAAGCACTAATTAATTCATGTTAAGTAGGTCATTCAGCGCAAGACGTGGTGTAGGCTCACTCATCATTCTGTTGAGCGAGAGACAGACGTGCTTGTACTCTCCTATATGCTTCTTGCTCAGCCCTAAGAAATACTACCTATAAACCCTCTACATTTCATTTTTTATTATAATAATTCCCTCTATATTTCAATGTCAATCTTAAGCAAAATTCTTTTTCTTCAATGAAACCTACTAATCATCTTGCTGATCATGACATTAGCAAGGCACTCATCAAGCATGTAGGTCAAAATGTGTTTTCATGTCCTCAAGAGTGGGATGTGCAATGTCGCTGTGGACGCTGAACAAGCTGACAATCTTTCCCTCCAATCTATTATTATTATTATAATAAAAAAAAATAAAAAAAGAAGCGCTACTCCAATCTATTAACATCCCGGTCACAATACACTTGACATTTCTTTCTCAAATTTAACTGTGGCTCTGTCCTCATCCCACATACCATTATCCAACAAAAATTTCTTCAATGCTGCCAGGATATTCAGGAGCAACCTGAGCTCCAAGATTTTCCCATTATTATTATAATCAAGTATTATTATTATAATGGGGAAGCACTAAACCCATAGGATCATGCAGCACCTGTGGAAGGGAGGGGATGGAAGGTATTCAGGCTTAATTTAGGAAACTGGAGCACAGATCCAATTCCCTAGATCAAGAGCCCCTTCACCAGCGTCAAGGAACCTTCCTTGAGGGGTATAATTAAATAGAAGCGCTAAACCTACAAGGGTCATACAGCGCCACCCAAGATTTCCCAGTCACCAGTCAGAAGCCCTTGAGGTCATGTCGGCTTTTATTAAGGAGACAAGACCTGTATCCTCTTCCGACAAGTTGTTACAACTTTTTACCACCTTTGTTCTTAATGCAGCAGTGCTTGCCATTCCCCAAACCTTGGTTAGGCCAATCAGAATGTGTACCCTGGTGGTCTCCCGGCATTTACCAATTGTTTTGTGTGTAGTGGAACGTTCGCGTTGGCGAGCTTAAGTGTCTACCATTAATTCCACTAGTGTGTGCAGCTGGAAAAAGGTACGTAAATTGACTGGCACATTTCCAAACCTTGTTCCCATTCTTATGGTTGCATTGTAGACTGTTGAGGTTGCCATGACGATTGGGCATCACCTTGTCCATGTATCCTCAGTGCTCTATTTCTCCTCCCTCATTTCTTTCCTTCCGACCCAAGAGGGAGTTGGTCCCTCTGGATTTTCCTACTTATATCGAGGATCTTAGAATGTGCCCCTCACATCATAATCAAAATGAAGTGCTAAACCTACAAGGGTCATATAGCACTGCAGGGCAGGGAAGGGTACAGGGGCATTGGGTAGCAATTATTATTATAATCAAGGGGAAGTGCTAAACCCGGAGGATTATACGGCGCCTGGGGGGGGGGGGATGTGGAAGGCATTTAGACTTAATTCGGGGAACTGGAGCACAGATCCAATTCCCTAAATCAAGAGCCCCTCACCAACATCAAGGAACCTTCCTGGAGGGGATTGAGTAGCAAGAGGGAGAGGGATTAGTGTTAGATCATGGAGCGCAGCAGGGCAGGAGTAGAGAGTAGCATGAGACTAAGGTAGAAAGGGCTGTGAGGAGTACTAGAAGCATCATCAGAGTTTGTGCAGAAAATCAGTTGCTGTCAAAAAGTTAACGTGAGAGTCTGGGTTAAATGATGGTCCATCAGCAAGAAGGGAAGGTAAAGTAAGGGCAGTAGAGCAGTGATGACGTTGGAGGTAAATTCTGCGTGCTCGTTGATAGAGTGGGCAGTCCAATAGAATATGGCTAACAGAAAGTGGAACCTGACAATTCTCAGAGTGGAACAGGGCACTTTTCCATGAGATACCTGTAAGACGAGTGTGGCCGATGCGAAGACAGGAGTCTCCCAACCTTGACACTGATGATAAGACAGCCAAAAACCTATACTTGGTTTAATAGAATGTAATTTGTTATGTAACAGATCAGACCAATGCTGTTGCCAATAGGTGTGAAGGTGGGTAGCAACTACAACAAAATAGTCTGTAAATGGGACACCTCTATATGAAACTTGGAGGTCATGTACTGCTGACTACACAGTAGTGTCTGCCTGTTCATTGCCCTGCATGTCAACATGACTAAGGACCCAACAAAAAAATCTTTGTGCTTGCTAGAGATACGGCATAACCAAAGTTGGATATGAAGAACCAGAGGATGTGGTGTATCAAATTTTCTTAAAACCTGTAAAGCACAGTCTGAAACGACCACAAATGGTGACACAGGCATAGATGCAATACGGATAAGTGCTATAAGAATGGCATACAATTCAGCCATAAAAATGTTAGCCAAGGATAATAAATGCCCTTGCATGACACTGTCCGGAAACACTACTGTGAATCTGACGCTGTCATAAGACTTGGAACCATCAGTGTACACTGCGATGGCATGAAAATGAGAGTGGAAGTGGTTAAGAAAAAGAGAGCGAGAAGCCATCATAGCAGTTGGGCTTTCGTGCATGGCAGTGAGAAAGAACAGACACAAACTGTCGGAACTTCCCAAGGGAGTAGGGAAAAGTGAGATGATACATGAACATAGAAAGGTGATAATTGAAGAGAAGTCAAGAGGGAATGTAAGCGAAGAGAAGAGGGATGGAGTAAATGGGTGACAAACAAATAAAGAACATCTACTAACATCAGTGACTATCCTATATATGGGAGGACTGTGGAGGTCACGAGAGCTAACATAATAGCGAAGGCAATGAACATCAAGGCAATCGGTCAAGGATGGAATATTTGCCTCTGCATAGAGGCTCTCAACTAGTGAAGAGAGAAAAGCACAGAGGCATAAACGTAATATCTGGTGATGGACGGGATTAAGGCTAGAAAGAGTTGCAGGAGAGGTCGCTGAATATATCTGGTCTTAATAGAATCTAGATAAAAGTAGGGCTGAATATAGTCGAAGGAGAGTTCTATGATCAGCCCCTATAAAAGATGAACAAGGGTTTTAAGGAGGTTCAGCAGGCTATGACAAGTTGCCTTCAGAGAGGTAATGTGAGGTTTCCAGAATAACCGACGGTTAAACAGAAGGCTGAGAAACCTGATCCTGTTGCGTTCGGTGACACGCGAGGAATATAGGTACAATGGATGATCAGAGACTACAGAACATCTAGTGAAAGTAATTTGGCGAGTTTTAGTACCAGAAAATTTAAACCCATGAGTGGTGGCCCAATTGGACACACGGCAGCTTACTGCATGCTGGAGAGAAACTACAATGAGGTAACAGTCAGTGCCTGCACAAGCTATAGCCAAGTCATCAACATAGTAATGACCAAATATTAGATGGAAGAATAGATGCCAGATCATTTATAGCAAGGAGAAAAAGTGTTGTGCTAAGAACACATCCCTGTGGACACCTTCAGCTTGGACAAAGTCCGGGGAGAGCATATTATTAACCTGAACATCGAAATATCTCTCAGTTAAGAAGTTCTCAAGAAAAAATGGTAGATTGCCTTGGAGGCCTAAGAAGTGGGCCTGGGCCAAGATGTTATACCTCCAAGTTGTATCATATGCCTTCTCAAGGTCAAAAAATATGGCGATAACTGAGTGGTTATTGGCAAAGGCATCACGAACATACATATCCAACCATAGTATGGGGTCAATAGTAAAACGGCCCTTACGAAAGCCATATTGACTAGTGGAGAGTATCGTCTCTACATTAAACGTCTATTTACCAGACATTCCATCATCTTGCAAACTGCACTGGTAAGAGCAATGGGGCGATAGTGGGAGGCATCATGTCTCGTAGTACCCAGATTGCAAAATGGAAGAACAATGGCAGATTTCCACAGCTGGGGAAGAACTCCTTGCAACCAAATAAGATTAAAGACTCGTAAGAGGACAGCAAGGGCCGACTGATGCAAATGCTGCAGCATACAAATATGAATGCTATCAGGCCCAGCTGCCGATGATCAGCAAGTAGAGATAGTTGCCTCCAGTTCCAGAAGTGTAAAGGGCACATAAGATTCTTCTCCAATAGAAGAAAAGTTTAAGGGCTCTAACTCTCTGGCAGACTTGGAAGAAAGTAATGAGGGGCATAGATGGAGCCCCTGAGAGATACAGACAAGATGATTACCATTTTCGGTGGCAACGTTATGAGGGTTTGTTATAGTGACACCAGCAACCCAAAGAACGGGAGATGTGTCAGGAGAGTATTTACCACTCAGTTACCGTACTTTTTTCCAGACTGCACTCAAAGAGGAAGCTGAAGTGACGGTAACATCATGAATGACACAGCGGGTAACCGCTCTCTTCTGCTTAAAATCAAGGAGTCGCTCTGTGGTTCTATTGTACTGGTACCTGCCCCCACAGCACATTTCAAATGTACTGCCCAAACACAAGCAGGAGACCACCAAGGTATGCACCTCTGAGAATGCCTGCCCAAGGTTTGGGGTATAGAATGTGAAGCTACAGTTAAAACTGAGGTCAAGAAGGTGTAAAAGCTCATCAGAGGAGGACAAAGAAGGATCCTCACTAAAAGCAGTTTGACATGAGAAAAGGTCCCAATTCTCTCAGTCAAATTGCCAGTGTGGGCTGTGAGGTGGTGGTGAACACGAAGGAGAAGTAAGGATGACTAGAAAATGATTGCTGTCATGCAAGTCTTGGAGGAGAGACCAGGTAAAGTCTAGTACAGTTGAGGAAGAGCAAGCAAGAGAGAATGGGTACAAGGATCAAAATGGGTGGGAGTACCCATATTTAAAACATGGAGGGGGAGAGAGTCGAGAAAAGCCTCCAACTGAATGCCACAGGTGTCACAGTGAGAAAAGAGGAAATGGTGAGCATTAAAATCGCCAAGTAACAGAAGTGATGGCAGTAAGGAAGAAACCAGAAATGCAACATCTGGGATAGGTAATGCCCAAGGAGGAGAGAGATACAAAGAACAGATTGTATATCACTTATTCAAGTGGATAAGGGCTGCAGTGTAATGGAGCGTAGTATGAACAAAGAGCTGATGGTATGGAATACTGGTGCATATAAGAAGTGCACTTTCATCAAAGTTTCCATTGGGAAAAGGATCTGATAAACATAATAAAACATAGCCTGAGATGGGGTGGATAACAATGGGGCGTAATTTGGGTTCTTGAAAATAAACACAAACGGGAAAACTGGGAGAGCAACACCTGAAGCTCACCCTGGCTACCTCTGAGGCCATGGATATTCCACTGTAAATAAGCCATGATTTGTGAAGAGAAAGATACAAGAAATCTGAAGGTAGAGGTATCTACGAAGTAGAAGGGTTAGAAAAGTCCACATGTGGAGGCAGCGGAAAACGCACAAGCAGCAAAGGATTGAGATGATGTGAAGAAAGTTGTGCAGACGAAGAGTGAAGAGGAGGAACAGGTGGAGGATCGGTGTTCTTCAATGGTCAAGTATCCTCAATATATTCGGATAGCTTCAAATGTTTCCGAGGACGAGGACAAGGACAATGTAGGATGATACTGGAGATGGAAGAAGGAGAGTGAGTAAAGATCAGGACGAAGCTGGAATGTATCAAAGTAAGGGGAGACGAAAGGATAGAGGGAACTGGAGAAGATTGGGAGGGGACAGGAGAGGAAGTGACCTGGGAGGGAGCAGATGATGAAGAAACTTGGAAGGGGACAGGGGAGGAAGATACTGTACAAGGAGGAGGATGAACCTTCAAACTCATAACAGAGCCAATTAGAGGTGAAAAACCAGGTGCAGAGACTGGAAAGGAAAAAATGCACAGGTAGAAGGGAATAGGGGGTTAAAGGAGATTTAACAATGGGGATTTTTTGGACTACAGAAAAGTAGAGGGGCGATGGGAAGGAGTTGTATGAGATCTTGTAGACACAAACTTGTGAGTGAGAAGAGGAAGTAGTGAGAAAAGAATATGGTGTGGAGGCAGGGACCTCTGAGTCCAGGACAGCAAAAGAATTAGGGACAGGGGTAACTGTGGAAGGGGTGACCACAGAGAAGGCTGCAAAAGTTGGGACCCCAGAGATGGGGAGGTCATTTAGTAACTCGAGAATAAGAAATACGGAGAAGTCTCCCCTGGAGGCATAGATGAGGGACTGCCATAGCTTAAGGAAAGCCTTCTGCCTCTGAGACAACAGATTTCTCCCTCATTTAAGTAAACTTGTCAATGGCGAGAGTAAGATGGGTGAACCTCATGACAATTAAGGCAAGAGGGAGGTAGAGTATATAATGTATTAGTATGGTCATCGGCACCACAGACTGGGCATTTGGCCATGGACCTGCAATATTTCGCTGGATGACTGAAATGCCAGCAATTTCCTGGACATAGCAATGTTCTGGGTAAAAAACAAGCAAACTGAAGCTGCTCATTCAACTGATCAAGACCTCTCAATTTCCAACGGGAATTTCTTACTCGTATTATTTTTCGGTGATCTATTGACATGGCAAGGATGTTGGTCTGAGTTGGCTGACAACAAAGTGTTTTCTGTCTAGCCATCATGTTCCCATCACTGTCATGTTTGGGAGACTGCACTCTCCCCTCTACTCATTAGCCGCATCTGTCTTGCTCACAGACATCTTGTGAAAAAAAAGCACACCCCTGCAAGGATTGTCACTGTCCTAAAACACACACATACAAAGAGAGACTTCCTTACTGAAAGTTCTACCTTTGATGCAGACACTCCTTTTGACTTTTTAACAGAAACTAACCTATTGCATAAATTGTGGTTTCCTTTCTTTTTGCACTCTTCCCTACTCTCTCATGCATCCCTGCCATTCACTCCCTTATCACATATCCCTACCTGCAGTGCTGTTGAACCCTTTCAGGTTCAGTGCTTAATTTGATAGCAGTCGTCTCCTTTCTTGGATCAAGCTTGAATGCCTCCCATTCCACAGGCAGTACATGATCCCTAGGAGTTAAGCACTTCCTCAGTTAACTGAAAATGACTTATTACATCAACTTCGATTTTTCTATATTATGAGCTGACACTTCATACCTTTCCCAATGTCGGCACCACTCTGAGATGCAACAATGAATAAAACCAAGGGTTAGTTTTTGTGTGTTATGTATAATGATCCTGCCTCCCAGTGAACTAAACATCACTGAGAGATCTTGTATTCCCCTCAAGATAGGTTCCTTAACACCTGTGACCCTTAAATCCAAGGAACTGATCCTGACCTCCCCTTCCTTAGATTAAACCTGATGAGCCCCTAAAGGTTAAGTGCTTTCCCCCCACCTACTTCCATGAATGTAATGTGCTGTGTAATACAGGGGATCTGAGATTACAGTGGTACATAGGTTCAGCACTTCACCTTACATAATAAACTACAGTACCTCAAGAAAGAGGGATAAAAATGGGTGTTTTATAGTCAAACCATAATTCTTCCTTTCCAAAATGGGTCTCTAATTTCCACAAAAACTGAAACAATTCTCTCTAGACTGAGGAAAGCACATATGCTTTACCTATTGCCACCTATTTTGCTTATACTCGTGTATCTCCTCTGACTTGTATCAAGTTGTTAAATGGAGTACATTTTGAACATTTGTTCTTGGCTTCAACCTTTTTTTACCAAAGTCATGATTTCTATAATTACAAGGGCACTTGTAGGGTAATAAAGAGGTTCAACTGAAGAAGGTAATTTTAAGTTCACGTGACAGTAATTCATGTAGTTGCTAGTGTCATTTAGTTATTTTGAGTTAATTTTAACTATGTTAGCTGTATGACCCTTGTAGGTTTAGCACTTTATTTTTTTATAATAATAATTTAGCTATGACTCATGAAATCGTAATGACACGATTGCAAACAAACCATACCACAGGTGGGGTTTGAACCCGCGGTCAGAATCTCAAAACTCCAGATCGTTGCACTAGCCACTGGGCCAGCTAGCTTCAATAAGATTCATCCAACTAGGTATATTATACCTAGTTGGATGAGTTTTGAGACTCACTGACAATGGGTTCAAACCCCACCTGTGGTATGGTTTGGTTAATTTAACTATGTTAGGTGTTTATACCACTGAATAATGATATATCACAGGTCAAAATACATGTACTCTATAAATATTACAACTTTTTACTGTTTCACTGTCCACAGCATCATTTCCAATTTCAACTGATGGGGATTAGTGTTTTTTATATACACAAATTTCCAAATAGTGATTCCTCTGCAGAATCTGATCCAAGATAGACACTTTCCGAATGAAATCTTCTTGCAATTTTTTTTTTACCATATCTTTACAGGTAAACTAATGCACAAGCACACAATATTATACAAGGTTCAACAAGTAGATTAATATTATATTTAAGGCTATATACCCAAACAGGACTAGTGCATGTTTTGAATATAATATGTAGGGTGAGTCACCTAACCTGTAGGGGTTATACAGCACCTGGGGTAATGGAAAACAATTAAGTTCAATCCAAGGAAAGAATAAGTTCAATTCCCTAAATCAAGAACCACCTCATTGGCATCAAGGAACCTCCCTTCAGGGGTGTGACAAGGATATATATCACTGCAATTTTTGTCTTCCAAGTGGAAACAGAGGCAAAGATGGAATTTACCTCATGTTAGTTACCCAAAACCCCCTAAGGTACCAGGTTAAGTAAATTACCATCTAGAAAGTACTTAAATTTATTGTGATCTGTACAGTCTGAACAGAATCACATTAGATATTATTTTAAAAGGAAATTTTTTTTCATCTGAATGACAGACATCCCTTGAACAATTACTGGATAAAAATACAGGATACAAAAAAAGCAACACAATATTAACACATAAGTAACAGAACCTAATGCCTTGCCAGCAAGTGATTTATATTGTCTCTCAAAAGATTCCACCATGCAGGTAAGTGTGGATCTGTTATGTAAAAAGTTGGTAGAGAGTTCTGAAGAACAAAGAGAAACTGCATAGGCTCCCCAAGTTCCATAGGAGTCTGCACCACTACATGCATCTACTTGCTGCATCAAACCTAAATCTTTAAGTCAACAACTAGGAGCGGCAACTATATTGTTAACACAAAGGAATGCCTTGGCAAAAGCCAAGAATGCCCGAATGTAAAGTTTCATAACAATAGATAGTCATACTTAGTTTAATTGTACTGCAGGCCACCGTGCTATCTTAGCCATTTATTCCTAGAAGCATAATACATTTAACAACCAATTTGGCAAGACAACACTGTGGCATGTGGTACTTATTTTGCATACATAGAAGGGGTAAAAAAAAAAAAAGGAGGGGGGGCGGGAGTTGGCGGGGCATTATATGTAAGCTCTGCGGCTACCAATGATTTGTATCACACCAGCTTCTGGGGTCCCACTGGCTGCCATTTGGGGCTTACTATGTGTGAAAGCTATATTACATGAAGTGTAAGTTAATTTCACACATTTCATCATGACACCAAAAGGAGTGCCAGTCTCTTACAAAGCAATAATGATCTGAAAGGCTTGGAAATTTTTGTAGTCTATTATTAACACTTTCACAATGGGTTCAAATCACTGGGCAAGTTCAATGTCACAATACACAAACCCACACAGTATATTCTTTATTTTTCATGTTAATAGCCTCAGCAAGTTTAACACTGCGGTTAAAGCCAGTAAACACCTTTCACTTCAAAAATTCACAATAACCATTGTTGCTGCTCGACCACAACCATTGCTTCAGCAGTAGACGAGGACGAGGACAGTGATGGCCCAGTCAATCCTACAGATGCAAGGCTGAGGAAAGGGGCCAGGGTTCACAATCCTCTTA
>NC_069408.1:13017440-13169940 GCF_026875155.1 Cherax quadricarinatus | reverse complement strand
GAAATAGAGATGATTTCAAATGGTTTACAAGCTAAATGTACCTTGAAATTCAGCTGAAAGCAGCAGAAATGTTAAATTTTTGCCGATGCTCAAGAGTAAACAAATTATGTCACGCGTCCAATACACATCAATTGGTGGGTCTAAGATGTTTTCACAAATGCGCTGATAGTATATATACCATTTTTACAATAATGCAGTAGTCTGAATAACAGTAAACCTTCTATTTTTTTTGTGTGAAAAAAATTCAATATGTCAAGCAAGTGTAATATGAGAGAGGCCTGGAGATTTGACTAATGAACAGAGAAAATGTTATTTTAGTACTAGGTATGTTTGTATTGTTAATTCTGGACCCTATTTTGAAATTCGCCCTATTTGAATTGTGTATAAAATTGGCCAAATTACTAATTTCTGATCACTTTATTGGGTACATGTAGTTGAAATTAGTAAATAGGCAGTTTCTTGTACTCAATCAATAAAACAAATGGAGTTCTAGCAAGATAGCCGAGTTTGGTCGACTGGAACAATGAAACTGGCCAAAAATAGGGCTCAAAGTGGGCGGAATCGCTGATGCATAAATATCGCCGAGACTACTAACTTCGCGAGAGCGTAATTCCACAAGTTTTCCATCAAATTTCGTACTTTTGGTGTCATTACCACCAGGAAGATTCTCTATCATTTCATAAGAAAAAATAATTTTCTTTTTAAATTCTTCGACACTAAGAGCAAGTTTATGAGCAGGGTTCTCAATAGCGAAAGGGTTAATAAATCTAGATTTAATATTGGTACTTGCTCAATAAACAAGAATTATTCTGCATACCTTAGAAAACAGTAGCAAGTGCTAATCCTATACCAGTAATTAGAAAAACAAAAAGAAGAATGTGGTTTGTGCACTCATGTGTGCACATGGGAAGGGGAGAGGGAAGAGAGAGACGCTTTTGTTGAAACATTTATGTACAACAGGACTCCCAAATTTTGCTAGAATTGCTGGCTACACCTCATGGGTGAGATGAGACAGACAAGGTCAAGGAGGAGATGTTACAGTATGCCTTTCTAAGTGTACACACCCCAGCTAAATGATGTTGCCATTCCTAATTACCTGGAAATATTTTTCAAACTGCATAAACCCTAGTACCTCAGTAGTAGCATGTACAATGTACAGACCTCAATGGCAGCAAGCAGACCTCATTAACTTCCTGATGGGAAATGTGAACACCCTTCTACTTCAACACAAAAGTCAACAAACAATTTTGGGGGATCTCAACTAACATCAAATACAGAGGGATTTTCATGAACTCCTTACAGTCGTTGGCATGAAAAACTTTGTTAACCTTCCAACTCGCATCTCTGGCTCCTCCCCCAACTCAGAAATGACTGATCTATCTGAAGGCATCGTCACCTGCAAATCCCTTGGCTATGTAGGATCATCTGAACAAAAGGCTGTCTTTACAACACTGAAAATTTCAACAGAACAAAGTGAAGAATCAACACACACAACCTGGCTGTGGGAACAGTGGAAACTGCCTGGCCCTTTTGCTTGGAACTTGCTGCCTTTGATTGAAATGCACTTTTCCAAGGTAATGTTGATAACCAAGTGAATGCCTTCCCTAAACATTTTCTTAATATCTGTTATGACCAAGGTCATAATGTGATTAATTTATATGTATTATCCACTTAATATTATACTCTGGGTTTCTTTAATATTAGCTAAATTAAAGATTCCACTAGTTTATAATATTATCTGATTTAAGAATATACCCGGGTATGATGTGTGTATATATATATATATATATCTTGAGTAATGTGTTAGGTAGGTACACCTGGCTAAGGTATATAACAAGGTATGCCCATTGGTGGGTAGTTTGCACCGCTCTACCCTCTCCCCCTTTTGACGAGTTGATGTCAAGACGGGATTTACTGTCCGTGGCAGTTCACTCTCTCTGCCGACTCAGTGTACATTGACTGAGCTACCCTCCTAGTACTCCGCCTTATTCTCACATGGATAGAGAATTGTGTTATAGAAACTCCTGAACCAGCTTGTGGTTTATTGTGAAGTCTGTTGACAATTATATACAGTTATCTTCAGGTTACGATGTGAGGACCAGTGTCAAGCTTAGAACTTTGTGATATATTCTTTATGCCAGGGAGTTACTCAGTGAAAGTGTTAATTCTCAATATATGTACTTGCACACAAGTAATGTTACTATTGAGGAAGCGGTAACATTCCTCTGATCATTATCAAGTGTAGTGACCATATTGACATGTACATTCTATTTAAGAGTTTTTCTTGTGTGAAGGAAAGTTTCTGACAGTGATATATAATAGATATTTATGAATATCTAAAGTATTTAAACTTTTAAATAAAAAGAAACTTGAAAAGACTGAGTAACTATTATTTGTGCCTTACATTTCTAAGTTTGGAACCATATCCTCTCATTCTATGAAGTGTGTTGTTACGGAGAGCACTAACCTGGCTAAAGATTAAGATTTGAACCGAACCAAGTGGGGGCCTGTTTCGGGATCTTTGAACTTCCTGACCATGGATCGTGACATATCACAGTTGGTGAAGGACCTGACTCCAGATACGCTGAAGACTTTACCACTACAACAATGCTGGCAAGTTGCTAGATATTTAGGAGTTTCATATAACAATCGTTATATAGCGAGTACTGTCCGTTCTATAATACAGAACATACTGTTTTCTCAGCCCTCTGACACTGTACCGAGGTTGGACTCGCATGGCAAGACACCCTCGGAGGAATCTTTGTCCCTAGGAGTAGCTCATTTGGTGGCTTCATTTGAAGGCCTCACTTTGGGAGCAGAGGCTATGTCTCGGGACAACGTACCACCTGATTCGTGTAATGAGAGCCCATTAGCTAGCCCTGGTCATGTGGGGGCGACCGGAGGTGGAGCTCGTCCCAAGCTTCGCCTAGAGGGACTCTCTCCTCCCACTCCTCCAGTACCTTTGACTCCTCTCACACTCGAACACTTTCACGTCTGGAACATCTTATAAAGTTGCAAACAGAGCAACTGGAATCCCAGTGCCTGCTGTATAAAGAAGAGTTCGAGAGGGAAAACATCAGATTCGAGAGACAAAAAGAAGAAGAAAAGAGTAAGTCGCCTGCTGCTCAAACCTTGACCTTTGACCTGCACAGGGCTGCCTCATTAGTGCCCAGGTTTTGTGAAACAGACTTGGACACTTACTTCGACACATTTGAGAATCAGGCACGAGGGATGAGATGGCCTCGTGAACATTGGGCTACCTTACTTCACACCACACTTAAGGGTAAGGCTCAATCATGTACTGCAGCTCTCCCATATGATAAGTATGCAGATTACGAGGCAGTTAAGAAGATCATTTTAAAGGAGTATGACTTACTTCCTGTAAATTATCAGTGCACCTTCCGCTCTCTACGAAGACTGCCCGGCCAAACCTGGGTAGAATTTGCCCGGCAAAAGAAGGTGGCTCTAGAGCGATGGTTGAGGTCATCTGGGTGTGATACTATGGAGCGTCTGATGCAGTTGATCTTGCAAGAAGAATTTCAGAACTCTCTGACGGGCGATGTACGCTCCTTTGTTATCGAACACCAGACTGCAGATGTGTTGGCCTCTGCTTCTCTAGCTGATCACTTTGAGATAACCTCTCAATTGACCAAGGAAAAAGGGTCCAGAGAGAAAGCCAGGTTATGTTCTCCTAAGAGTCAGTCTTTCTCTCCTAGGAAAATGGATCAGCAGACCTCTCCTCCTCATTCAGCAAAAGCCTACTCGAGCGTCGTCCATAGTAATGGTAAAGGAAGACCCTCTGACGAGGGAAATACATCAAGAGGAGGCCCAACTTGCTCTTATTGTCAGAAACCAGGCCATTGGAGGCGCTCATGTTTCCAATTAAGTCGAGACCGTAGGCAGTCAGGTTCTGAAACATTACCTGTACAGATGACGTCTTCCTCAAAATCGAAGTGCCTAATTCCCTCTGAGTTGTTCGCAGACAAAGTTTCGGAAGCCATGTTGCCTTACTTCTTTAAGGGTAAGGCTGGTGTTACAGAGGACCAAATGGTGGACATAGTATCTATCGGGATACAGGAAGCTACCTGACCTTACTGAGAAAAGGAGTACTTCCTCTAAATGATGACACTTACATTAATCTGGATGTTCTGCTAGAAGGTTACGGTGGCACTATCACAAGAGTACCCCTTCATAAGGTATATGTGAATGTAGATTCATATCAAGGTGAAGGTGTTGTGGGTCTTTCTGAAACTGATTTTCCCATTAAGAGTGTAGATCTATTGGTGGGTAATGATTTAGGAAGAGGAGGAATTTGCCGAGAACCTTATGTTATAGAGAAGTTCTCTGGAGAGAATTACGCCATTGAAGGGTGTAAGGAAGGTCCTCGTCTATTCCCTCTTACAACCATAACCAGGGCTATGGCTAAGAATTTGGAACCACTGCCTACTCCTGATGAACCCTCAGATTGGGGTTTGGATGCTTTGTTCAGTGCCAGTGATCAACAAGAAGTCGAAAATCAGCCTCCAAAATCCCAAGTGGTAGATTTTGCCCCATTACGGAGTAGCGACTTTAATCGTGAAAATTTAGTAAAAGAACAGCTTGAAAACCCGTCGTTGAAACAGGCAAGGGATCAAGCGCTTACTGAGATGGAAGCTGAGGGTAAGGAAGAATGTTTTTATTACTCTGACGGTATCCTGATGAAGAAATTTCCGTCGACTTCAGCTAATTCATGTCTCAAGCCAAAACAGCTTTTGGTTTTACCTGTCTGGTTTCGGGAGTTAGCATTGGAAGTGGCACATTCTAGCCCCATGGGCGGACACTTGGGAATAAGAAAGACTCTAGGAAAATTAGTCCGATATTTCTTCTGGCCCAAGATGAAAGATACCGTGACTGAGTACATGAGAAACTGTGCTATTTGCCAGCTCATTGGAAAGCCTGCGCAAAAACCTCCTCCTGTGCCCCTCTTACCTATTGCCGTAGAAGGCGAACCCTTCTCTCGGCTCGTAATAGACTGTGTGGGACCTCTCCCAAAAACTAGGCTTGGCAATCAATATCTTCTTACTATAATGGATACGACTACTCGGTATCCAGAGGCTGTGCCCCTACGCAAGATTAGTGCCAAGGCTATTGTGAGAGTCCTATTTAGATTCTTCGCACAGTTCAGATTCCCTAAGGAGATTCAATCCGACAGAGGGACGAATTTCACATCAAAGATTTTCCGTGAAGCAATGTCCAGGGTCGGAGTTAAACCCATTGTGTCAACAGCATATAGACCCCAAACCCAGGGTGTCATAGAGAGGTTTCACCAAACCCTGAAGATCATGATGAGGGCATACTGTGAGCAGTTCTCAACAGACTGGGATGAAGGTATTACTTTCCTCCTCCTTGCCTTAAGAGAGAGCGAACAGGAGAATTTAGGATTTAGTCCTTTTGAACTCATTTATGGTCATGCGGTCCGAGGACCGTTAGTAATGCTAAAGGACGTATGGTCTGGGAAAGTGGAGCCTTCTTTATGTTTATCTCCCACGGCAATGCAAAAACACTTGGTTTTTACTCGGCAATTGGCCGCTGACAACCTCAGACAAGCTCAAAACCGTATGAAACAACATTATGACAAGACTGCTGTTGAGCGTTCATTAAATGTGGGAGACAAAGTGTTAGCTTTAAAGCCGGTGCCAGGCCATACCTTGCAACCCAAGCATGAGGGTCCAATGGAGGTGATTAAGAAGCTGAGTAAGGTAAATTACGTGGTAAGAACACCAGGAAGAAGAAAGTCGACCCGAACTTATCATATAAATCAGCTAAAAAAATACTACGAAGGACTTGTCCCTGTGGCTGCGGTGAGGTCACAGGAAGGTGACTCGAGTAAAGAAGATTGTTCACGTGGAGTAGAGATAAGACTGAAGAACTCGGAAATAATGGAAACCTTAGATGATTATCTCGGTAACTTAGAAAAAGAAAGATCAAGTGAAATCCGAGACTTGATTTCCACTTATGGAAGTCTCTTTGGAGATATCCCCAGACAGTGCACCATGGGGATCCACGATGTGGACGTTCAAGGAGCTGCTCCAATTAAACAAGCTCCATATAGAGTCAGCCCAGTAAAGAATAAAGCTCTGCGGGAGGAAATAAGTTTCTTGTTCGATCATGGTTTGATTGAACATAGCAAAAGCCCTTGGGCTTCACCGTGTGTCCTTGTACCTAAGTCAGACGGTTCATTTAGAATGTGTACAGACCATCGGAAAGTAAATTCCCTAACAGTGCCTGATGGATTCCCCCTTCCTAGGGTTGATGACCTAATAGACAGCGTTGCCAGTGCTAAGTATGTCAGTCGTTTGGACCTCCTGCGTGGTTATTATCAAGTGCTGTTATTGCCCCGAGCGCAGGAGATTTCTTCTTTCACCGTGCCTGGAGGCCTGTTTAACTACAGGGTGATGCCCTTTGGGCTCTGCAACGCTGCCTCAACCTTCCAGATGCTTATGAATCGGCTAACGTACGACTTGGAAGGAACGGAAGCCTACCTAGATGATCTGGTAGTATTCAACGATGACTGGCCTCAACACCTGATTCGGCTGGAAGCACTCTTGAAAAGGCTAGATGAACACCATTTTACCGTCAACCTTGCCAAGTGTGAGTTTGGTCAGGCCCGGATAAAATATCTGGGATTTAATATAGGGCAAGGCACGGTTGCCCCCGTTAATGCAAAGATTCATGCTATTGTGGATTTTCCTGCTCCGCAAGACAAGAAAGGTGTACAGAGGTTTCTAGGGATGGCTGGTTACTACCGCCGGTTTTGCCCTAATTTTTCGCAAGTGGCAGCACCGCTGTTTGAACTTACAAGTTCTAAAGTTCCCTTTAAATGGACGACTACAAGTGAGTTAGCCTTTACTCGTCTAAAGCGTCTACTTGGATCCTCTCCAGTTCTACAGAGTCCGGTGTTCGACGCTCCCTTTACTTTACAAGTGGATGCCAGCGAGTATGCAGTCGGTGCTGTCCTTCTACAACCTTCCTCCTCTTCTGATCTTTTACACCCAGTCTGTTATTTTTCTGCAAAATTGAAACCCCATCAATTAAGTTATGCAACCGTTGAAAAGGAGGCACTAGCATTGGTCTTAGCCTTGGAACACTTTGAGGTCTATCTCGGGACTACCCCTCATAAAATTAAGAGTAAAAACAGATCATAATCCCTTAACCTTTTTAAACACCATGAAGGCTAAGAATGCTGGAATACAAAGATGGTCCCTTAGGATACAACCTTTTTCTATAAATATTAACCATATTAGAGGAGCTGATAATGTGATTGCTGACACTCTGTCCCGTCCTTAAGACATGTAATTAAATTTGAATTTACAAAAGAGGATTTGTAGTGCATTTTTATAGGTATGTATTTGTTTAATGCAATTTTTAATGCTATTTGTTTACTTACAGTCATCTGATTCTTGAAACCACTGAGGAGACCTGTCACGTAAGCCACCATATGGTATCCAGAACTTATTTCTGCGGTGGTAGTCTCCTGTTGTCTTACCCTGACTTCTCCTGCTGCCAATGGTCACTTAAGGCCTCTTTATGAGAAACGCCTCTTCTACCAGAAGCTCTGGTTACGTGGTGTCTACATACGTGGTTTGGGGACACAAGACTTTTAATTTTCTTGTTGGAGAAGCAGCATTTGTCATCAGGGTCTTTGTCAGAGGAATGACTTGTATCCTGGTTTATATCCTGTTTTTGAAGTCCTCTTTTACAGCGAAGTTTAGTCCCAAAGGGGGGGGGGGGGGGTGTTATGACCAAGGTCATAATGTGATTAATTTATATGTATTATCCACTTAATATTATACTCTGGGTTTCTTTAATATTAGCTAAATTAAAGATTCCACTAGTTTATAATATTATCTGATTTAACAATATACCCGGGTATGATGTGTGTATATATATATACAGTGGACCCCCGCATACCGGACGCATCTGCATTACCGTACAATCCGGCATACCAGCGCCTTTGATCGCAAAATTTTGTCGCATACGCCCAAAAAACCCGCTCACCGCCTTCATCGAGACGCGTCCAATGTGCGGCCTGAGCCACGCTCACATGTTCCGCCGGTGGCATTGTTTACCAGCCAGCCTCCGCGGTAACATCCAAGCATACAATCGGAACATTTCGTTATTATTAACCAGTGTTTTTGGTGCAATTTTTCTGGAAAATAATAGTGACAAGGGCCACAGAAGGCTTCTGTCACACATACAGCAATAGGGTGAGAAGAATTACTATGGAGATGAAGAAACAGATATTGATAAGTATGAAAGTGTGAGTTGCGTTGTCTACGAGCTGGCCAGGTAGTATAATAATCCCCAATCAACATCGCTACTATGGTGGTACAGCTGCTGTGTACCACGTCAGTGCTAGCTGCACTGTCCAGCTGCTGCTGCTGCGGTTGATCGTCTGCTGCTGCTTGTAGCATGTCTGCTGCTGCTGTAGGCATCGTCGGCTACTGCTGTAGCATCGTATGCTCCTGCTGTAGCATGGTCTGCTGCTGCCTGTTAGCATCGTCTGCTGCTGCTGTTAGCATCGTCTGCTGCTGCTGTTGCTCGTTGCTGCTGCTGTAGCATCGTCTGTTGCTGCTGTTACCACGTCACGCTGCTTGCTGCTGCTGTAGCACCGTTGTTGGTGTGGCTTATTGAGAATACCTAGAAACAATTAAACCCAGAGGATTTGCCCCCAGGATAACCCAAAAAAAGGTCAGTGTCATCGAAGACTGTCTAACTATCCCCGTATTTCCCTTGGGGTCTTAATTCTTGCGCTCCCAAGGATGCAACACACACCAGTCGACTAAACACCCAGCGTGGAACAGGGAAAAATTGCCTGGAACTAGTGCTCATATTGGTGAATTTAGAGCCAGCAAAGGTTGTTTGGAGAGATTTAAGTTTCGTCAGTGGCTACTCAGTTGTGATAAGGCCTGTTCTGGAAGAAAATGCCAAACAGGACCTACAGTACTAGGTGGAAAGCACTCCAGGGACACAGTGTTCATCAGTATTGCTGATCTTCAATAAAGGAAGTGTCATTTATTCTTCATTTAGTAGAGTCGTTCATGAACAATATATATTGTGCATGTACTACTCTTCTATTGTGCATGTATCTTCTCTTTGTGTTGTAGGAAAATGTTATATTTCAAGGTGGTAAAATTTTTTTTTTCATTACTTTTGGGTGTCTTGCACGGATTAATTTGATTTTCCATTATTTCTTATGGGGAAAATTGATTCGCATACCGAACATTTCGCATATTATTATTATTATAATCAAAAAGAAGCGCTAAGCCACAAGGGCTATACAGCGCTGCTGCAGGTAGGGAAGAAGGGAAGGCAAGGAATTTGGGATGGCAGAAGGAGGGGGGATTGATCAGCAGAGGTTTCAGAAAACTGAGGAGGCAGGGGATAGTACGGGGGCTAGAGGGTAGCAAGGAGATTCAAGTAGAAAGGGCCTGAAAGTATCAGAATTATGTGCATTGTAAGTCTGTCGTTGTCAAAAAGTCAATGAGAGAGTCAGGGATGAAAGGTGGGTCCTTAGCGGAGAAGGAAGGTAAAGAGAGAGAGGCAGCGGGGCGAAAAGACGTCGACAAGAGGTAAAAATTCTGGTGCTCGTTGATTAAAGTGGGCAGTTCCAACAGAAATGTGGCTGACTGATAATGGAGTTGTCCAATTCTCACAGAGAGGAGCAAGACGCCTCTCCATGAGATATCCATGAGTAAGACGAGTATGGCCAATGCGAAGACGGGAGAGAGTAGTCTCCTTAACCTCGCACATGGTGATAAGAAGGACGGCAGTAATCTATACTCGGTTTAATTTAGACTGATGTTTGTTGCCGTGCATTGTAGTCCACGTTGTTGCCAAAGGGTAGTGAATGTGGAAGATAATTACAGAAAATAGTCCTGTTACATGGAATACCTTCTATAGAAAACTGGTTAGGTCTTGTACTGCTTGACACCGCGCAGCAGTGTCTGCTGTTCTTGCCCTGTTCGTCAACATGACTGGAGACCCAACAAAAAAAAACAATATCTTATGCTTAGTAAGATGCGGCGTAGCCAATTTTATGGATACGGAGAGGATTAAGGGGTGAAGTGTATCAAATTTTTGTATAGCCGGTAAAGCATAAGGGAGTCTGAGACAACCACAAATGATGACACAGGCATAGATGCATCGATAAGTGATGTAAGATGGCATATAATTCAACAGTAAAAATCACTAGTGAAGTAGTAATTTGCCTTGTACGACGCTGTCCGGAGGGGGGTGGGGGGGGGGAAAAACACTGCTGCGTTCTACGCGTCAGAAGACTTAGAAGCCATATTGTGTAAACAGCAATGGCCCACAATATGAGAATGAGAGTTGAAAGTAGGTCAAGAAAAGGAGGAGCGGGAAGCGACGTAGACAGTTGGGCTTTCGAGCAAGGGAGGGAGAAAGAACAGGACTCGAACAGCTGGAACTTCCCAGGGGGTGTAGGGAAAAGTGAGAGATGCTACATGTACATATGAAAGGTGGTACGCTGAAAGAGAGACAAGAGCGATTGAAGGCGAAGAGAGAAGGGACGGGAGTATGCAGGCGGCGGCGAAACAAATAAAGAATGTTTACTAATATCAGTGACCATTCTATATATGAAGGATTGCGGAGATCATGAGAGCGAATAGTAGCGCACGGCAATGGGCCATCCGGGCGATCGGATAAGGATGGAACGTTCGCTTCTGCATAGAGCTATTGACAGGGGAAGGCGAAAAAAGCCCAAGGCATAAAGTAATCCTGGTGATGAATGGGGTTAAGGCTAGAGAGAGTAGAAGGTGATGCCGACTGAATAGATCTGGTCACCATCATCATGTTTCGATAAAATAAGGGTGGAATGTAGGTGAAGGAGGGTTCAGACGATCAGCTCCCACGAAAGATGAGCATCGGGTTTTAAAAGGTTCAGCCGGCTGTGAAAGTTGCCTTCAGAGAGGTAATGTGTGGTTTCCAGGATAACTACGATCAAAGAGGAGGCCCAGAAACTTGGACTGTATAATCATGTTCAGGGATACGTGAGCCATAGAGGTACAAAGGATGATCAGAGTTGGACAGAGCGTCTAGTGGAAAGTGATTTGGTGGGTTTTAGTGCTGGAAAATTTAAAACCCATGTGTGGGGCCCAATTGGAAACACGGTCGACTGCATGCTGGAGAGAAACTGTAAGGATTGGTGACAGTCAGCGCCTGCACAGGCATAGCGAAGTCATCAACATAGAGTGTTGACCAAATTTGAATGGATGACTAGAGGCCAAATCATTAATAGCAAGGAGGAAAAAGTGTTGTGCTCGAAACACATCCTGGGGGACACTTCAGCTTGGACAAAAGTCGGGGAGAGACCATTATTAACCCGAAACGGAAAGGCCTGTCAGTAAAAAGTCTTAAGGAAGGATGTATAGATTGCTCGAAGGCCTAAGGAGTGGACTTGGGCTAAAATATTATACCTCCAAGTTGTGATCATTGCCTTTCAAGGTCAAAAAAATATGGCAATAAACTGAGGGGTATTCGCAAAAAAGGCATACCGAAACATACGTATCCAAGGCAGTAAGGGCGTCTTATGGTAGCCGTACCAAACCTGACAGCCATATTGACGAGTGGAAGAGATGTTGTGTGTCTCTATAAACACACTATACAGTCTATTCTACCTAGACGTTCATTACTTGCCAAAGCACTGGTTATAAGAGCAATGGACCGATAGTGGGACGGTAGTCAGGTCCCGTAGTGCCTGGTTTGCGGAAAGGAGAACAAAATGGCGGGGAATTTCACAGCTGTGGGAAGAACTCCTTGTGACCAAATAAGATTGTTAAAGGGGTAATAGACTGCAAGGGCTGCTGATGTAATTGTTTGTAGGCATACGAATATGAATGTCGTCGGGCCACAGCTGACGATGATCGACAAGTGAGAGTGTTTGCCTCCAGTTCGTGAAGTGTAAAAGGCCACATTAGACTGTTCTTCTATGAGCGAAGAAAAGTCAAGAGGTGCCTAACTCTCTGGCAGACTTTGAGGAAAGAAATGAGGGGCATAGATGGAGTCCCTGAGAAAAATACGGGAACAGATGATTGACAATTTATGGCAACTATCTAGTGGGGTTTGCTATTTCAACACGGCAACATGCAGAACAGGGGAGCGGGTTTCTGGAGAATATTTTACCACTCAGTTTTCGTACTTTTTTCAGGACTGCTCTCATAGAGGTAGCAGAGGTGATGTGGAGACATAATCTGCCTGCAAGTGCGTTTAGCGTCACGGATGACAAGGCGACGCGATCGCACGCTTACTGTGTTTAATATCAAGAGTCGCTCTGTGGTTATATTGTACGCGTACCTGCCCCCATGCAAGCGGAGTTTCAAGTCTGCACGAGCACAAGAGGAGACACCAAGGACGCATTTTTGAGATTGCCTGACCCGAAGTTTGGGGTATAGAATGAGAAGCTGCGGTGAAAAATACGGGAGGACGAGAAGTGGTGGTAACGCTCATCGATGGAGGCAGGTCTAAGATTGGACCTCTTAAAAACAGTCAGGTGTGACGTAATGGTTCCATTTGCCCGATTAATTTGCCAGGTGGGGTGCGAAAAAGAGGTGGCGAATATGAGGGAAGAAAGAATGATTGGGAAATGATCCCTGTCCATGAAGTCCGGGAGAACAGACCAAGTTCAGTCTAATGCAGGCGGAGGAACGAGCAATGAGGAGATCGATGCAAGAGAGAGTAAGGAGTCGAGGATCAAATTGGGTTGTGAGTACCAGTATTTAAAAACATGGTGGGGGATGGGTGGCAAGAAGCCTTCTTAATGAATTCCAGGGGGAATCACAGTGAGAACCTCCCCAGGGAAATGGTGGGCATTAAAATCACCATGTAACAGAATCGGGTGGCGGTTAAGACGAAACAGGAAGGCCAAAATCTGGAATGATAATGCCCGAGAGGAGAGAGATATAAAGAACAGAGGTATACCACCTATGTAAGTGGATAACGGGCTGCTGTGTTAATGCAGCGAAGTATGAATAAATAGTGATGGTACGGAATACAGTGCGGAGAAGAAGGCACTTTCATTAAAGGTCCCATCAGGGAAAGGATCTGAAGGAATACAACAAATTATAGCCTGAGATGTGAGAAATGACAGCAGAGTGTAATTTTGGTTCCTTGTAAGCAAACACCAACAGGGGCAAACTGGGAGAGTCAGTTACATCTGAAGCTCACCCCGATTACCCCTGAGGCCGCGTTAATTCCACTGTAAAAAGGCCATGATTGGCAATGATAAAATACTTGAATCCGAGGTAAGGGTTCCTACGGACTTGAAGGGTTAGAAAAGTCACATGCGGAGGCAGTGGAAAATGTTCAAGCAGCGAAAGGAAACGGTTGCGCTGTGAAAGAAAGGAGTTGAGCAGATGGAGCGAGGTGAGAGAAGAGGCGGAAGGTGATCCAGTGTCCATTGATGGTTTGGTCTCTGCAATATATTCTCAGAGATTGCTTCAAGTGTTTCGGAATTCAGAGATGTCGTATGGGAGAACAATATTGGGGAATGGTTAGGGGTGAGGAGAGTAAAAGATTGGAACTGTATTGGACTTGTACCAGGTAGGGGGGGGGCAAAAGGGTGGAGGGAATGGAGAAAGCGTGGCAGGGGACAGAAGTGCAGGAACCTGGGAGGCGGAGGTGCAGAAGAGGAGACACTAGGGAGGGAACAGGGGATGAAGGTACATTTCGAGGAGGAGGGTGAACCTCTGCACTTGTACGAGCCAGTGGAGAAGGGGAAGAACTAGGGGGTCGAGACAGGAGGTTAAAATCGTGGAGTGGAAGATGGGTAGGAGGTGTTACCGAGACCATTTTTTTGACTTTTGAGAAGTTTATTTAGAGGGACGAATTGGGAAGAGGTGTCGCTACGAGGTTTCGTCGTACTGAGGCTTGTAAGACGATGACTCGAAGAAGCGGATTAGACTGATGGGTTGAAGTAAGGGAGTATGAGCCTGAGACAGCAAAAGGATTAGATACTCAGGAGTGATTATGGGAGAGGTAACCCACAGAGGTGGGTGTAGAAGATGGGATACAGAAGTGGGGGGACGTTTTGAAACACGGAATAAGGAAACACGTGGGAGTCTCCCTTGGACGGCGAGATGAGACTAAACTGACATGGCAATAAAGGGAGACCTTCTGTCTATTTGAGGTAACGGATTTCCCGCTCTGTTTAAATAGACCTGACAACGGCGAGAGTACGAAGGTGAGCCTCATGACAGTTAAGGCAAGAGGGAGATCGATTGCAAAAGACGTATTAGAATGGTCATCGGCACCACAGACTGGCTCATTCGGCGATAGATCTGAATATTCGCTGGAATAGGCAAATCGCCAGCAATTTCTACAAACTGTTGTGGTGTGAGGGATCACCTTTTCGAATCTTGTAACGGATGTCCTGCTATATAAAGGAGGATGGCGAGTGTTCTCGGCTGTCAAAAGTTTAAACGAGCCACATTGCTAGGGTTCGTCTCCGCCCACGGGAGAAGTCGTCAAGTGTCTAACCTTGAGGATTGGGAGATTCTTGGAGTTCCTGCTGGTTCGAAGAATGTCGGTGCCACAGGTCTGGAAATTTTGTTGAATTATGGTATGGGGCTGAATAAACGGTACCACTACTAAGAATGAGGGAATGATGTTTTTCAAGGGTGACAGGAAACAGTATCTATATATGGGAAAGACGGAGGAGCTCACGAGCCTGGCCTGGGTTGCATATGTACGGTAATGATGCGCATACCGTTTAATATGAGCATGAAAAGAATTATCTTTACCAAACATGGCCGTAGGAGATGCCTTGCCCAATATATGGTCAGAAAGGATAGCAGTAGAGGAAGTGGCGTAAAAGTGAAGAATTTAGTCCACTGTTCAGTCTGAACTGAGGTGGAAAGGTAGTGAAGGAGTGTCATCTTTTCTGAGGAAGAACGAGAAGGATGAAGGTGGGAAGTATCATCATGCAGGTAATTGTCCGTTACGTTTGGCGTGGGGACCAGACGTTGGTCCGAAGTGGAACGGGTCGCGATTTGGAAACAAATTGCCGCTCCGTAGAGGGAGAGCCGAAGCATAGTCAGAGGACGAGCGAAGGTCTGATAAATCGAAGGAGTCAAGTCGAGGGGCCTCAGTACCTGAAGCGGGTGGGGTTGAGGAATCAGACCGGAAATCAGGTACGGCATGAGGAATTGTCTGACAGAGTAGGTCACAAAGACGAGGCGGGGGTCAGAACGGGGTGCGGTATCAAGAAGGGGCCCGGGGGTCTACTAGGTTCATGGGACTGGGCATCCATGGTTAGAGTTACTTCTTTCCTTTTGGTTTTTTAAGAAAAAAAAGAAAGAAAGAAAAAGAAAATAAAAACAAAAAAAGAAAAAAAAAAAGGGCGGGACCGGGGAGGGCTAGTTCCTAGGAGGGAATGAAAGGGCCCTGAATTCTCCTCGGCCAAGAGGACTCGACACCGCTAGTAGCGCAAGTTGCAGCTTGGAACGTGCCATACCCTACCCTTCAAGCCAGAAACCAGCAATCTGGTTGATAGCAACCTCACATCTGCCGAGTACCTCGGTGCAACAAAAGAGAGGGCGGCCGGATATCCCGCCCTCACAAAGATTACCTCCTTCTGCAAACACCCCCGGAATCCGAAAGGTGGCTTCCTGGATACACCCGTCGCCCAAAAAGACCACACAAAGCTAATCCGGGATACGGGAGAGGATCGGGACCATCCCTAGGCAATCAGATCCACGCTAACTACGCCACCGCACCAAGAAACCTCAACGGAATGGGATGGACCCCGGTGTCCTTTCCCTACCTGGAACTAGCGCAGCCTGTGGGGTAGAAATCACGAGGGCTAAAAAGAGGAAGGGCAAAAGGGAGGGGTGAGGAGGAGGAGGAGGCAATGGAAAAAGGCGGAGGATGGAGGAGGATGGGATTAGGGGAGGGGAGAAAATGGGGGGTAATTAGGTTCGGGTTCTGAGGAAGAAGACCTGACAGGCTACTTCCTCAGACCAAGAGCTCTTCACCACGCCAAGGAGCCCCCCTGAAGAGGAACATTTCGCTAACAACCAGCCCTCTGCAAGGTTAAGGTCGCTATGCGGCGGCCATGTTAGTATCTTGTGAGTAATGTGTTAGGTAGGTACAACTGTGCTAGGTATTTAACGAGGATGCCCATTGGGGGGTAGTTTGCACCGCTCTTACCCTCTCCCCTTTTTGACGAGTTGAGTCAAGAAGGGATTACTGTCCGTGGCAGTTCACTCTCTTGCCGACTAAGTGTACATTGACTGAGCTACCCTCCTAGTACTTCGCCTTATTCTCACTTGGATAGAGAATTGTGCTATAGAAACTCCTGAACCAGCTTGTTTGTTTTTTGTGAAGTCTGTTGACAATTATATCACAGTTATCTTCAGGTTTACAGATGTGAGACCTCAGTGGCAAGCTATAGACTTGTGATATATTCTTTATGCCAGGGAGTTACGCAGTGAAAGTGTTAATTCTCAAAATATGTACTTGCACACAAGTAATGTTACTATTGAGGGAAGCGGTAATATTCCTCTGATCATTATCAAGTGTAGTGACCATATTGACATGTACATTCTATTTAAGAGTTTTTCCTTGTGTGAAGGAAAGTTTCTGACAGTGATATATAATAGATATTTATGAATATCAAAAGTATTTAAACTTTTAAATAAAAAGAAACTTGAAAAGACTGAGTAACTATTATTTGTGCCTTACATTTCTAAGTTTGGAACCATATCCTCTCATTCTATGAAGTGTGTTGTTACGGAGAGCACTAACCTGGCTAAAGATTAAGATTTGAACCGTAACAATATCCAACACAAATACATCCCTCATCTACAGTATGTGAAGAAGCCTTCAGATCAGCCTTTGTTTGGCTTTTGTTATTGAGAGGCTTGGAGAAGGCATAAGAGGCATCTCACTATCCATAACAGAACCTGCACAGGAAAGCCTGTTGGCAAATGGAAGAAGTCCAAAACTGGGCCATCTGAAGATGGGAGGATGACAGAAGAAAAAAAAATGGCATCAGGGAGGGTGGGCTTCCAAACCTGGTGGTCTCTGATCAAGGACCAGTAAGATTATTCACATTATGAAATTATTCCACCTCTAAATCAACAGGATGGGACTATCTCCACTAGCAGTCAGGACAAAGCTGACCTTGTTGAATGCTTTGCTGCCAAGATGCAAGTTCCTGATCAGTCAGGACAAAATCTTTGCCAGCTGCTGCAAGAACTGTGTCCAAGTGTATCTTCTCCTGAAACCCCTGGGCCAAGGTAAGGCTGTATGCCCAGACAAGGTGAACCCAAGGCTGCTAGGTATGTGTAGACCAAGTAGCATTACCTCTAGCTCACATCTATCAGCACTGCTTAGCAGTGTAATTGGCCTCTGTGAAAAGAGGTGATAGTAGTCCTTGTTAATAAAAATTAAAGAGCAGAAATCAGCAACTACAGGCCAGTGTCACTCCTATAAATCACTGGCAATTATTATTATTATAATCAAAAAGAAGCGCTAAGCCACAAGGGCTATACAGTGCTGCAGGGTAGGGAAGGAAGCGAGGGTACTGGGCGGCAAAAGGGAGGAGGGATGATCAGTAGGTTACAGAAAACAGCGGGGCAGGGGATAGTACGGGGGTAGAGGGTAGCAAGAGATTGAGGTAGAAAGGGCTGAAGGTATCAGAATTTGTGAAGTCAGTCAGCTGTTGTCAAAAAGCCAATGAGAGAGTCTGGATGAAAGGTGAGTCCAACATGAGAAGTGAAGGTAAAGAGAAGAGCAGTGGAGCGAAGACGACGACGGAGGTAATTCTGCGTCTCGTGTTAAAAGCGGGCAGTCCAACGAATTGGTCTGACTAAATAATGGACCCTGGAAAATTTCAGGTGAGAGGAGCAGGGCGCCTCTCCATGAGATACCATAAAGTAAACGAGTATGGCCAATGCGAAGACGGGAGGAGTAGTTCCATGCCAACCCTCGACACTGGGAAAGAAAATGCCAAAAACCTATACTCTTTTTAATAGATTGAAGTTTGGTTACCGAGCATAGTAGCCAACGTTGTTGCCAAGGGTGTGAAGGTGGGAAGATATTGCAGCAAAAAGCCCGTAAATGGAATACCTCATATGAAACTGGTAGGCCATGTACGTTTGACCGTGCATCAGTCTCTCCCTGTTCATTGCCTTTTAATGTCAACATGACCAGGACAAACAAAAACAATATCTTTATTCTTGGTAAAGAGCGGTGTAGCCAAAGTTGGATACGGGGGACTAAGATAGGTTAGCAAATTTCTGTTTAGCCGAAAACCCACTAAGGGATCTGGGGAACAACCACAAATGATGACACAGGCATAGATCAATAACGGAAAAGTGCTGCAAGATGGCATACAATTCAGCAAGTAAAAATACAAGCCAAAGAAGTAAATGCCCTCGACAACGCTGTCCGAAACATTGCTGCAAAACCCACGCCGTCAGAAGACTTAGAGCCATCTGTGTACACAGCAATGGCACGAGAATGAGAGTGAAAGGGGTTTCAAGAAAAGAGAGCGGGAAGCGCCCAAGACAGTTGGGCTTTGAGCAAGGGAGAGAGAAAAGAACAGACTCGAACAGCTGGAACTTCCCAGCGGGGTAGGGAAAAGGGGAGATGCACATGAACATAAAAAGGTGGTAACTGAAGAGAAGACAAGAGCAAATGAAGGCGAAGAGAGAAGGGACGGAGTAAACAGGGGTGGCAAACAAATAAAGGATGTCTACTAATATCAGTGACCATTCTATAAATGGAAGGATTGCGGAGATCATGAGAGCGTACATAGTAGCGAAGGCAATGGGCATCATGGCGATCGGACAAGGATGGAACGTTCGCTTCTGCATAGAGGCGCTCAACAGGGGAAGAGCGAAAAGCACCAAGGCATAAACGTAATCCTTGGTGATGAATGGGGTTAAGGCTAGAGAGAGTAGCAGGAGATGCCGCTGAATAGATCTGGTCACCATAATCAAGTTTCGATAAAATGAGGGTGGAATGTAGGCAAAGGAGGGTTCGACGATCAGCTCCCCATGAAAGATGAGCAAGGGTTTTAAGAAGGTTCAGCCGGCTGTAAGAAGTTGCCTTCAGAGGCAATGTGAGGTTTCCACGATAACCTACGGTCAAAGAGGAGGCCCAGAAACTTGACTATCACGTTCAAGGATACGGGAGCCATAGAGGTACAAAGGATGATCGGAGATGACAGAGCGTCTAGTGAAAGTAATTTGGTGGGTTTTAGTGCTGGAAAATTTAAACCCATGTGTGGTGGCCCAATTGGAAACACGGTCGACCGCATGCTGGAAAGAAACTGTAATGAAATGACAGTCAGCGCCTGCACAGGCAATAGCGAAGTCATCTACATAGAGTGATGACCAAATATTTGATGGAAGACTAGAGGCCAAATCATTAATAGCAAGGAGAAAAAGTGTTGTGCTCAGAACACATCCCTGGGGGACACCTTCAGCTTGGATAAAGCCCGGGGGAGAAACACGTTTTTAAACCCGAACACGGAAATGTCTATCATTAAAAAGTTCTTAAGAAGGATGGTAGATTGCCTCGGAGGCCTAAGGAGGGGGTTTGGGAAACCAAAATATTACACCTCCAAGTTGTGTCATGTGCCTTCTCAAGGGCAAAAGATATGGCAATAACCGAGTGGTTATTCGCAAAGGCATTACGAACATACTTATCCAAGCGTAGTAAGGGGTCTATGGTAGAACGTCCCTTACGAAAGCCATATTGACGAGTGGAAAGACTGTTGTGCGTCTCTAAATACCACACTAAACGTCTATTTACCAGGCGTTCCATCACTTTGCAAACTGCACTGGTAAGAGCAATGGGATGATAGTGGGAGGCTTCATGTCCCGTAGTGCCTGGAAAGGGAGAACAATGGCAGATTTCCACAGCTGTGGAAGAACTCCTTGTGACCAAATAAGATTGAAAAGGCATAATAGGACTGCAAGGGCTGACTGATGTAAATGTTGTAGCATACGAATATGAATGTCGTCGAGCCCAGCTGCCGATGATCGACAAGCTGAGAGTGTTGCCTCCAGTTCTTGAAGTGTAAAAGGCACATTATACTGTTCTTCTCTGAGAGAAGAAAAGTCCCAGGGTACTAACTCTCTGGCAGACTTTGAGGAAAGAAACGAGGGGCATAGATGGAGCCCCTGAGAAATACAGACCAGATGATTGCCAATTTCATTGGCAACATCTAGTGGGTTTGCTATATCTACACCAGCAACCCTTCAGAACAGGAGCCGGGCCAGGAGAATATATACCCCTCAGTTTTCGTACTTTTTTCCAGACTGCACTCATAAGAGGAAGCAGAGGTGATGGTGGAGAATCTCGCCAGCAAGTGCGTTAAGCGTCACGGATGACACGGCGAGCGATCCCACGCTTCTGTTTAAAATCAAGAAGTCTCTCAGTGGTTCTATTGTACTGGTACCTGCCCCATGCAGCGCGTTTCAAACGTACTGCACGAGCACAAGCAGGAGACCACCAAGGCACGCATTTCTGAGAATGCTTGCCCGAAGTTTGGGGTATGGAATGAGAAGCTGCAGTTAAAACGGAGGACGAGAAGAGGTGTAAAAGCTCATCAATGGAGGATGAAGAAGGAACCTCACTAAAAACAGTTAGTTGTGAGTAAAGGTTCCAATTTGCCTGATCAAATTGCCTGCGTGGGATACGAAGAGGTGGTGAATATGAAGGGGAAGTAAGAATGATTGGGAAATGATCGCTGTCATGTAAATCCGGGAGAACAGACCAGGTGAAGTTTAATGCGGCGGAGGAAGAGCAGACTGAGAGATCGATGCAAGAGAGAGTGTGAGTCCGAGGATCAAAATGGGTGTGAGTACCTGTACAGTGGACCCCCGCATACCGATTTTAATCCGTGCAAGAGGGGTCATTGTTATGCGAAATAATCGGTATGCGAATGAATTTTCCCCATAAGAAATAATGGAAATCAAATTAATCCGTGCAAGACACCCAAAAGTATGAAAAAAATTTTTTTTTTAACCACATGAAATGTTAATTTTAATACACACACAAACTGAAAAAGGCATGCACACTTACATGACACTTACTTTTATTGAAGATCTGGTGATGATTGATGGGATGGGAGGAGGGGAGAGTAGTGTTAGTGTTTAAAAGGGGGAACCCCCTTTCCCATTAAGATTGAGGTGTCGAGTCCTTTTCTGGGGTTACTTCCCTTCTTCTTTTAATGCACTAGGACCAGCTTCCGAGTCACTGGACTTCTTTCGCACAACATATCTGTCCATAGTGGCCTGTACCTCTCGTTCCTTTATGACTTCCTAAAGTGTTTCACAACATTGTCAGTGTAATAATCACCAGCACGGCTTGCAATAGCTGTGTGAGGGTGATACCATCCATAAAGGTTTGCACTTTCAGCCACATTGCACAGATTTCCTTAATCTTTGTAGTAGGCAATTTCTTCAATTTCTCTCTCCCCTCCTTGAACCAGTTTTCTCAGGTCGGGCCTCTGCTCTTGAAGTTGATCTATCAGCTCATCATGGTTAGTTCTTCATTGTCCTCCTCCACCAACTTTTCCACATCCTCCCCACTAACCTCCAACCCCAAGGACTTTCCCAATGCCACAATGGATTCCTCAACTGGCATAATCCTCTCAGGGTTAGCCTCAAACCCTTCAAATCCCTTTTGTCTACACATTCTGGCCACGTTTCTTCCAAGCAGAGTTCAAGGTCTTCTTAGTCACTCCCCCCCAAGGGCCTACCTATAAGGTTTACACAACTGAGGATTTTTAAAAAGTGCTCTCTCCAAAACTCTCTTAGAGTCAATTGAGTTTCTGAGGTCACTACAAACACCTTTTCAAACAGAGTTTTTGTGTACAGTTTCTTGAAGTTTGCAATAACCTGTTTGGTCCATGGGCTGCAGGAGAGGAGTGGTATTAGGGGGCAAAAACTTCACCTTAATGAATTTCATGTCCCATAAAGTCGCTCTGCCCACGTCTGTAGGATGACCAGCGGCATTGTCTAACACCAGGAGGCACTTAAGTTCAAATTTTTCTTTTCAGTTAGGTAATCTTTCACATTGGGGGCAAAATGCATGGTGTAACCAGTCATAGAAAAAGTCCCTAGTGCCCCAAAGCCTTACTGTTTGCCCTCCACAGCACACACAAATTCCCCCTTGAGGACATTCTTTTGCCTGAACGCTCTGGGAGTTTCAGAGTGATACACTAATAAAGGCTTCACTTTGCAATCACCAGTAGCATTGGAACACATCAAAAAGTAAGCTGTCTTTCAAGGCTTATGTCCTGGGAGTGCCTTTTCCTCCTGAGTAATGTAGGTCCTGTTTGGGCATTTTCTTCCAAACAGGCCTGTTTCATCACAAACACTTGTTCAGGTTTCAGTCCTTCAGTCTCTATGTACTTCTTGAATTTCCTGCACATATTTTTCAGCCGCTTTGTGGTCCGAACTGGCAGCCTCACCATGCCTTATCACACAATGTATGCCACTTACGCTTTTTTAAATCTCTAAAACCAACCTTTGCTGGCCTTTAAATTTCACTCGCTTCAGCACTAGTTCAGGCTTTTTTTTTAATTAAATCCTCATGCAATTTTCCTAGCCTTTTCGCTTATGATCGCTTGAGAGACGCTATCTCCTGCTAGCTGTTTTTTCTTTTATCCACACCAATATGAGTCTCTCAACTTTCTTCCATCACTTGCGCTCGTTGTTTCGAAAACACATTTAAAACCCTTTTGGCAAGAACAGCTTCCTTGATTGCCTTTCTGGTGCCCACAATAGTAGCGATGGTTGATTGGGGTTTCTTGTACAACCTGACCAGGTCGGCGATACGCACTCCACTTTCATACTTATCAAATGATCTCTTTCTTCATTTCTATTGGAATTCTCACCCTTATTGGTGTAGGGTTGGCACTAAGAAGTTTTTCGGGGGCCCCATGGTCATTATTTTTCCAGAAACAGCACCGAAAACCTGTAATAATACGAAATATTCCGATTGTATGCTTGGATGTTACCGCGGAGGTGGTGGAAAACAATGGCACGGGGGGCCCACATGTGAGGCCTGGCTGGGGCGCACTTGGACGCGTCTCGGACAAAAATCGGTGGAGCGGGTTTTTAAGCGGTAATGCGAGGCAAAATTTTTGCGATTAAAGCAAGGGGTATGCGGATTAATCGTTATGTGGTGCCATCGGTATGCGGGGGTCCACTGTTTTAAAAAAAAAAACATGGAGGGGTGGGTGGCAAGAAAAGCCTCTAACTGAATGCCACGGGAATCACAGTGAGACCCCCCCCAGAGGAAATGATGGGCATTAAAAACGCCAAGTAAAGGGGTCGGTGGTGGTAATGACGAAACAAGAAAGGCAAAACAGTGGACCCCCCGGTTAACGATTTTAATCCGTTGCAAGAGGGATAATTGTTATGCGAAATAATCGTTATGCGAATGAATTTTCCCCCTAAGAAATAATGGAAATAAAATTAATCCGTTTGCAAGACGCCCAAAAGTATGAAAAAAAATTTTTTTACCACATGAATGTTTAAATTTTTAAAACACACAAACTGAAAAAGGCATGCACAATTACATGACACTTACTTTTATTGAAGATCTGGTGATGATTGATGGGAAAGGGAGGAGGGGAGAGCATTATCTTTTACTGTTTAGAAGGGGAATTCCCTTCCATTTCGACTTGAGGTAGCAAGTCCTTTTCCGGGGGTTTCTTCCCTTCTTCTTTTAATGCCACTAGGACCAGCTTGAGAGTCACTGGACCTCTGTCGCACAAAAATCTGTCCATAGAGCTCTGTACCCCCGTTCCTTTACGATTTGTCCCAAAATGGGCCACAACATTGTCATTGAAATAGTCACCGCACGGCTTGCAACAGCTGTGTCAGGGTGATTTTCATCTATAAAGGTTTGCAGTTCAAACCCCCTGTGCACACATTTCCCTTAATCTTTGAAGTAGGCACAATGGATTCCACAACTGGCATAGGCTTCTCAGGGTTAGCCCCCAAAACCCCTTTAAAATCTTTCTTAATTTCCATACTAATTCTCACCCTTTTTTTCCACAGGGTTGGCACTAGAAGCTTTCTTGGGGCCCATGGTCACTTATTTTCCAGAAACAGCACCGAAAACACTGTAATAATACGAAATATTCCGAGTGTATGCTTGGATGTTACCGCGGAGGCTGGCTGGTAAACAATGGGACGGGCGGCACATGTGAGGGCACATTGGACGCGTCTCGGACGAAAATCGGTGAGCGGGTTTTTAATCGGTATGCGCGGCAAAAATTTTGCGATAAAAGTAAGCGGTATGCGGAAAAATCGCTATGTGATGCCATCGTTATGCGGGGGTCCACTGTATCTGGAATAGATAATGCCCGAGAAGGAGAGAGATATAAAGAACAGAGCGTATACCACCTATGCAAGTGGATACGGGCTGCTGTGTAATGCAGAGAAGTACGAACAAATAGCTGATGGTACGGAATATCAGTGCGTAGAAGAAGAGCACTTTCATTAAAGGTCTCATCAGGAAAAGGATCTGAAGAATACAATAAATTATAGCCTGAGATGGGAGAGATAACAGCAGAGTGTAATTTTGGTTCCTGTAAGCAAACACCAACAGGGGAAAACTGGGAGAGTAACTCTGAAGCTCACCCCGATTACCCCTGAGGCTGCGTATATTCCACTGTAAATAGGTCATGATTGGCAATGAAAAAGATACTTGAAATCCGCAGGTAAGGGTTCCTACGGACTAGAGGGGTTAGAAAAGTCCACATGCAGAGGCAGTGGAAAACGTTCAAGCAGCGAAGGAACGGTGCGCTGTGAAGAAAGGAGTTGCGCAGATGGAGGAGAGGAGAGAGAAGGAACAGAGGGTGGATCAATGTCCATTGATGGTTTGGTCTCTGCAATATACTCGGAGATTGCTTCAAGTGTTTCGGAATTCAGAGACGTCGTATGGGAGACAATACTGGAGATGGTAGGGGGAGGATGAGTAAAGATGGAACTGTAAAAGGACTGTACAAAGGTAGCGCGGGGGGGGGGGGGGGGGAAGGGTGGAGGGAACTGGAGAAGAAGCGTGGAAGGGGACAGAAGAGGCAGAAACCTGGGAGGTGGCAGAAGAGGAAGAAACTTGGGAGGGAACAGAGGAGGTAGGTATAGTACGAGAAGGAGGGTGAACCTCTACACTTGTAACAGAGCCAGTGAGAGGGAAAGAACCCGGTACAGAGACAGTGAAGGTAAAATGAGGAGGTGGAAGAAGGGAAGGAGGGGTTAAGGAACCTTTTTTTGACTTCTGAGAAGTAGAGGGACGATTGGGAGGAGGTGTCGTACGAGGTCCCCGTCGATACTGAGGCTTGTGAGGGAGAACACGAAGAAGCGAGAACAGACTGAGGCGTTGAAGTAGGGACGTCTGAGCCTAGGACAGCAAAAGAATTAGATACAGGAGTGACTAGGGAGAGGTAACCACAGAGGAGGTTGCAGAAGATGGACCCCAGAAGTGGGGGACGTTTTGAAACACGGGAATAAGAAACACGAGGTAGTCTCCCTTGGAGGCGGAGATGAGAAACTGCCATGGCATAAGGGAGACCTGCCTCTTTGAGGTAACGGATTTCCCGCTCATTTAAGTAGACTTGGCAACGGCGAGAGTATGAAGGGTGAACCTCATGACAATTAAGGCAAGAGGGAGGTCGATTGCAAGACGTATTAGAATGGTCATCGGCACCACAGGCTGGGCATTCGGCTATGGATCTGCAATATTTCGCTGGATGGCCAAATTGCCAGCAATTTCTACTGTTACGGTGTAGGGATCACCTTTCGAACTTGTAACTGATGTCCTGCTACATAAACTGAGGATGGGAGTTCACGGCTGTCAAAAGTTAAATGAGCCACATTGCTAGGGTATTGTCTCCGCCCGCGGGCAGGAAGAACATAAGTGTCTACCTTGAGGATTGGGAGATCTTGGAGTTCCAGCTGTTCAAGAATGTCATTGCCACATGTCTGGAAACTTTGTTGAACTATGGTATGGGGCAGAATGACGGTACCACTACAAGAATTGAGGGAATGATGTTTTTCAAGTGACAGGAGCAGTATCTATATGGGAAAGAAGAGAAAGATCATGAGCTTGGGTAGCATTCTGTACAGTGATGATGTGCGTACCGCTCTTAAGAGCATGAAAAGAAATATCTTTACCAACATGGCGTAGGAGTGCCTTGCCAATACTGTGGTCAGAAAGATAGGCGGTAGAGGAAGTCGGTTGTAAAGTGAAGAATTTAGTCCATTGTGCAGTCTGAAACTGAGCGTGGAAAGGGAGTGCAGGACGTGTCGATCTTTTCTGAGAAGAACGAGAAGGTGGAGAAGTATCATCAGCAGGTAATTGTCGTTGGCGTTTGGGTGTGGGACCAGAGTTGGTCCGACGTGGAATGGGCCGGCGATTCGAAAATTGCCGCACCGTAGAGGGAGAGGCCGGAAGCATAGTCAAAGGAGAGCGGAGTTCAGACAAATCGAAGGAGTCAGTCGAAGCCCTGGTACCTGAAGAGGGTGAGGAAACAGCACCAGCAAGAGGTACAGGGGCATCAGGAGTGTCCGAAGAGTGGTCTAAACACAAGGCAGGGTCAGAATGGGGTGCGGTATCAAGAAAGGGCCCGGGGGTAGTGGGTTCATGGACTAGGGCTGCCATGGTTAGGTTACTCCTTTGCTTTTTGTTTTTAAGAAAAAAAAAAGAAAGAAAAGAAAATAAAAATAAAAAAAAAAAGAATAAAAAAAGGGGGGGAGCGGGGAGGAATAGTTCCCAGGAGGAATGAAAGGGCCGGAAATCTCCCTCCGCGCCCAAGAGGACCTCAGCACCGCTAGTAGCGCAGATGCAGCATGGAACCCGTGCCATACCCTACCCTTCATGCCAGTAAAAACCCGCAATCCGGGATAGCAACCTCACATCTGCCGAGCTACCCCCGGTGGACAAAAGAGAGGGCGGCCGGATATCCACCACAAAGCATACCTCCTTCGGCCACCACCCCCGGAATCCGAAAGGTGGCTTCCAGAGATACACCCGTCGCCCGAAAGACACCCAAAGCTACTCCGGGATACCGGAGAGGGATCGGGACATCCCAGGCGATTTCCCGATTCCACGGCCCAAAATACGCCACTGCCAAGAACCTCAACGGAATGGGGTGGACCCCCGGTTGTCCTTTCCCCTACCTAGGAACTAGCGCGCCTGTGGGAGAAATCCCAAAGGCCAAAAAGAGGAAGGGCAAAAGGGAGGGGTGAGGAGGAGGAGGAGGAGGAGGAGGAATGGAAAAAGGGGAGGATGGGATAGGGGAGGGGAGAATGGGGGGTAATTAGGTTCGGTCTGAGGAAGAAGACCGACAGGGCTAATTCCTCAGACCAAGAGCCTCTTCACCACGCCAAGGAGCCCCCCTTGAAGAGGTATACACCCTGCAAGTCATCCTATTTTTCTCCATCATCTCTGTCCAAATTACCTCAATAACCTCTCTTCATCCCTCTGAATAATACTTTTAGTAAGTCTATACCTTCTAATCTCCAAACTAAGAATTCTTTGCATAATATTCACTCCACACATTCTTCTCAGATATGACATCTCCACTCCCTATGGTCTGCTCCTCGCTGCAATGTTTAAAACCCATGCGTCATACCTATATCCACTATACACTGGTACATTCCTTTTCAACCTCCATGGAAAAGGTTCTTTGTCATCACAGATGCCTCAATTTGCCACACATCTTTTTCCCCTCATTAATTATGGTTCACCTCATTCACAGAAACTTCCAAATTAGCCAGACAAATTTATTTTAAGTTCTTATTTCTTCAAAAAATAAGTTTTGCTTACTCAACATTGTATTAGTACCAGTATTGTGGTGAGAGTGAGACTGCAAAGACTACATGTAGCTAAAAAAAAAAAAAAAAAAAAAAAAAAAAAAAAAAAAAAAAAAAAAAAAAAAAAAAAAATCCTTACCTTTAAGTCTGGTTGCTGGTGAGTAATAATCTTGACTCTTCAATTGTATAGCTTGTTGCACTGTATGACTGTCTAAATTATTATACGTTTCTGTATAATTTATGTCGTTCAGACACACACGACCAACCCTAACCAACCACAACATCCAGCTAAATAAATGCCCCACCGTAAACACCCACAACGGTATGAAACCCACACTTGAAGAAGCATGTTAAGAAACTGGAGAAAGTGTAGAGGTATGCAAAGATATTTATTCCTAAACTAAGGGGCACGAGCTATGAGGAAAGTCTTACAAAATTAAATCAATGATATTGAATTTGTATGTTATGATAACATACAAAATACTCAAGAGGAAATAATAGGGTTAACAGAAATAGACTGCTTGAGATTTTGGGAACAGGTACTTGGAGACACAGCAGCAGGTTACAGACACAAGAGTCACAGGGATATAAAAATTTCTTCAGTCTCTGGGCAGTCAGAAAATGGAATAACCTCAATGAGGAAGTGGAGGCAGGTTCCAATATATAGTTTTAAGAGTAGATACAATAGAGTCCACGAGGCTAGGAGGGAGTGAATTTGGCAAGCAGCAAGTTGAGGCAGGGCCAGAAGCTGGGACTTGACTCCTGCAACCACAAAGGTAAGTACCCATCCTACAACACCCACATTAACTCTGCCATTTTCACTTTCATATTGTGAATTACTCATTCAAAGACTTATCTTTGCTTCACTGTCTCAAGTTAAACAAAATGTTAAATCTAGCACCAGACACATGCACTGCATCCATGACCCTGCATCACCCTTCAGCATATTCCTAACAGTAATTTTATTTTAAACAGGCATAGTTTCATGCTTGATTTCCTTTTCAACACTTCCAGCATTAATTAATAATTTCACTTTTGAGTGCCAAGATTAATATCCAGATGATGTGGGATAATGAAAAGACTGAAAATGGACTGATAAACATGAGAATGGCATGGGACATGTCTAGAAGGAAACCAAGGGGAGTTTACATCACAGGGTGAAGACAAGTCCTCCCATAAAATAAATGTCTTACCCAGGGCATCAAGGAAAAACATCTCCCTATGCAACGGTGATATATTTAAGACAACTCCTGGCACTGGGAGGAAAACTTAAAAGTGCAAGTAAAGGCTGCATAATTCACACAAGTGATTTTTAATGGACGTGCTCTTGGAGTGCGAGCAAAGCAACATCTATAAAAAGAATAAAGTCCTGGAGGTGGTAAGGGCAATGACTGTATTCTGAAGGCAGGGTAGGGATGCTGCAGTTGGTGCATTTCTGGTAAAACAGCAACTGAATGAATGACAGTGAATGGGTTTCCCCTCTTTTTTTTTATTTTTAACCCTTTGAGGGTCCGTCCCGTAGATCTACGGCTTTACGTTCAGGGTCCAAACCGTAGATCTACGTCATGAGCTCAGCTCACTCTGATAAACTGTGAGTGGTACATTTGGGCCTAGATATGAGAGAATACATCTATGTGGTATGTGTGCACCACATAAAACAGATCCTGCAGCACACTGTGTATAATGAGAGAAAAAAATGAAATCATGATTTTTCGATTAAAACAGCGACTTTGCAGTGTTTTTTCGTATGTTTTTTATAGTTGTATTTGCAATTTCTTGGTCTCATTTGATAGAATGGAAGGCATATTACAGAAATAGAGATGATTTTGATTGGTTTTTAGCACTGGAAATGGCTTGAAACTGAGCTCAAAGTAGCAGAAATGTTAAATTTTTGCCGATATTCAAGAGTAAACAAACGACCTCACACTTCTAATACACGCCAGCTGGTGGGTCTAATATGCATTCACAAATATGGTGATGATATTTATACAATTATTACAATATTGCATAACAGTAAATCTTCTATTTTTTGGTGTGAATAAAAATTCATTATGTGAATAAAAAATCAAAATGGAATTTATTTGTAAAGCCTCAAAACCTAACTAATGAACAGAGGAAATGTTAGTTTAGTTCCAGGAATCCTACATTGTTTATTCTGGACCCTATTTTGAAATTGGAATATTTTGAACTTTGTGTTAAATTGGCCACATTAACAATTTCCGATCACTTTAATTTGTAGTTGAAACAGTTGACTTGGCGATTTCTTGTGCTCAATCGATAGAATAGGAGTAATACTAGTGAAATAGCTAAGAATTTGGTTGACTGGAATAATGTAACTGGCCTAAAATGGGAGTCAAGTCGGCAAAATTGCTGACACATCAAAATTCGCGAGAGCATAATTTCGTCAATTTTCCATCAAATTTCGTACTTTTTGGTTTATTCCCTTCACAAAAAGATTCTCTACCATTTCATAAGAAAAATCTTTTTTTTTTTTTTTTGAAAATTCTTGGACACTGGGGCACCACTTCAGATTTGGGCCTTGGACCCTGAAGGGGTTAAGGATTGGGGAGATTGGGGGGGGGGGGGGAGTGATGAAAGTCACCCTGCTTTGATGGGAGATTGCCAGTGAAGTAAAGTTTTTTAATAAAGATGTAAAAAGTAAGCATTTTTTTTAGATTTGCCAAGTGAATATACAGGTAATTATATAGTGGCAAATGTTATGTACAGTGTCAAGCCCAAGTTTACCAGCACCTAAACAGGTATGTTAAGAAACTGGAAACATTGCAGAAGTGTGGAAGGAAGCTTCTTCCAGAGCTAAAGGGTATGAGCTACAGGAGAGGCTAAGTGAATTGAATCTAACAACAGTGAAGTACAAGAACCAAGGAAGACATGACAACATGTGAAATACTCAAGAGGAACTGATAGGGGTAGACAGGAATAAGCTGTTTGAGAGGCAAGAAACAGGTACTCAGGGACACAGCTGGAAATTAAAAATCTACAGATGGGCCACAGGTATGTCAGTAAGTAGTTCTTCAATCTCAGAGTAGTCAGGAAATGGAATGATCTCGAAGTGGTGGGAGCAGGCTCTATACAATTTTAAGAGCAGGTACAATAGGGCCCATGAGACTAGGAGGGAGTGAATTTGGCAAGTAGCAAGTCAAGAGGCTGGGCCAGGAGCCGAGACTCGACTACTGCAACCACAAATAGGTGGGTAAATAGCTGAGCACCAAAAGTGACTCATATATGATTGCAAATTTAATAAATATTTATACTGGCAATTTCACATTCAAGTTTGCACACATTGTCCTGGGTACAAATTTCTAGACATGACTATGTTTACCAAGCCCAGACAAAGGAAGCAGTAGTTGCTGACATTTTAAAATCTTGCAGAACACCAATAATAAAAGATAAAGGAGTAAATGATAGAAAGTACTATAGTCAGAATGACATCCAATTTTACTGTCATGTGTGAACGCCTCAGGCTTATCTGTTGCTTATTTTAGAATATAGCACCTTGCTTGTTCTCATGCCAATCCCTTACCCTAAGGCCATTTTATTGAGCCTTAATATTTATTTGAATTTTTTAATATAACAAATTTAAATACAAATTGTTGGGTTCTGTACTTGTGAAAATCAAAAGGTACTTGGGTAAAAAATCAGTAGTACACGATGGGCATACATAACACTGTAATCCACAGGAAATTTTTAATGGACACTTACATTTTTATAAGATTCACAACACAAATGTAGTCACTAATTATATGGAATTATTTATAACATCATTTGCACATTCTGTGTCAGTCTAACTAACACCTTTACACTAAATTTGATTTTTTCTAGCCATATTTAAGAAAGATGGAGAAAAAGGTGATAGTTTTCTTACGAGTTAACCAGCTGGTAAATAGAGCAGAAAAATATACCAATATTTGAATGACAAACATTACAGGACACTCGCAGATGACCTAATCTAAAAGCTAAAACAAAATCTTGTAAGGCATGGGTGAGCATTGTGTGTGAACAGATGAGCAAGGAATGCTGTGGTTGCTCATTGTCATGCAGGGCTGTGGGTCTTTCAGTTATTTTAAAAACTATACATCAAGTCTGCCCTCCTAAGAGAAGTCCCAGAGTAAACAAGGCATCAGGTATATAGACGGATACACAATAATGCAGTCTGAGAACAAAGTGCATCAGAGCACTGGCCAATGCAACAAATACATTTATATGAAATAATTTAAAGGCACATTAATACCTTAGTCTTATCGAAACAAAAGTACTTACAGAAGTTTCACTTTGAGATTTTTCATAAAAGTGAGTTTGTATTGCCAAATGCACTTAAAAGTTTAGCAAGCTTTAATATTTTTGTGTGCTTTAACCCACATTATTTGGGAAAACAAGGAAACTAGAATTATAAACATTCCTAGTAAAAATGTATAATACTAATGCATGGGATTGCTGTAATTAATTCCCAAAATTGCCAATGGAGAGCTATTATATTTCATAATAATACAAAACATTGTATGATCTACAAGGCACATATGTACCAAATTATAAGACTATCAAAAAACAATCTCGAGATAACCCCAAGACAGAACTGTAGTGGTAAATCCCTGAAGAACATATGAAAGTGGGAGAGATGGAGGAGGGTAGAGAGAAGGGAAGTGAGGGGAATAAGACCAGGGAAGATGAAGGAAAACAACTGGGTTGAAGGGATAAAAGTAAAACTGGTAACTGGAGAAAGAAGAGGATAAAGAGCAAGGAGGAAAAGGAAATGGGACGAGAGGAGTATTAAGAGAGGACAAGGAAATGGAGGAGGACAACGTGACAAGGACAAAGTAACTTACTGTGTGCACAAATTTTGATTCATAATTATCAATTCGTTGAGACTAGTTTCTTAAACAGTGGCTCTCAATAGAAATGATAAATAAATTTAATTATAAGATTGGTAAATTCATAAATTGCAATACATTTCATGACTTTTATACATTTAAATTCTTACACTATCAGCCAGCTCTCATCAGTAATTTACTCTTTTGGGAAACTATTCTATGTTATTTGGTTTGTCAAACATGATTGACACCAAGTATCCTGCACAATAAGCTGTATCTTATTTTCCAGTATTAATCTGACTAGAAACATGTACAAATATGACAGCTAGTCATCAGACAATTACCAAAATAGATAGCAACATACTATTTTTGGAAGTACAGTATTTATTATGCTCAATAACAACCTAATCATCATTGCTCTCTCTTCCCTCTAGGTTTCTTGAAGCAAAGCTTGACACTGTAAAACAAATTAGATCTGTACTGAATAAAAGTTAGTCCAAAATCATAAACAAGAAAAAAAAAACACATCAGGTTGTGATGAACTTTATAAAAGTTTGAGCAGTAACAGATGGGTCAAGTTCATTTTAATAACCTCTTCCTCCAAGTCACAACTTTCTTTCCAGAGATACAAAATACAGCTGTCATAATGACAGATCTTTCTCCTAATTTACTTACTTCTTTAGTTCCGTACTTATAAGACAGAAAGTTATTTTCTTATGGTATTTAATTGCCATGTAAATTCTAGTATAGTATTATGTTGCCAATAGAAATTGGTAATATGATACTATTGTAATTGATAGTGTTGATAAAATTAGAAACAACATTCCCAATTTATAAGGCTTCAGGAAAATAACTTAATTCATCAGTTCAGCTCCACCACATCAATAACCAGTTAAACCTTTTCTTATTTAATTCTTTCACTGTCTGTCACATAGAACTGTAGTGCTGATGGCATGGTCAGTCATGCAGATCAATATCATGTGCTCAGCTCACTCAGATTAGCTATGAGTGGTAAATTTAGGCCTAGATATAACAGCTTCACTTGGTGCATGATGTAAAAAAAAAAAAAAACTCTGACCTTGAGTTTAGTCTGAGAAATAAGGTAAATCTTTGATTTTTGCATGATGATGAATTCAAAATGAAATGAAAGTGTAACATAAGAGAGGCCTGGGAACAATAAATGAAGAAAGAAAATGTTTTACTTCCTGGAATGTCTAGTGTTTATTTTGGACTGTTATTAAATTGGAATTTTTTAATTTTCCATAAAACTGGCCAAATTACTGACTTTGTGCACTTTATAAGAGTAAATATTATAGTTTCTTGTGCTCAATCGATAAAACAGAAGGTATACATAGTGAAATAGTCAAGTTTCATTAAAATGAGCAATGGAATTGGATTAAAATAGGACTTTTAATTTTGCCAAATTGCGCCCACACTGCTAACGATGGTCCTGCATAATTCTGCAACTGATCCACCAATTGTTTTTTTTTCTTTTTTGTATCTTTACCATTAGAAAAAGATTCTCTACCATTTCAGATTTTTAAACACAGATACTGTGAGAACTTAATTTTTGGAGTCTACACAGAGAAAGGGTTACGAGGCTTAAGCATTAATTTTGGCTGGTGTTCTTATTCCTTGACCAAATATCAAATTCCTGTCTAATTCAATTTACCTTGTTAATCACACCAATGTGGATATCAGGTGTGAAATACAGAATTCAACTGGTATTGGAATCCATCCATATGTATTAATTGTGTATGTAAATGCATGTACACATACATATACAGTGGACCCCCGCCTTCTGATATTATTTCAGTCCAGAAGTATGTTCAGGTGCCATTACTGAACGAATTTGTTCCCATAAGGAATATTGTGAATTAGATTAGTCCATTTCAGACCCCCAAACATACACGTACAAACGCACTTACATAAATACACTTACACAATTGGTCGCATTGGGAGCTGATCGTAAAGCGGGGGTCCACTGTATATACTAGGTATGTGCCAAAGAATCGATAGCAACCATTTTTAGGGTATCGGTGAAAAAATGACTCATACCAGTGAATACTTTTAAAATATTAACATTATGTGTACTTAAAAATATAAAAATTAATACATTACCTCACAACTGTGAGGGTTATTCATACACTCACACTTAACTTTTGACGTGTGTCTTTGACTGCTAGTAACTAACACAACAGGCCAAGCATCTATCACAAGTTTCTTTGATAACTAGACAGACAGATACACACAATATACAGACGTTCCTCACTTTACGATGGTTCAACTTACAATATTTTGACTTTATGATGACCCACATTATGGTGGTGCAATAGTGATGATATTCAGTAGTCATCAAACTTTGATAAGATAAACTTGTATTCATTTATTTACTTTTCAATACTGCTATTTGTTTACTTATTCAGTATTTATTTATTTATCAAATCATATATTAATATAAGAATTTAAGAAGGAACACTGCAACAGGCCTACTGGCCCATGTGGAGCAGGTCCACCCCCCCCCCAGATCAGCCCAATAACCCGCCCACTCTGGTCACCTCCACTCAAGGAAGGAGCACGGCACCAGACGCAGCAGCACAAGCTAGTCAGGTCCAACTCACACCCACCCACATCCACTCATGTATTTATCTAACCTATTTTTAAAACTACACAACGTTTTAGCCTCAATAACTGTACTCGGGAGTTTGTTCCACTCATCTACAACTCTATTACCAAACCAGTGGTTTCCTATATCCTCCCTAAATCTGAGTTTTTCCAACTTGAAACCATTGCTGCGAGTCCTGTCTTGGATGGAAATTTTCAGCATGCTATTTACATCCCCTTTATTTATTCCTATTTTCCATTTATACACCACAATCATATCCCCCCTAATTCTACGCCTTTCGAGAGAGTGCAGATTCAGGGCCCTCAGTCTATCCTCAAAGGGAAGATTCCTGATACATAGGATCATCTTTGTCATCCTCCTCTTTAAGTTTTCCAGAGCATTTATATCCATTCTGTAATACGGTGACCAGAACTGAGCAGCATAGTCTAACTGAGGCCTAACCAAGGATATATAGATTTGAAGAACAACCTGAGGCCTTCTATTATTTATACTTCTAGATATGAAGCCAAGAATTCTGTTAGCTTTACTGCGAACACTAATGCACTGTTGTCTTGGTTTTAGACTACTGCTAACCAGAACTCCTAAATCCTTTTTGCAATCAGTAGTATTAAGATCTACATTTAGTTTATATGTGGCATGGTTATTTACTTGTCCAACATTTAGAACTTTGCATTTGTCAATATGAAACTGCATCTGCCACTTCTCCGACCATTGCATCAGTCTATTCAAATCATCCTGGAGTGCTCTAGTGTCCTCATTAGAATGAATTGGACGGCCTATTTTGGTGTCATCAGAAAATTTGCATATGTCGCTATTTATTCACTCATCTATGTCGTTTATGTAAATGGTGAACAACAACGGGCCCAACACTGACCCCTGAGGAACACCGCTTGTGATGTGCTCCCATTCTGATTTCTGCCCATTTATGCAAACTCTCTGCTGACTATTTGTCAGCCATGCCTCTACCCAGGAAAAAATTTCTCCTCCTATTGTGTGTGTGCCTTAAGTTTCCTCAATAGACTCTGGTGTGGAACTCTATTGAAAGCCTTACTGAAGTCCAAATTCACAATATCATATTCATTCCCATGATCTACCTCCTCAAACACCTTAGTGAAAAAAGTTTGTAAATTCGTAAGACAGGAACGCCCCTTTGTAAAACAGTGTTAAGGTTCATTAATCAATCTGTGCCTATCAAGATGTCTATGAATTGCTTCAGCAATTACTGATTCCATAAATTTTCCCACTATGGAGGTAAGGCTTATTGGTCTATAGTTCGAAGCTAAGAACCTGTCACCTGCCTTGTAAATAGGTACACCTACCATCCGACTTACGACAGAGTTCGGTTCCGAGAAACCGGTCGTAAGTCGAAATGGACGTAAGTCGAACTTTACTACTGAATATCAACAATGTTTTTGTAATGACTTTATTTTATTGTTTTATTTTGGTATTTCATGTTTTACTTTACTTTTTATGCTGTTAGTACTGTATTTTATACTGTAAGGTTCAGAATAAACACTGTGTACAACACAAACACTTGTTTATTTCCCAGAAATTTGGCATAAAAAACACAGTCATAAGTCGAGACGTCGTATGTCGAGCAGGTCGTAAGTCGGATGGTAGGTGTATTACATTTGCCAATTTCCACTTATCAGGCACTATGTCAGTTTGTAGTGATATGCTAAAAAGAATAGTCAAAGGTATGCTAAGTTCCTCTTTACATTCCTTTAACACCCTTGCAAACAGTTCATCAGGGCCTGGGGATTTGTTAGGTTTTAGTTTCTCTATTTGTCTGAGGACCACGTTACTAGTTACCGCAATCGTACATAGTTTATTACCGTCCTGTTCTACATAATCTATTATTTCAGGAATATCGCTAGTATTTCCCTGGGTGAAAACTGAGAGGAAGTAGGTATTGAGAATTTCACACATATCCTCATCACTGTCAGTGATCTGACCAGAGTTACTCTTAAGTGGGCCAATCTTGTCCCGAATCTTACTTCTGTATACCTGAAAGAACCCTTTTGGGTTAGTCTTTGAATCCCCTGCGACTTTAGCCTCATGATCCCTCTTTGCTTTTCTTATTCCTTTCTTTATTTCTCTCTTTAATTGAATATATTGATTTCTTAACTGCCCATCCCCTCTTCTGATACACCTATATATGCCTCTCTTTTGACCAATGAGATGTTTAAATCTATTGTTCAACTATCTGGGATCATTTTTGTTAGATCTAATTTCCCTACTCGGAACAAAGTTGTCTGGGTAGCTAGAACTATGCTCTGAAAAAGTCATATTGGCAACCAAGATCACCTACCTGACCCATAGTCAGGACATCCCAATTTAGCCCACCCAGGTAATTTTTCAGTCCCATGAAGTCGGCCAAGCGAAAATCTGGAACAGAGATTTGATTGCAGTTATCTGGGTAATTCCATGATATATTGAAACTAAGTGATTTGTGATCACTTTCTCCAAGCTCATCATTAACCTCAAGATTATTAATTAGTGAATCTTTGTTGGCAAGAACCAAGTCAAGCAGATTGTTGCCTCTAGTTGGTTCTGTCACAACCTGTTCTAAAAAGCAATCCTGAACCGTATCAAGAAAGTCACTAGACTCAAGATTTCCTGTCAAACTGTTCCAATCAATTTGTCTAAAGTTAAAATCTCCCATTATCACATTTTCGTATCTAGATGCCTTATGAATTTCGTCCCATAACAGCTTACTGCACTCCCTATCAAGGTTTGGGGGCCTATAAATCACACCCAAAATTAATTTGTCACGTCCCTCGAGAAACTGTAGCCAAACAGATTCTGCATTCGATGTTTCTAATCTTATATCATGTCTAAGATAACAATTTAAATTTTCTCTGACATACATCGCCACTCCACTACCCTTCCTCTTGACCCTATCATTGTGGAATAGTTTATAACCCTTTATGTTGCATTCAGAAGGCATTTCTCTATAGTTTATAACCCTTTATGTTGCATTCAGAAGGCATTTCTCTATAGTTTATAACCCTTTATGTTGCATTCAGAAGGCATTTCTCTATAGTTTATAACCCTTTATGTTGCATTCAGAAGGCATTTCTCTATCTTTCAGGTTGAACCAGGCCTCTGTTATACCAATAATATCTATATTACCTACACTTGCAAGTAATCTTAGCTCATCTATCTCATTTCTTAGACTCCTACTATTTGTATAGTAAACCTTAAGGGAGCTAGTCAATCGTTGCCCTCTACTATCTTTGATGATCAATTGATTTGCCATTACTAGCAACTTTATTTTGAATATTGTCTTTTAACCCTTTGAGGGTCGACAGGCCCTCTCCGAAACTCGTTCTCAGGGTCGGCCAAATTTAAAAAAAAAAATTATTTTCTCTTATGAAAAGATAGAGAATCTTTTCCCGATCATAAAGACACCAAAAGTTTGAAATTTGATAGAAAACTTACGGAATTATGCTCTCGCAAAGTTAGCGGTCTCGGCGATGTTTACGCATCGGCGATTTTGCCCACTTTGAGCCCCATTTTCGGCCAATTTCGCTGTACTAGTCGACAAAAAACATGAATATTTCACTAGAACTCCATTTTTTCTATCGGATGGGTGCAAGAAACCACCCATTTATGAAATTCAACTATCCAGTACAGTGGTCAGAATTTAGCAATTTTGCCAATTTCACACAAATTTCAAAAGATGCCAATTTCCGAATAGGGTCCAGAATAAACAAGAAAGACATTCCTGGCACTAAAATGACATTTCCTCTAGTCATTAGTCACGTCTCAAGGTCCCTCTTATATTCTTTTGCTTTCCATTTTGAATTTTTATTCTCAGAAAAAATATAAGATTTACTGTTATGCAGACTACTGCATTAGTGTAAAAAATGGTATAAATATTATTGGTGCACTTGTGAAAGAATATTAGACTCACCAGTTGACGTGTATTGCACGCTTGGCACGATTTGTTTACTTTTGAAGTTTGGTAAAAATCGAACATTTCTGCTACTTTGAGCTCAATTTCAAGGCACCTTTCATTGTAAAACCAGCCAAAATCATCTCAATTTCTGTAATATGTCTTCCATTCTATAAAATGAGACCAAGAAAACTAGAATACAACAATAAATACCATACGAAAATACACTGCAAAGTCGCTGATTTATTAAAAAAAAATGGTCAAAGTTTTTTTTTTCTCATTATGCACTGTGTGCTGCAGGATTTTTTTTAGACTGTGCACACTGACCACATAGACCCATTCTTTCACATGAAGGCCTACCAGCTTTCTCCCACTAGATTTGAGGCCGCTAGAATTTATGTGTACTAGTACGTCAAAAACCCCTACGAGTAAGACCTACTAGTACGACGAAAACCCTCAAAGGGTTAAACATATCCCTGAGGTATCCTGGTAATAACTGCTGTTTTTAACCCTAATGCTGCAGTCTGACTGTTTCCCACAAACACACATACCTCTATAATCTATCAGCTTAAATTCCTAGACAAGTCATCAATTACCCTCTTAATTGAATTGGCTAATGCAACCACTCCATCCCCAGAGAGATGAACCCCATCCCTTGCATACATATCACGTTTGCCAAAGAATAGGTCCCAGTTATCAATGAATGGGATTGCAAGTTCCTTGCAGTACCTGTCTAGCCAGCAATTTATACCAATTGCCCTAGACATCCATTCATTGCCCACTCCCTTTCTAGGCAAGATGCTACATATGACTGGGATCCCTCCCTTAGACCTAACTACTTCTATGGCTGACCTGTACGTATCCAGCAGCTCCACTCTCCTGCCCTTCCCAATGTCATTACCCCCAGCACTAAGACAGATAATGGGCTTGTTCCCATTACCTGCCATCATAATATCCAACCTGCTGACTAAGTCACCAACACCAGCTCCAGGAAGGCACACTCTCTGTCTGACCTTTCTGTCTCTGCTACAAAATGCACGGTCCATATATCTTACCTGAGAATCTCCTACTATTAAAATATTCTTACTTTGATTAGGAGGGGAATCAGTGGTACCTTCAATCTCACTAACCACCGAAGTACAATCGTCTTGGAGAACAGAGAATCGGTTTCCTACCTTCACATCTTCTCTATTAACTCTCCTCAACTTCCTTCTTCCTGAACTGTGAGCCACTTGCCACTTAAAGCAGCTGCCACTATCACTGCTGGTGACCATTTCCTCCTTACCAGCTAAATCCTTCTCACACTCACTCCTAAACTCATCTATGTGAAGCTTCAGCCTCCTATTTTCCTCCTGAAAAAGTAGAATCTCCTTCTTCAACACTTGAACCTGAGATTCTAAAACACTAGAACAAGCCATGGTGCTTGGTAACAGCCCATGCTAACTCTCAAGAGCTTAGGCAGGTATGACCACCCGTGACCACTGACCTCAGCGTACTGACCATGATATCTTCAGCTTGCAATGGGTTCATTGGAACATAACGTAATCCCATCGTAAGTCAAGGAGCACCAATAGTTCTTCTATCTTGGGCAAACCTAGCCAGCAAATACGAGTTCACCTCCTCAAGAGAGAGTGAAAGGATGTTCAACACTGGGGGAACATCTACACTTTTCACAGGAACAGATTAACTTTAAAAAATGGGAAGATGTTTATATTCCTCAACATCAGTTTGAGAATTTTTATGTATCCTCAAAGGGGTACCTTTAAAGGTTGCCTAAATTTACTTTTTTCTTTCTCCTACTTTTCGATTTTATTTTGCGCACAACTTGAAAAACGCCTCTTCCATTTAGCATCAGTTTAACACTTGTGACCAGTGATGAATGTATGTAAAATAGTGAAAAATTTTAATTCTTGTTCAATTACGTTAAATAAATTTCAGTTTACCCCTTCTGAACAATTTCAATATTTAATGGCTGATGCATATTAGACAAGATAATACAGCCTCTCCTCACTCAGTGACATACTCGCTTACTGACGACTCAGACTTACAACTGGCTCTCTGATCAGTATGCATACCTAAATAATGTATAAGAAGAGCTGATTTCCTCTCTTCTGTTTATTACAATATAAAGTACACTACTGAATAAACATTAAAAATATACCAATGTGGTCTTAGGAAAGGAACTCCTTTGTTAAGTGAGGACAGGCTGTAAATTTAGGAGATGCCTGGGGATGTGACTAATGAACAGAGGAAGTGTTGTTTTAGTGCCAAGAATATCTACAATGTTTATTTTGGACTATTTTTAAATTGGTATTGTTTTTAATATGTAAAATTAGCCAAATTACCAATTTTGTGCACTTCATAGGGTAGTTGAAATAGATGAATGGGCGGTTTCTTCTGCTCAATCAACAGAAAGGAAGGCATACCAGCAAAATAGAATTTGGTGGAGTGGAGCAATGGATTTGGCTTAACCCTTTCAGGGTCCAAGGCCAAAATCTCAAGTGGTGCCCCAGTGTCCAAGAATTTTCAAAAAAAAAAAATTGTTATTTTTTCTTATGAAATGGTAGAGAAACTTTTTGTGAATGTAATAAAACAAAAAGTATGAAATTTGATGGAAAATTGACGAAATTATGCTCTCGTGAATTTTGATGTGTCAGCGATATTTACGAATCGGCGATTTTGCCGACTTTGACTCCCATTTTAGGCCACTTACATTATTCCAGTCGACCAAATTCTCAGCTATTTCACTAGTATTACTTCTATTCTATCGATTGAGCACAAGAAATCGCCAAGTCAACTGTTTCAACTACAAAATAAAGTGACCGGAAATTGGTAATTTGGCCAATTTAACACAAAGTTCAAAATATTCCAATTTCAAAATAGGGTCCAGAATAAACAATGTAGGTATTCCTGGCACTAAACTAACATTTCCTCTGTTCATTAGTTATGTTTTGAGGCTTTACAAATAAATTCCATTTTGATTTTTTATTCACATAATGAATTTTTATTCACACCAAAAAATAAAAGATTTACTGTTATGCAATATTGTAATAATTGTATAAATATCATCACCACATTTGTGAATGTATATTAGACCCACCAGCTGGCATGTATTAGACGTGTGAGGTTGTTTGTTTACTCTTGAACATCAGCAAAAATTTAACATTTCCGCCAATTTGAGCTCAATTTCAAGCCATTTCCAGTGCTAACACCAATCAAAATTATCTCTATTTCTGTAATATGTCTTCCATTCTATCAAATGAGACCAAGAAATCACAAATACAACTATAAAAAACATATGAAAAAACACTGCAAATTCGCTGTTTTAATCGAAAATCATGGTCTCAGTTTTTTTTTCTCTCATTATACACAGTGTGCTGCAGGATTTGTTTTATGTGGTGCACACATACCACATAGATGTATTCTCTCATATCTAGGCCCAAATTTACCACTCACAGTTTATCAGAGTGAGCTGAGCTCATGACGTAGATCTACGGTTTGGACCCTGAACGTAAAGCCGTAGATCTACGGGATGGACCCTGAAAGGGTTAAAATAGGACTCAAAGAAATATTGCCGATGCGTAAATTGCAACGAGACTTCTAACTTTGCACCTGCATAATTCCTTAAGTTTCCCATCAAATTTCATACTTTTGGTGTGATTACTTTCAGAAAAAGATTCTCTACCATTTCAGAACAAAAAAATTTTTTTTAACCCTTTAACTGTCAAGGCAGTGATCTATGCATCCCCACTAGCATCACAAATACTGTCCAAAAAGAAAAGAAATTTCCCTTTAAAAAAATTCTAAGTGTTCTAATAAAAAAATTAGGGTCAGTACTTACCGAGATATAAAGCAGCAAAGTTGGCACTGGATGCTCATGTGATGGCAACATGGAGTCCTCACACTTGCAGAAGTCTCTCAAATACCCCCCCCCCCTCTCTCCATTTTTTTTTAAATCTACATACTTTTTATGTTCTGATATCTACAATTGAGAGATCATGTGATTTCATAGCCACAAGTAGTTCTGACACAAATATTAGGTACAGTAATAGTAATGAAACAGTCACAGACACATATTTACACAATGACAGGTGAACATGACTACCTGCCTTGGTCACATACTATTGTGTACAATTTTTTTTAACACACTGGCCATTTCCCACTGAGGCAGGGCGACCCAAAAAGAAAGAAAAACCCAAAAAGAAAGAAAAAACTTTCATCATCATTCAACACTTTCACCATCACTCATACATAATCAGTGTCTTTGCAGAGGCACTCAGATACAACAGCTTAAACATCCCTCCAAACTGCAAATATCCCAAACCCCTCCTTTAACCCATTCACTGTCAGTGCTGTAATATTACGGCTTGCAAGCCAGTGTTGGTGCCGAAATATTATGCCAAAATTCTAGCGACTTCAAATCTAGCGGGAGAAAGCTGGTAGACCTGCATGCAAGAGAATGGATCTGCGTGCGCAGTGCGAGAAATGTAAAAAATTGGGGAGCCAGTGGTGCATTATGGGAATGCCATTTCAGTAGCCCTTGTTCACTACGCCACACAATAAGAAATATATCACTCCCCGGCGAATTGAGACTTCTCTTTCCAACTGATAGTTCTAACACAGATGGAAGTATCAGTGAAGATGAATTTCATGGTTTTGAGGAGTTTGTGACCAAAAGCAATGCCCAAGAAACCAGATACAGATAGTGAAAAGGGAAAGATATCATGGGTGGTGGGGAAGACAGCATGGGTGGTTGGGAAGAAGGTGTGGGTGGGGAAGAAGGCATGTAAGTAGGTAAGTTTATTCAGGTATACATGAAAACAGTTACATAGATTATCATACATAGCAGCATATTGGTTTAGAAAGACACGTGAGCAAACACTGACATATTTATTAGAAAACATTTCGGTCCTAGGACCTTGATCACTTCTAATATACAGAGGTAGAAAGACATTATAGTGGAACCTCAAATTTCGAACGTATCGCTTATCGAACTCTTCGAAAATAGAACCCTTTTCTCGAACCAACTTTGTCCCTATTATCGAACTCGCCCCTATTTTCGAACAGCCGGGTACTGGGCCTGTCCGGCAGCCCGCTCTGTCTCTGTCCCCATGCAGGCGCCATGAGCCAGTCTGGTTTTGTTGATGCTTGAGTGAACACCAACCTGCGCTCTCATTCAAACATTTTACGATTATTTCATTGTGTTTAGTGCTTGTGTGACTGAAATAAGCTACAATGGGCCCTAAGAAACTTGTTAGTGGTACCCCTGTGGTAAAGAAAGTGAGAAACACCATAGATGTGAGGGAAATAATACAGAAGTGGAATGATATCCAAATGTTTGTGGAGGAGTACCACCCTGAGGAAGCTGAAACAAGCCATCTTTGCAACAAGTTCAGTGACAGAACCATGTCCCATTTTAGGGAAATCTTAAAGAGGCACCAGAAACAGAGGACTGTGGACAGCTATTTTGTGAGACAGGGGTCCAGTGACTCAAGCTGGTCCTAATGGCATTAAAAGACAGAGAAGGGAAGTAACCCCAGAGAGGGCTTTGATACCTGAAATCCTCATGGAGGGGGATTCTTCTTCCAAACACTAACCCAAACTCCCTATCTCCTCCCTATCTTCCAGATGCCATCACCAATCTTCAGTAAAGGTAAGTAAAATGTTATTTTATATGTTTATTTAAATTAATTAATACGTAATTGAACACTACATTTGTGTGTATGTAAAACTATAATTAATCTCTATAAAATGTATTTTTTGTGAATATTTTTGGGTTTCTGGAACAGATTAATTTTATTTCCACTATTTCTTATGGGAAATATTGCTTCGCTTTTCAGACTTTTCGAATTTAGAACTAACTCCTGGAACGGATTAAGTTCGATATTTGAGGTTCCACTGTATATATAGGCGGAGTGTGAGGTGTGAGTGACGCATGGTGACCTGAAGAATGCCATGTTGGGATGAGGAAGGTCCCAAGACCAAAACGTCTTCTAATAAATATGTCATAGTGTTTGCTCACATGTCTTTCTGAACCAACTTGTCAGTATTTATTACCAAGGTTTATACCATAGCAGCATGTATAGAGAACCTAGGATAACCCAAAAAAGTCAGACAAAGTGACTTATTTCCAGCGTGAGTGGTGGGGAAGAAAGTGTGGGTGGTGGGGAAGGCAGCATAGGCGGTGGGGAAGACAGAGTGGGTTTGTGTAAACAAGTTATATAAACAACATGATAACAATATTTGTGCGGCTACTGTGTTGCATACGAGTGGATATACATGTACAGTGGACCCTCAGCTAACGATATTAATCCGTTCCTGAATGCTCATCGTTAGCTGAAATTATCGTTAGCTGAATTAATTTTCCTGCTCTTTGCTGATGACACTGTGCTCTTGGGAGATTCTGAAGAGAAGTTGCAGAGATTGGTGGATGAATTTGGTAGGGTGTGCAAAAGAAGAAAATTAAAGGTGAATACAGGAAAGAGTAAGGTTATGAGGATAACAAAAAGATTAGGTGATGAAAGATTGAATATCAGATTGGAGGGAGAGAGTATGGAGGAGGTGAACGTATTCAGATATTTGGGAGTGGACGTGTCAGCGGATGGGTCTATGAAAGATGAGGTGAATCATAGAATTGATGAGGGAAAAAGAGTGAGTGGTGCACTTAGGAGTCTGTGGAAACAAAGAACTTTGTCCTTGGAGGCAAAGAGGGGAATGTATGAGAGTATAGTTTTACCAACGCTCTTATATGGGTGTGAAGCGTGGGTGATGAATGTTGCAGCGAGGAGAAGGCTGGAGGCAGTGGAGATGTCATGTCTGAGGGCAATGTGTGGTGTGAATATAATGCAGAGAATTCGTAGTTTGGAAGTTAGGAGGAGGTGCGGGATTACCAAAACTGTTGTCCAGAGGGCTGAGGAAGGGTTGTTGAGGTGGTTCGGACATGTAGAGAGAATGGAGCGAAACAGAATGACTTCAAGAGTGTATCAGTCTGTAGTGGAAGGAAGGCGGGGTAGGGGTCGGCCTAGGAAGGGTTGGAGGGAGGGGGTAAAGGAGGTTTTGTGTGCGAGGGGCTTGGACTTCCAGCAGGCATGCGTGAGCGTGTTTGATAGGAGTCAATGGAGACAAATGGTTTTTAATACTTGACGTGCTGTTGGAGTGTGAGCAAAGTAACATTTATGAAGGGATTCAGGGAAACCGGCAGGCCGGACTTGAGTCCTGGAGATGGGAAGTACAGTGCCTGCACTCTGAAGGAGGGGTGTTAATGTTGCAGTTTAAAAACTGTAGTGTAAAGCACCCTTCTGGCAAGACAGTGATGGAGTGAATGATGGTGAAAGTTTTTCTTTTTCGGGCCACCCTGCCTTGGTGGGAATCGGCCGGTGTGATAATAAAAAAAATAAAGAAATAATGGAAATCAAATTAATCCGTGCTAGACACCACAAAGTATGAAAAAAAAAATTTACATGAAATATTAATTTTAATACACACAAACTGACACCTACCTTTATTGAAGATCTGGTGATGATTCATGGGATGGGAGGAGGGGAGTGTGTGGAAGTTGTTAATGTTTAGAAGGGGAATTCTCTTCCATTAGGACTTGAGGTATCAAGTCCTTTTCCGGGGTTACTTCCCTTCTTCTTTTAATGCCACTAGGACCAGCTTGAGAGTCACTGGACCTCTGTTGCACAACAAATATGTCTATAGAGGTCTGTACCTCCCGTTCCTTTAACCCTCTGAGGGTCGACAGGCCCTCTCCGAAACTCGTTCTCAGGGTCGGCCAAATTTAAAAAAAAAAAAAAAATTATTTTCTCTTATGAAAAGATAGAGAATCTTTTCCCGATCATAAGGACACTAAAAGTTTGAAATTTGATGGAAAACTTATGAAATTATGCTCTCGCAAAGTTAGCGGTCTCGGCGATGTTTACGCATCAGCGATTTTGCCCACTTTGAGCCCCATTTTCAGCCAATTCCACTGTACTAGTCGACAAAAAACATGAATATTTCGCTAGAACTCCATTTTTTCTATCGAATGGGTGCAAGAAACCACCCATTTATGAAATTCAACTATCCAGTACAGTGGTCAGAATTTAGCAATTTTGCCAATTTCACACAAATTTCAAAAGATGCCAATTTCCGAATAGGGTCCAGAATAAACAAGACATTCCTGGCACTAAAATGACATTTCCTCTGGTCATTAGTCACGTCTCAAGGCCCCTCTTATATTCTTTTCCTTTCCACTTTGAATTTTTATTCTCACAAAAAATATAAGATTTACTGTTATGCAGACTACTGCATTAGTGTAAAAAATGGTATAAATATTATTGGTGCACTTGTGAAAGAATATTAGACTCACCAGTTGACGTGTATTGCACGCTTGGCACGATTTGTTTAATTTTGAAATCTGGTAAAAATCGAACATTTCTGCTACTTTGAGCTCAATTTCAAGGTACCTTTCATTGTAAAACCAGTCAAAATCATCTCAATTTCTGTAATATGTCTTCCATTCTATAAAATGAGACCAAGAAAACTAGAATACAACAATAAATACCATACGAAAATACAGTGCAAAGTCGCTGTTTTATTCCAAAAAATGGTCAAAGTTTTTTTTTCTCATTATGCACTGTGTGCTGCAGGATTTCTTTTAGACTGTGCACACTGACCACATAGACCCATTCTTTCATATGAAGGCCTACCAGCTTTCTCCCACGAGATTTGAGGGCGCTAGAATTTAGGCGTACTAGTACGTCAAAAACCCTGGGTCGTAAGCCGTACTAGTACGTCCGAAACCCTCAAAGGGTTAAGATTTGCCTAAAATGGGCCACAACATTGTCATTGTGATAGTCACCAGCATGGCTTGCAATAGCTGTGTTAGGGTGATTTTCATCCATAAAGGTTTGCAGTTCAACCCACTTTGCACACATTTAACATGACTCACGAAATCGTAATGACACGATTGCAAACAAACCATACCCCGGCCGGGATTGAACCCGCGGTCAGAGAGTCTCAAAGCTCCAGCCCGTCGCGTTAGCCACTAGACCAGCTAGCCACAATAAGATTCGTCCAACTAGGTATATTTCTACACCATAGGAAGGTTAGCACAGGCACCACTGTGACCACAAATGCAAGTATTTACAGACGAATCTCCAGCTAGCATGGCCGTGACGAACTCTAGCCATGCTAGCTGGAGATTCGTCTATAAAAACTTGCATTTGTGGTCACAGTGGTGCCTGTGCTAACCTTCCTATGGTGTAGAAATATACCTAGTTGGACGAATCTTATTGTGGCTAGCTGGTCTAGTGGCTAACGCGACGGGCTGGAATTTTGAGATTCTGACCGCGGGTTCAATCCCAGCTGGGGTATGGTTTGCACACATTTCCTTAACCCTTTGAGGGTCGACAGGCCCTCTCCGAAACTCGTTCTCAGGGTCGGCCAAATTTAAAAAAAAAAAATTATTTTCTCTTATGAAAAGATAGAGAATCTTTTCCCGATCATAAAGACACCAAAAGTTTGAAATTTGATAGAAAACTTACGGAATTATGCTCTCGCAAAGTTAGCGGTCTCGGCGATGTTTACGCATCGGCGATTTTGCCCACTTTGAGCCCCATTTTCGGACAATTTGACTGTACTAGTCGACAAAAAACATGAATATTTCGCTAGAACTCTATTTTTTCTATCGAATGGGTGCAAGAAACCACCCATTTATAAATTCAACTATCCAGTACAGTGGTCAGAATTTAGCAATTTTGCCAATTTCACACAAATTTCAAAAGATGCCAATTTCCGAATAGGGTCCAGAATAAACAAGAAAGACATTCCTGGCACTAAAATGACATTTCCTCTAGTCATTAGTCACGTCTCAAGGCCCCTCTTATATTCTTTTGCTTTCCACTTTGAATTTTTATTCTCACAAAAAATATAAGATTTACTGTTATGCAGACTACTGCATTAGTGTAAAAAATGGTATAAATATTATTGGTGCACTTGTGAAAGAATATTAGACTCACCAGTTGACGTGTATTGCACGCTTGGCACGATTTGTTTACTTTCGAAGTTTGGTAAAAATCGAACATTTCTGCTACTTTGAGCTCAATTTCAAGGCACCTTTCATTGTAAAACCAGTCAAAATCATCTCAATTTCTGTAATATGTCTTCCATTCTATAAAATGAGACCAAGAAAACTAGAATACAACAATAAATACCATACGAAAATACACTGCAAAGTCGCTGATTTATTAAAAAAAAAAATGGTCAAAGTTTTTTTTTTCTCATTATGCACTGTGTGCTGCAGGATTTTTTTTAGACTGTGCACACTGACCACATAGACCCATTCTTTCATATGAAGGCCTACCAGCTTTCTCCCACTAGATTTGAGGCCGCTAGAATTTATGAGTACTAGTACGTCAAAAACCCCTACGCGTAAGACGTACTAGTACGACCAAAACCCTCAAAGGGTTAATCTTTGAAGTAGGCACAATGGGTTCCACAACTGGCATAGGCATCTCAGGGTTAGCCCCAAACCCTTCAAAATCTTTCTTAATTTCCATACTAATTCTCACCCTTTTTATCACAGGGTTGGCACTAGAAGCTTTCTTGGGGCCCATGGTGACTTATTTTGCAGGTACAATCACTAAAAATGCTGTGATATGAAATGTTCCGATTGTATGCGTGGATGTGACTACATTGGCTGGCTTGTAAACACTGGCACCCATGGGCCAACTGAGGCACGCTCAGGCCACACGTGGATGCGTCTCGAACGAATCGCGTTGGGTGAGTTTTTTAGCGTTAGCCGAGGCAAAATTTTTGTGTTAAAATGTATCGTTAGCTGGATTTAACGTTAGCTGATGCCATTGTTAGCTGAGGGTCCACTGTATATACATTATGCATTATATTGGTCTCACAGGCCACAAAAGTTACTGTAAAAAAAAAAAAAGAATAAAAGTAAAAATGATATTACACAGTGAGCGGCAGTCACGGATGTTGCTGTAAGCGGTTCACTTTGTCAACTTCACACTTCTATGTCACGGTAAGTACTTATCGCAAAAAAAAAAAAAAAAAAAAAAAAATCTTTTAAAACACTCAGAAAAATATTCTTAAAATTTTGGTAAGAAATAATTTTTTTTTCTTTTTGAATATTTTTCGACACTGAGAGCAAGTTTGTGATCAGGGGTCTCAACAGTGAAAGGGTTAAAGTGCAGGCACTGTACTTCACATTTCCAGGACTCAAGTACGACTAACCGGTATCCCTGAATCCCTTCACAAAATATTGCCCTGCTCACACTCCAACAGCTCGTCAGGTCCCAAAAACCATTCGTCTTCATTCACTCTACACATATATACAAATTATTTATAGGTCCCAGCAATGTTCTTAAACTGTTCGAGTTGTTTGAGTGTATGAAACTCCTTGAAGCACAGTGTCAGGCAGAGTGGCACCCCACACTGCTCACACATGTACTGTGTCCTTTTGATGATGGGGTCATCTTGTGCTGGGCTGGGGCTCTAGTTTGGCAATGCAGGCCACCCCAGATGTGCTGAGATGAGGGTCATCTGGGTTATCACCAAGGTTCAACATTTCCTCTATCTCTTGTGGACAGTAAGTACTTGGGAAGGGGTGTCAACAAATTCCTGGGGGTTTGCCATGCTGCTTGTTCTAGCTGGTGCTCCCATAAGGTACCACAGGATCTCAGTTTTTAAAACAACACACACTACCACAGGATCTCAGTTTTTAAAACAACACAAAGTGCACAGACCCATTCTCTACAGCCTAGGCCTAGCAGACTTCTGGTGCCAAAATTGAATGCAGGAAAAATAGTGTGATGATTCATGTGAGGATATCAACACCATGACAATTAAATGGTTAAAAACAGGTTGGACATATTTGAGTAAGAAAAGTTGGACTTGAGTAAGACATGCCTACCATAGACCAGTAGATCTACTTCAGAACTCAAGCATCCAGTAATAACTAGAAATAACAAATTTAAATTAGATTTAGAAAGGACGAAGGCAAGCAATGGTTTTAACACGAAGTTGTTGATGTGGGAAACAATACGACAAGTAGGGTTATAGAAGCTAAAACCTTGGGTAGCTTTAAAGAGAAATGAGACAAATATGAGTGAAAAGGGCCGAGTTTGATTAGTACCTGAGGTTGCTGAAAATGGTATAAAATACCAACAAGTTGAAGATTAAGACACATGTGCAACAGTTAGGTATCTTTATTGATGAAATGTTTTGCCTATACAGTAGGCTCCTTCAGTCAAATACAAAAGGAGCAGTAGAAATGAAATAAAAACGATGTAATCAGTCCATCAACCTATTCCTTTTGTGAAGGACCTGTGGTGACCTGTACTTTGCTTTGTGAAGACTTGTCTAGTGTGCTCTCCATTCTTAGCTACCGACATTGTGATGATGGCTTCCCTTAACTACGAGCTTCACGATGGGCCATTCCTGCCTAACTAATTTATTAACCTTCTTCAGTAAAGCTTTTGAGGCTGTTGATCATGATAGAGAATTCGATATTGTTTATTTAGATTTTATTAAGGCTTTTAATAAGAGTACCACACTAGAGACTGTTAAAAAAAGTGGCAGCTTATGGTATTGGAGAAAAGTACTGTCATGGCTCACTAACAGGAAGCACAGCGTGCATAAATGGGGTTAAATCCAAGTGGATAGTGAGGCTCAAGTTAGAGTATGTAGGAAAGAGGGAAATTATTTCCCAGTAAAAGTAGGCCTTAGACAAGGATGTGTGATGTCACCGTGGTTGTTTAATATATTTATAGATGGGGTTGTAAGAGAAGTGAATGCGAGGGTCTTGGCAAGAGGCGTGGAGTTAAAAGATAAAGAATCACACATAAAGTGGGAGTTGTCACAGTTGCTCTTTGCTGATGACACTGTGCTCTTGGGAGATTCTGAAGAGAAGTTGCAGAGATTGGTGGATGAATTTGGTAGGGTGTGCAAAAGAAGAAAATTAAAGGTGAATACAGGAAAGAGTAAGGTTATGAGGATAACAAAAAGATTAGGTGATGAAAGATTGGATATCAGATTGGAGGGAGAGAGTATGGAGGAGGTGAATGTATTCAGATATTTGGGAGTGGACGTGTCAGCGGATGGGTCTATGAAAGATGAAGTGAATCATAGAATTGATGAGGGGAAAAGGGTGAGTGGTGCACTTAGGAGTCTGTGGAGACAAAGAACTTTGTCCTTGGAGGCAAAGAGGGGAATGTATGAGAGTATAGTTTTACCAACGCTCTTATATGGGTGTGAAGCATGGGTGATGAATGTTGCAGCGAGGAGAAGGCTGGAGGCAGTGGAGATGTCATGTCTGAGGGCAATGTGTGGTGTGAATATAATGCAGAGAATTCGTAGTTTGGAAGTTAGGAGGAGGTGCGGGATTACCAAAACTGTTGTCCAGAGGGCTGAGGAAGGGTTGTTGAGGTGGTTCGGACATGTAGAGAGAATGGAGCGAAACAGAATGACTTCAAGAGTGTATCAGTCTGTAGTGGAAGGAAGGCGGGGTAGGGGTCGGCCTAGGAAAGGTTGGAGGGAGGGGGTAAAGGAGGTTTTGTGTGCGAGGGGCTTGGACTTCCAGCAGGCATGCGTGAGCGTGTTTGATAGGAGTGAATGGAGACAAATGGTTTTTAATACTTGACGTGCTGTTGGAGTGTGAGCAAAGTAACATTTATGAAGGGGTTCAGGGAAACCGGCAGGCCGGACTTGAGTCCTGGAGATGGGAAGTACAGTGCCTGCACTCTGAAGGAGGGGTGTAAATGTTGCAGTTTAAAAACTGTAGTGTAAAGCAACCTTCTGGCAAGACAGTGATGGAGTGAATGATGGTGAAAGTTTTTCTTTTTCGGGCCACCCTGCCTTGGTGGGAATCGGCCAGTGTGATAATAAAAAAATAAATAAATCCGAGTGGGGATCTGTAACAAGTGGCGTCCCACAGGGATCAGTCTTAAGCCCGTTGTTGTTTATAATATATATAATATAATAATATATATAATATATATAATATATATATTTTCATATAGTCGGACTTGAGTCCTGGAAATGGGAAGTACAATGCCTGCACTTTAAAGGAGGGGTTTGGGATATTGGCAGTTTGGAGGGATATGTTGTGTATCTTTATATGTGTATGCTTCTAGACTGTTGTATTCTGAGCACCTCTGCAAAAACAGTGATAATGTGCGAGTGTGGTGAAAGTGTTGAATGATGATGAAAGTATTTTCTTTTTGGGGATTTTCTTTCTTTTTTGGGTCACCCTGCCTCGGTGGGAGATGGCCGACTTGTTGAAAAAAAAAAAAAAAAAAAATGAATGACCTTGACGAGGGACTACTAATGATATGAGAAAATTCGCTGATGACACAAAGATAGGTAGGATAACTGATTCAAACGTAGACATCATGGAATTCAGGAGGTTTTAGACAAACTCAATTCATGGTCAGAAAAGTGGCAGATGCAGTTCAATGTAGATAAATGCAAGGTTCTGAAGCTCAGGAGTGTCCATAACCCTAGCACTTATAATTTCAATAATATAGAACTTTGTCATACAGATTGCAAAAAGGACCTGGGAGTTATGGTAAGCAGCGACCTTAAATCTAGACAGCAGTGCATACACGTGCGTAATAAGGCAAATAGATTACTGAGATTTATATCAAGAAGTGTAAGCAACAGAAGTCCAGCAGTTATACTACAGCTTTATACATCATTAGTAAGGCCTCACCTAGATTACGCAGCTCAGTTCTCGTCTCCATATTACAGAATGGATATAAATTCGTTTGAAAACATTCAGTGTAGAATGACTAAATTAATGCAAAGCATTAGAAATCTTCCGTATGAAGAAAGATTGAAGACTCTTAATTTACATTCACTTGTAAGAAGAAGAATGAGGGGAAACATGATCGAAGTGTACAAGTGGAAGATGGGTATTAACAAAGGGAATATAAATAAGGTTTTGAGGATATTCCTCCGAGAACCCGCAATAATAAATCCAAATTAGATAAGTTTAGATTTAGAAAGGATATAGGAAAGTACTGGTTTGGTAATAGGGTAGTTGATGAGTGGAACTGTCTGCCTAGCAGGGTTATCGAAGCTAAAACCTTGGGTAGCTTCAAATTTAGGTTGGATAAATAAATATCAAGAAGTATAAGTAACAGAAGTCCAAAAGTTACTTTACAGCTCTATACATCACATACAGAGAAGAATGACTAAAATGATTTACTGTGTAAGGAACCTCCCATATGAAGATAGACTTAAAGCCTTGAATCTCCACTCTCTGGAGAGGCGTAGAATGAGGGAAGATATCATTGAAGTGTATAAGTGGATGACAGGCATAAACAAGGGAGATATTAATAAAGTACTGAGGGTGTCAAACCAGGTAAGAACCAGAAATAATGGATTTAAGTTGGATAAATTTAGATTTAGAAAGGACATAGGTAAGTATTGGTTTTCTAACAGAGTTGTAGATGGAAATATAAACACATATGCAGTATAATCTTCTTCTCTTTTTTAGTAAATGTCTACAGGAGAAGGGGTTACCAGCCCATTGCTCCCGGCATTTTAGTCGCCTCATACGACACGCATGGCTTACGGAGGAAAGATTCTTTTCCACTTCCCCATGGACAATAGAAGAAATAAAGAAGAACAAGAGCTATTTAGAAAAAGGAGAAAAACCTAGATGTATGTATATATATATGCATGTGCGTGTCTGTGAAGTGTGACCAAAGTGTAAGTAGGAGTAGCAAGATATCCCTGTTATCTAGCGTGTTTATGAGACAGAAAAAGAAACCAGCAATCCTACCATCATGCAAAACAGTTACAGGTTTCTGTTTCACAGTCATCTGGCAGGACGGTAGTACTTCCCTGGGTGGTTGCTGTTAATGTTACAGTTTAAAAACTGTAGTGTAAAGCACCCTTCTGGCAAGACAGTGATGGAGTGAATGATGGTGAAAGTTTTTCTTTTTTCGGGCCACCCTGCCTTGGTGGGAATCGGCCAGTGTGATAATAAATAAATAAAAAATGCAGTATAATGTGATCCTTTATTGACAACGTTTCGCCCACACAGTGGGCTTTTTCAAGTCATAAACAGATCTACCTGGGGTGGAAGGTACGCGAGTATTTATAGTCTATATAGACTATAAATACTCGGGTGGAAGGTACGCAAGTATTTATAGTCTATATATACTATAAATACTCGCGTACCTTCCACCCCAGGTAGATCTGTTTGTGACTTGAAAAAGCCCACTGTGTGGGTGAAACATTGTCAATAAAGGATCACATTATACTGCATATGTGTTTACATTTCCATTGTGTTGGTATTTTATACCATTTATTTCCACAGAGTTGTAGATGGGTGGAACAGTCTTCCCAGTGGGGTGATAGAGGCTAGGACCTTTAAGAAGAGACTGGACAAATATATGAGTGGGAGGGGCTGGGTTTGATTGGTGTCATTGGGTACAGGAGTTATTTCTTGGGTAGCTTAAAGTAGAGGTCGTTTTGATAAGGACCTGGCCTTGCATGGGCCAGTAGGCCTTCTGCAGTGTTCCTCCATTCTTATGTTCTTATGAGTGAGAGGGGTTGGATTTGAGTGGGACTTGCACGAGAGTAAGTAGAATTATCAAAGCTTATTGCTTGGGTAGCATTTATTCTGTTAGTGGGTTGGATTTGTGAAGGACCTGCCTAGTATGGGCCAACAGAGCTACTGCAGTGTTCCTCCTTTCTTATGTTCTTATGACTGAAGAAGCCTACTGTGTAAGTGAAACGTTTCACGAATAAAGATACCCAGCTGTTGCACGCGTGTCTTAATCAGTACCTGAGGTATTGAAGCAAATTCTTGGGTAGCACTGGGGTAAGAATGGACAAATAGGTATGTGGGAATAGTTAGTTTTGAGAAAGACCTGCCTTGTATAGGCCAGTAAGCCTACTGCAGTGTTCCTCCATATTTATGTTCAAACAACTTTTAGGAGTGTAATAATGTTGGTAGAATTACCGACAATATGTAAAGCAAAAGGACACAAGTGCAACTAGTGTGACATTTTATTGTGGCAACGTTTCGCTCTCCAGGAGCTTTGTCAAGCCAATACAAACAGTATATGGACACAGAGGGTATACAAAGGCTCAGAGTGAGGTGCAATACTAATGGTAGTAGTAGTAGTAGTGACAAAAGTAGTGGTAGTAGTAGTAATACAATATGGTAGAGCAATTAATTCGTACATGAGTAAAAGGATATAAAAGCTATTACTTGGGAAACATAAAAATAGGTTGGACAAATATAGACTGGATAGAGAAGGCCTCTTACCTCTGTAATGTGCTTTGTGTAGTATAACAGGAGAGACAATGTGATGGCAGGGTTTACTGTTTTCAGGAGGATTCTTGCTAAGACTTCAGAGATGGTGAAGCTGCCGTTGTTTTGTTTAATTGTATTGGAAACAGCAATCAGTGCTGATTCGAGGCACTTGCGCCTGCGGAAATTAGTTTCTTTGATCACTAATTGGGCGTCCCTGAATTTCATGAGATGATTGGTGGAATTTCGGTGTTGTACACAGGCATTGTTCAAGATATCGTTCCTCATGCGTAAATGTGTTCATTGAGGCGGGTGTCGAGGTTTCTTGCTGTTTCACCTACAGAAATCTTGTCACAGCCTCCAGAGGGTATAGTGTAAACCCTTGCATTGACTGGTTAGTGGTGCTTTGATTTTGTCCTGGTTAGGTCCTTCATTGAAGTGCTAGAAGTGATGGCGACTCTGGTGTTAGCTTGTGAAAGTAGTTTAGAAACGTTCAGTGCAACCTGGCTGTTGGGAAGAATTATAACTTTGTTGGGAGTGGTGTTGGTGCGTGGAGAATTAATGATCTGAAGAGCTCTTTTCTTGCAGTCTTTGATGAAAAAGGAAGGAAAATGTAACTCAGTGAAGGTTTGGTGAATGTATGTACATTCCTCGTCAAGAAACTCAGGACTACAAATTTGGTATGCTCTTAGGAAAAACCCGATGATGATGCCTCTTTTGGTCTTGGTATCTTGACTGGAATAGAAGTGTGTGAGATCATTTTTATTGGTAGGTTTCCGATAAACAGCACACATGTATGGTTTACCCAAGACCCATAAACACACTATTCCTCTTAGATCAATCACGTCAGGTATAGGCAGTGCTCCACACAAACTAGCCGGAGTTCTTGCCAAACATCTTTCCTGCCTTCTGGGGACCATCAGCCCCGCTCATCTTAAACACTCAGGCGACCTTCTCAACCGCATCCGAAACCTCTCCATCCATAACAAGAAACTAAGCAGTTTGAACGTGACTTCCCTCTTCACAAAAGTACCTACCACAAAAGCCATCGAGGTTCTACGACGTAAAGTCAATCAGGACCTTAATCTTCCTCTACCTCCCGGAGATTTTGTTGACTTGACTGAACTCTGTGTTAATTTCAACTGTTTTTCTTTCAATAACAACCTCTACAACCTCCATCAGTGCCGTCCTAGCCAACTTATACATGGAACACCTCGAGTCCGAACACTTCGTCAACATCATCCCTTCAAGCGTCACTTGGTTATGTTACGTGGACGACGTCCTCATAATAACTCCCAAACGTTTTGATGTACGGAATTTTCAGGCAAGGCTCAACACAGTTGAACCGGCGATCCAGTTTACACTAGAAGAAGAGTCTAATGACAAGCTACCTTTCCTCGATGTCCTCATTCACAAAGTAGACAACAACCTAAGATTTCAAGTTTATTGGAAACCTACCAATAAAAATGATCTCACACACTTCTATTCCAGTCAAGATACCAAGACCAAAAGAGGCATCATCATCGGGTTTTTCCTAAGCGCATACCGAATTTGTAGTCCTGAGTTTCTTGACGAGGAATGTACATACATTCACCAAACCTTCACTGAGTTACATTTTCCTTCCCTTTTCATCAAAGACTGCAAGAAAAGAGCTCTTCAGATCATTAATTCTCCACACACCAACACCACTCCGAACAAAGTTATAATTCTTCCTAACAGCCAGGTTGCACTGAATGTTTCTAAAGTACTTTCACAAGCTAACACCAGAGTCGCCATCGCTTCTAGCACTTCAATAAAGGACCTAACCAGGACAAAATCAAAGCACCACGAACCAGTCAATGCAGGGGTTTACACTATACCCTCTGGAGGCTGTGACGAGATTTCTGTAGGTGAAACGGCAAGAAACCTCGACACCCGCCTCAATGAACACATTTACGCATGTAGGAACGATAACTTGAACAATGCCTGTGTACAACACCGAAATTCCACCAATCATCTCATGAAATTCAGGGACGCCCAATTAGTAATCAAAGAAACTAATTTCTGCAGACGCAAGTGCCTCGAATCAGCACTGATTGCCGTTTCGAGTACAATTAAACAAAACAACGGCAGCTTCACCATCTCTGAAGTCTTAGCAAGAATCCTCCTGAAAACAGTAAACCCTGCCATCACATAGTCTCTCCTGTTATACTACACAAAGTACATTACAGAGGTAATAGGCCTTCTCTATCCAGTCTATATTTGTCCAACCTATTTTTATGTTTCCCAAGTAATAGCTTTTATATCCTTTTACTCATGTACGAATTAACTGCTCTACCATATTGTATTACTACTACTACCACTACTTTTGTCACTACTACTACTACTACTACTACCACTAGTATTGCACCTCACTCTGAGCCTTTATATACCCTCTGTGTCCATATACTGTTTGTATCGGCTTGATAAAGCTCCTGGAGAGCGAAACGTTGCCACAATAAAATGTCACATTAGTTGCACTTGTGTCCTTTTACTTTACACACAACTTTTAGGAGAGAAAAAAGGAATATACAGGCATAACAAGAGAAGTGAGGGTCATCTCATGAATCAATACATTCACATTTGAATAAATGGTTTAGAAAACCAACAAGTTGATAAATGAGATGCTTGTACAACATTTGGGTGTCTATTCTGGAAATATTTTGCCAGCCAGTAGACTCTTCATTCCAATGAAGAGAAAGGAAGAAGATGAGGAGGAATTTGAGGTAATTTGTCCCTCCATTGACTCCAGGCTGAGGGACTGATGTCCTCCAACTATTCATCTTCCATCATTTCTCTGCATCGGACTGAAGAAGCCACTGGCTAGCGAAACACTTCCAAAATAAAGATATTAAAATGTTGTTCATTTGTCTCGTATATTCACACTGAAAGGGATGTTAAATAAGAGACAGGAATACCTAAGAGAGACTATGAAATTGATGTTGCTAAGGATTCAAAAAGTAATTCAAAAGGCTTTTTCTAAGTATAGAAAAGTAAGATGAGAGAAAAGTTAGGTCCACTTAAAACTATGGACAGCTTACTGACAATAAGTAAAAAATGTGCTCAGTTTTTAATCTTTCTTATCAGTCTTCACCCAAGATACCAACGATATCCCAGTAGTGATGAATGGTTTAGAAAACCATTCTTCAATGATATCCCAGTAATTATGATAGTGCACCAGAAGAAAGTAAATTATGTAATATCACAGCCACTAGGGATAGGGTAATCAAACAGGTTGACTGATTAAAACAAAGTAAGTCCCTAAGCCAAGATGAACCTTTTGCAAGGGTTCTTAGAGAGTGCAAAATGGAACTTGGTGAGCCACTGACTAACCTTTTTAATATATCTCATTAGACAAGCAGACAGGTATAGTGTTTGAGATGTGGAAGGTGGCTAATGTAATTCCAATTTTTTAAGCAGGGGATAAGTCACTAAAGTCCAATTACTGCCCAATAAGTCTGACCACAATTGTAGGTAATTTTTTTTTTTAACTCGTCAGCTGTTTCCCACTTAGGCAGGGTGATTCAAAAAGAAAAAACTTTCATCATTCAACACTTTCACCATCATTCATATATAATCACTGTTTTAGCAGGGGTGCTCAGATATGACAGTTTAGATATCCCTCCAAACAGCCAATATCCCAAACCCCTCCTTAAAGTGTAGGCACTGTACTTCCCACCTCTAGTACTAAAGTTAATTATATATGATATAAGAAGCCACTTGGAAAAGCAAATTTTGATTTGTGATATTCAACATGGATTCATGGAGGACAGTTTCTACCTGACTAATTTACTGACTTTCTTCAGAAAAGTATTGGAGGCAGCTGATCATGATAAAGAATATATTATTTATCTGAATTTTAGCAAAACTTTTGATAGGATACCACACAAAAGACTGTTAAAGAAAGTGACAGCTCATGGTATTGGAAGCGAAGTCTTGTCATGGATTGAGGCATAGCTGACAATAGGAAGCAAAAGTGTCTGCATAAATGGAGGAAAATCTGAGTGAGGATCAGTCACAAGTGGCATCCCACAAAGATTAGTTTTAGTCTCACTGTTGTTCATAATATACATTACTGACCTTGATGAGGGAATAACAAATGACATCAGCATATTTGCTGACACAAAAACAGATAAACTAACTGATGTAGAGAAAGATGGTACTGAATTTCAAAGGATTACAACAAGCTAATGCCATGATCAGAAAAATGGCAGATGCAGTTCAATGTAGACAAATGCAAGGTCCTAAAGCTTGGGAATGTAAATTCCCTAGCACTTATAAACTAAATAATACAGAACTTAGGCATACAGAATGTGAAAAGGACTTGGGAGTTAGGGAATGCAGCAATCTGAAGCCAGGACAGCAATGCCTAAGTGTACATAATAAAGGTAACAGATTACTGGGATTTATATCAAGAAGTATAAAGAGTTTCAATGGAGAGGAATAAATGGGATTAGGTCAGGGGTTTCAAATAGAGTTAGAGCTAAAGAAGGAGTAGCAATAATGTTGAAGGATAAGCTATGGCAGGAAAAGAGGGACTACAAATGTATAAATTCAAGGATTATGTGGAGTAAAATAAAGATTGGATGTGAAAAGTGGGTTATAGTAAGCGTGTATGCACCTGGAGAAGAGAGAAGTGTAGAGGAGAGAGAGAGATTCTGGGAAATGTTGAGTGAATGCGTGGGGAGTTTTGAATCAAGTGTGAGAGTAATGGTGGTTGGGGATTTCAATGCTAAAGTGGGTAAAAATGTTATGGAGGGAGTAGTAGGTAATTTTGGGGTGCCAGGGTAAATGTAAATGGGGAGCCTTTAATTGAGCTATGTGTAGAAAGAAATTTGGTAATAAGTAATACATATTTTATGAAAAAGAGGATAAATAAATATACAAGGTATGATGTAGCACGTAATGAAAGTAGTTTGTTAGATTATGTATTGGTGGATAAAAGGTTGATGGGTAGGCTCCAGGATGTACATGTTTATAGAGGGGCAACTGATATATCGGATCATTATTTAGTTGTAGCTACAGTTAGAGTAGAGGTAGATGGGAAAAGAGGAAGGTGGCAACAACAAGTAAGAGGGAGGTGAAAGTGTATAAACTAAGGGAGGAGGAAGTTAGGGCGAGATATAAGCGACTATTGGCAGAAAGGTGGGCTAGTGCAAAGATGAGTAGTGGGGGGGTTGAAGAGGTTGGAATAGTTTTAAAAATGCAGTATTAGAATGTGGGGCAGAAGTTTGTGGTTATAGGAGGGTGGGGGCAGGAGGAAAGAGGAGTGATTGGTGGAATGATGAAGTAAAGGGTGTGATAAAAGAAAAAAGGTAGCTTACGAGAGGTTTTTACAAGCAGAAGTGTTATAAGAAGAGCAGAGTATATGGAGAGTAATAGAAAGGTGAAGAGAGTGGTGAGAGAGTGCAAAAGGAGAGCAGATGAAAGAGTGGGAGAGGCACTGTCAAGAAATTTTAATGAAAATAAGAAAAAATTTTGGAGTGAGTTAAACAAGTTAAGAAAGCCTAGGGAAAGTATGGATTTGTCAGTTAAAAACAGAGTAGGGGAGTTAGTAGATGGGGAGAGGGAGGTATTAGGTAGATGGCGAGAATATTTTGAGGAACTTTTAAATGTTAAGGAAGAAAGGGAGGCGGTAATTTCATGCACTGGCCAGGGAGGTATACCATCTTTTAGGAGTGAAGAAGAGCAGACTGTAAGTGTGGTGGAGGTACGTGAGGCATTACGTAGAATGAAAGGGGGTAAAGGCAGCTGGAACTGATGGGATCATGACAGAAATGTTAAAAGCAGGGGGGGATATAGTGTGGAGTGGTTGGTACTTTTGTTTAATAAATGTTTGAAAGAGGGGAAGGTACCTAGGGATTGGCGGAGAGCATGTATAGTCCCTTTATATAAAGGGAAAGGGGACAAAAGAGATTGTAAAAATTATAGAGGAATAAGTTTACTGAGTATACCAGGAAAAGTATACGGTAGGGTTATAATTGAAAGAATTAGAGGTAAGACAGAATGTAGAATTGCGGACGAACAAGGAGGTTTCAGAGTGGGTAGGGGATGTGTAGATCAAGTTTTTTACATTGAAGCATATAGGTGAACAGTATTTAGATAAAAGGTAGGGAATTTTTTTATTGCATTTATGGATTAGAAAAGGCATATGATAGAGTGGATAGAGGGCAATGTGGCAGATTTTTGCAAGTATATGGAATGGGTGGTAAGTTACTAAATGTTGTAAAGAGCTTTTATGAGGATAGTGAGGCTCAGGTTAGGGTGTGTAGAAAAAAAGGGAGAATACTTCCCGGTTTAAAAGTAGGTCTTTGACAGGGATGTGTAATGTCACCATGGTTGTTTAATATATTTATAGATGGGGTTGTAAAAAAAAGTAAATGCTAGGGTGTTCGGGAGAGGGGTGGGATTAAATTATGGGGAAAACAAATTCAAAATGGGAAATTTACACAGTTACTTTTTGCTGATGATACTGTGCTTATGGGAGATTCTAAAGAAAAATTGCAAAGGTTAGTGGATGAGTTTGAGAATGTGTGTAAAGGTAGAAAGTTGAAAGTGAAAATAGAAAAGAGTAAGGTGATGAGGGTATCAAATGATTTAGATAAAGAAAAATTGGATATCAAATTGGGGAGGAGGAGTATGGAAGAAGTGAATGTTTTCAGATACTTGGGAGTTGATGTGTCGGCGGATGGATTTATGAAGGATGAGGTTAATCATAGAATTGATTTAGGGAAAAAAGGTGAGTGGTGCGTTGAGGTATATGTGGAGTCAAAAAAACGTTATCTATGGAGGCAAAGAAAGGGGAAATTATGAAAGTATAGTAGTACCAACACTCTTATATGGATGTTTAAGCTTGGGTGGTAAATGCAGCAGCGAGGAGGACGGTTGGGGGCAGTGGAGATGTCCTGTCTAAGGGCAATGTGTGGTGTAAATATTATGCAGAAAATTCGGAGTGTGGAAATTAGGAGAATGTGTGGAGTTAATAAAAGCATTAGTCAGAGGGCAGAAGAGGGGTTGTTGAGGTGGTTTGGTCATTTAGAGAGAATGGATCAAAGTAGAATGACATGGAAAGCATATAAATCTATAGGGGAAGGAAAGAGGGGTAGGGTCGTCCTCGAAAGGGTTGGAAAGAGGGGGTAAAGGAGGTTTTGTGGGTGAGGGGCTTGGACTTCCAGCAAGGTGCATGAGCGTGTTAGATAGGAGTGAATGGAGACGAATGATACTTGGGACCTGACGATCTGTTGGAGTGTGAGCAGGGTAATATTTAGTGAAGGGATTCAGGGAAACCGGTTATTTTCATATAGTCGGACTTGAGTCCTGGAAATGGGAAGTACAATGCCTGCACTTTAAAGGAGGGGTTTGGGATATTGGCAGTTTGGAGGGATATGTTGTGTATCTCTATACGTATATGCTTCTAAACTGTTATATTCTGAGCACCTCTGCAAAAGCAGTGATAATGTGTGAGTGTGGTGAAAGTGTTGAATGATGATGAAAGTATTTTCTTTTTGGGGATTTTCTTTCTTTTTTGGGTCACCCTGCCTCGGTGGGAGACGACCGACTTGTTGAAAAAAAAAAAAAAAATAAACAACAGGAGTCCAGAGGTTATACTACAGCTCTATCCTTGTTAATTAAGGTGTCACTTAGATCTTGCAGCTCAGTTCTGGTCTCCATACTACAAAATGGATATAAATTCATTGGGGAAAATACAGAGAAGAATGACAAAATTAATACACTGCATTAGAAAATTTTCACATGAAGATAGATTGAGAGCCATTAACATATATGCCCTTGTAAAATGTAGAATGAGGGGAGATGGGATGGAAGTGCATAAGTGGAAGATGGGCATAAATAAAGGATATATATAAGTTCAATAGTAGGTTGGTAGACAGCAGCCACCCAGGGAGGTACTACCGTCCTGCCAAGTGAGTGTAAAACAAAAGCCTGTAATTGTTTTACATGATGGAAGGATTGCAGGTGTCTTTTTTCTATCTCATAAACATGCAAGATTTCAGGTACATCTTTCTACTTCTACTTACACTTAGGTCACACTACACATACATGTACATGTTTATGAATACACACTCGTCTGTTGTAAAAGTCAACTAAAATGCAACTATTGGCAGAAAGGTGGACTGGTGCAAATATGAGCAGTGGGGGGGGTTGAAGAGGGTTGGAATAGTTTTAAAAATGCAGTACCAGAATGTGGGACAGAAGTCTCTGGCTATAGGAGGGTGGGTGCAGGAGGAAAGAGGAGTGATTGATAGAATGAAGTAAAGGGTGTGATAAAAGAGAAAAAGGCAGCTTATGAGAGGTTTTTACAAAGCAGAAGTGCTATAGGAAAAGCAGAGTATATGGAGAGTAAAAGAAAGACGAAGAGAGTGGTAAGTGAATGCAAATGTAGAGCAGATGAAAGTGTGGGAGAGGCAGTGTCAAGAATTTGCTGAAAATAAGAAAAAAATTGGGAGATAAACAAGTTAAGAAAGCCTAGGGAACGAATGAATTTATCAGTTAAAAACAGAGTAGGGGAGTTAGTAGATGGGGAGCTGGAGGTATTGGAGAGATGGTGGAAATATTTTGAGGAACTTTTAAATATCAATGAAGTAATTTCATGCGCTGGTCAGGGAGGTATAACATCTTTCAGAGTGAAGAAGAGCAGGATGTGAGGGTGGGGGAGGTGCATGAGGCATTACGTAGAATGAGAGAGGGTAAAGCAGCTGGAACTGACGGGATCATGACAGAAATGTTAAAAGCAGGGGATGATACAGTGTTGGAGTGGTTGGTATTTTTGTTTAATAAATGTATGAAAGAGGGGAAGGTACCTTGAGATTGGAAGACAGCATGTACAGTTCCTTTATATAAAGGGAAGGGGGACAAAAGAGATTGTAAAAATTATAAGGGAATAAATTTACCGAGTATACCAGGAAAAGTGTACGGTAGGGTTATTATTGAAAGAATTAGAGGTAAGACAGAGAGTAGGATTTTAGATGAGCAAGGAGGCTTTAGAGTGGGTAGGGGATGTGTAGATCAAGTGTTTTCATTGAAGCATATATTTTTTTTTTTCAACAAGTCGGCCGTCTCCCACCGAGGCAGGGTGACCCAAAAAGAAAGAAAATCCCCAAAAAGAAAATACTTTCATCATCATTAAACACTTTCACCTCACTCACACATAATCACTGTTTTTGCAGAGGTGCTCAGAACACAACAGTTTAGAAGCATATACATATAAAGATACACAACATATCCCTCCAAACTGCTAATATCCCAAAACCCCTCCTTTAGAGTGCAGGCATTGTACTTCCCATTTCCAGGACTCAAGTCCGGCTATATAAAAATAACCGGTTTCCCTGAACCCCTTCACAATATTTAGATAAAGATAAAAAAGTTTTTATTGCATTTATGGATTTAGAAAAAGCATATAATAGAAGCAATGTGGCAGATGTTGCAAGTGTATAGAATAGATAGAAAGTTACTAAATGCTGTAAAGAGTTTTTATGAGGATAGCGAGGCTCAGGTTAGGGCGTATAGAAGAGAGGGAGATTACTTCCCGGTAAAAGTAGGTCTTAGACAGGGATGTGTAATGTCACCATGGTTGTTTAATATATTTATAGATACGGTTGTAAAAGAAGTAAATGCTAGGGTGTTGGGGAGAGGGGTAGGATTAAATTATGGGGAATCAAATAGAAAAGTTGCAAAGGTTACTGGATGAGTTTAGGACAGTGTGTAAAGGTTGAAAGTTGAAAGAGAACATAGAAAAGAGTAAGGTGATGAGGGTATCAAATACTTTAGATAAAGAAAAATTGGATATCACATTGGAGAGAGGAGTATCGAAGAAGTGATTGTTTTCAGATATTTGGGAGTTGACATGTCAGCAGATGGATTTATGAAGGATGAGGTTAACCACAGAATTGATGAAGAAAAAAAGGTGAGTGGTGCGTTGAGGTATATGTGGAGACAAAAAAACGTTATCTATGGAGGCAAAGAAGAGATGGATATAGACTCAATGGAGAACATACAGAGTAGAATGACTAAAATGATAAAAATGATTTACTGCGTAAGGAATCTCCCGTATGAAGAAAGATTTAAAGCCTTAAATCTCCACTCTCAGGAGAGACTGAGAATGAGGGGAGATATCATTGAAGTGTATAAGTGGATGGCGGGCATAAACAAAGAAGATATTAATAAAGTACTGAGGGTGTCGAACCAGGTAAGAACCAGAAATAATGGATTTAAGTTGGAAAAATTTAGATTTAGAAAGGACATAGGTAAGTACTGGTTTTCTAACAGAGTTGTGGATGCGTGGAACAATCTTCCCAGTAGGGTGATCGAGGCTAGGACCTTGGGTAGCTTTAAAAATAGATTGGACAAATATGAGTGGAAGGGGCTGGGTTTGATTGGTGTCATTGGGCATGGGAGTAAATTCTTGGGTAGCTTTGGGTAGAGATCGTTTTGATAAGGACCTGCCTTGTATGGGCCAGTAGACCTTCTGCAGTGTTCCTCCATTCTTATATTCTTATGTTATGTTCTTATGAAAGCATAGTGGTACCAACTCTCTTATATGGGTGTGAAGCTTGGGTTGTAAATGCTGCAGCGAGGAGACGGTTGGAGGCAGTGGAGATGTCCAGTCTAAGGGCAATGTGTGGTGTAAATATTATGCAGAAAATTCGGAGTGTGGAAATTAAGAGGTGTGGAGTTAATAACAGTATTAGTCAGAGGGCTGAAGATGGGTTGTTGAGGTGGTTTGGTGATTTAGAGAGGATGGATCAAAGTAGAATGACATGGAGAGCGTACAAATCTGTGGGGGAAGGAAGGCGGGGTAGGGGTTGTCCTCAAAAAGGTTGAAGAGAAGGGGTAAAAGAGGCTTTGTGGGTGAGGGTCTTGGACTTCCAGCAAGCGTGTGTGAGCATGTTAGATAGGAGTGAATGGGGATGAATGGTTTTTGGGACCTGACAAGCTGCTGGAGTGAGCAGGGTAATATTTATTGAAGGTATTGGCAGTTTGGAGGGATATGTTGTGTATCTTTATACGTATATGCTTCTGAACTGTTGTATTCTGAGCACCTCTGCAAAAGCAGTGATAATGTGTGAGTGTGGTGAAAGTGTTGAATGATGATGAAAGTATTTTCTTTTTGGGGATTTTCTTTCTTTTTTGGGTCACTCTGCCTCGGTGGGAGACGGCTGACTTGTTGAAAAAAAAAAAAAAATCAAGCAAATCGTTTTTTTTTTATATAGCCAGACTTGAGTACTGAAAATGGGAAATACAATGCCTGCACTTTAAAGGAGGGGTTTGGGATATTGCTTCTAAACTGTTGTATCTGGGTGCCTCTGCAAAAACAGTGATTATGTATGAATGAGGTGAAAGTGTTGAATGATGATGAAAGTATTTTCTTTTTGGGGATTTTCTTTCTTTTTTAGGTCACCCTGCCTCAGTGGGAGATGGCCGACTTGAGAGAAAAAAAAAGTTTAGGTTTAGAAATGGAGTAATTAATGAGTGGAACAGTCTGCCTAGTGGGGTAATAAAGATAAAACCTTGGATAGTTTCATATATAGATTAGATAAATACATGAATGAGAAGGGTTGCATTTGAGTAGGATTTGCACAACATAAGTTTTTCTTTTTCTTCCCTAAGTTTCTGGTAGAAAACATTTTGAATTAGAACCATTTGTCCCTCAAACATGAGGGTAAAAATATTAAGGATTTTTGTCAAAATATCATGGGTCAACCTATACATGGAGTCAGGTTATACTCGAGTATAAATGGTATCTTTCCAAATATGACACTAGCATTAACATCTCACCCTGGATGATTCTCAAGGCTTTTGTCCAGGAAAACTGAATAAAAGCAAGCAAATAAATTATGAATGGAACTGAAATAGGAAACTGACTGAACTATTAACTACAGAATGTGGATGAAGGAAAACAAAAAAACAAAAATTCCAACCGTACCAGGTTGACAGGCCTAGCACCACAAGCTTGCCAAATGTGTTTCATCTGCTTACCTGCTACAGATGGAATACAGAAAATAATTATTTTAGTCCTTTAATTCATCTCTAGCTTTTTCCTCCCGAGGCTTTGCTCCACCAAATATACTGCTTGTTTGCGAAGTTTCTGCAATCTGGTTTACAGGGTCCTTTTTAGTTCTTGGCAATAATTTCAGTCTTGGCCTCTGAGACAACTCCTCTGGAAATGTAAACCTTTTTGTAATGATCAGAACATTACTGCTGAAGCATCAATATATCAAAGTTCAGAATAGTAGCCCTGACCCTTTATGAGTGTGAAGCATGATATTAAATGTTAAGAGAGGGGAGGAGGGAAGAGGATGAAGATGAAGAGTAGAAACACTTTGCAAAAATCAATTAAGATGTATAGTTTTACACAAAAAATAATTCATGAAAATATTACATTGGAGGGAGGGAGTATGGAAGAAGTGATTTTTTTTTTTTCAACAAGTCGGCCATCTCCCACCGAGGCAGGGTGACCCAAAAAAGAAAGAAAATCCCCAAAAAGAAAATACTTTCATCATCATTCAACACTTTCACTTCACTCACACATTATCACTGCTTTTGCAGAGGTGCTCAGAATACAACAGCTTAGAAGCATATATGTATAAAGATACACAACATATCCCTCCAAACTGCCAATATCCCAAACCCCTCCTTTAAAGTGCAGGCATTGTACTTCCCATTTCCAGGACTCAAGTCCGACTATATGAACATAACCAGTTTCCCTGAATCCCTACACTAAATATTACCCTGCTCACACTCCAACAGATCGTCAGGTCCCAAGTATCATTCGCCTCCATTCACTCCTATCTAACACGCTCATGCACGCTTGCTGGAAATCCAAGCCCCTAGCCCACAAAACCTCCTTTACCCCCTCTTTCCAACCCTTTCGAGGACGACCCCTACCCCTCCTTCCTTCCCCTATAGATTTATATGCTTTCCATGTCATTCTACTTTGATCCATTCTCTCTAAATGACCAAACCACCTCAACAACCCCTCTTCTACCCTCTGACTAATGCTTTTATTAACTCCACACCTTCTCCTAATTTCCACACTAAGAATTTTCTGCATAATATTTACACCACGCATTGCCCTTAGACAGGACATCTCCACTGCCTCCAACCGTCTCCTCGCTGCTGCATTACCACCCAAGCTTCACATCCATATAAGTGTTGGTACTACTACACCCTGCCTCGGTGGGAGACGGCCGACTTGTTGAAAAAAAAAAAAAAAAAAAAACTACTATACTTTCATACATTCCCTTCTTTGCCTCCATAGATAACGTTTTTTGACTCCACATATACCTCAATGCACCACTCACCTTTTTTCCCTCATCAATTCTATGATTAACCTCATCCTTCATAAATTCATCCGCTGACACGTCAACTCCCAAGTATCTGAAAACTTTCACTTCTTCCATACTCCTCCTCCCCAATTTGATATCCAATTTTTCTTTATCTAAATCATTTGATACCCTCATCACCTTACTCTTTTCTATGTTCACTTTCAACTTTCTACCTTTACACACATTCTCAAACTCTTCCACTAACCTTTGCGATTTTTCTTTAGAATCTCCCATAAGCACAGTATCATCAGCAAAAAGTAACTGTGTCAATTCCCATTTTGAATTTGATTCCCCATAATTTAATCCCACCCCTCTCCCGAACACCCTAGCATTCACTTCTTTTACAACCCCATCTATAAATATATTAAACAACCATGGTGACATTACACATCCCTGTCTAAGACCTACTTTTACCGGGAAGTATTCTCCCTCTCTTCTACACACCCTAACCTGAGCCTCACTATCCTCATAAAAGCTCTTTACAGCATTTACTAACTTACCACCTATTCCATATACTTGCAACATCTGCCACATTGCTCCTCTATCCACTATCATATGCCTTTTCTAAATCCATAAATGCAATAAAAACTTCCCTACCTTTATCTAAATACTGTTCACATATATGCTTCAATGTAAACACTTGATCTACACATCCCCTACCCACTCTGAAGCCTCCCTGCTCATCCGCAATCCTACATTCTGTCTTGCCTCTAATTCTTTCAATTATAACCCTACCGTATACTTTTCCTGGTATACTCAGTAAACTTATTCCTCTATAATTTTTACAATCTCTTTTGTCCCCTTTCCCTTTATATAAAGGGACTATACATGCTCTCTGCCAACCCCTAGGTACCTTCCCCTCTTTCATACATTTATTAAACAAAAGTACCAACCACTCCAACACTATATCCCCCCTGCTTTTAACATTTCTGTCATGATCCCATCAGTTCCAGCTGCTTTACCCCCTTTCATTCAACGTAATGCCTCACGTACCTCCACCACACTTACATTCTGCTCTTCTTCACTCCTAAAAGATGGTATACCTCCCTGGCCAGTGCATGAAATTACCGCCTCCCTTTCTTCCTCAACATTTAAAAGTTCCTCAAAATATTCTCTCCATCTACCTAATACCTCCCTCTCCCCATCTACTAACTCCCCTACTCTGTTTTTAACTGACAAATCCATACTTTCCCTAGGCTTTCTTAACTTGTTTAACTCACTCCAAAATTTTTTCTTATTTTCACTAAAATTTCTTGACAGTGCCTCTCCCACTCTTTCATCTGCTCTCCTTTTGCACTCTCTTCACCTTTCTTTTACTCTCCATATACTCTGCTCTTCTTATAACACTTCTGCTTCTTAAAAACCTCTCGTAAGCTACCTTTTTCTCTTTTATCACACCCTTTACTTCATCATTCCACCAATCACTCCTCTTTCCTCCTGCCCCCACCCTCCTATAACCACAAACTTCTGCCCCACATTCTAATACTGCATTTTTAAAACTATTCCAACCCTCTTGAACCCCCCCACTACTCATCTTTGCACTAGCCCACCTTTCTGCCAATAGTCGCTTATATCTCGCCCGAACTTCCTCCTCCCTTAGTTTATACACTTTCACCCCCCTCTTACTTGTTGTTGCCACCTTCCTCTTTTCCCATCTACCTCTTACTCTAACTGTAACTACAACTAAATAATGATCCGATATATCAGTTGCCCCTCTATAAACATGTACATCCTGGAGCCTACCCATCAACCTTTTATCCACCAATTCATAATCTAACAAACTACTTTCATTACGTGCTACATCAAAACTTGTATATTTATTTATCTTCTTTTTCATAAAATATGTATTACTTATTACCAAATTTCTTTCTACACATAGCTCAATTAAAGGCTCCCCATTTACATTTACCCCTGGCATCCCGAATTTACCTACTACTCCCTCCATAACACTTTTACCCACTTTAGCATTGAAATCCCCAACCACCATTACTCTCACACTTGATTCAAAACTCCCCACGCATTCACTCAACATTTCCCAGAATCTCTCTCTCTCCTCTACACTTCTCTCTTCTCCAGGTGCATACACGCTTACTATAACCCACTTTTCACATCCAATCTTTATTTTACTCCACATAATCCTTAAATTTATACATTTGTAGTCCCTCTTTTCCTGCCATAGCTTATCCTTCAACATTATTGCTACTCCTTCTTTAGCTCTAACTCTATTTGAAACCCCTGACCTAATCCCATTTATTCCTCTCCATTGAAACTCTCCCACCCCCTTCAGCTTTGTTTCACTTAAAGCCAGGACATCCAGTTTCTTCTCATTCATAACATCTACAATCATCTCTTTCTTATCATTTGCACAACATCCACGCACATTCAGATTTCCCACTTTGACAATTTTCTTATTCTTATTCTTTTTAGTAATCTTTACAGGAAAAGGGGTTACTAGCCCATTGTTCCCGGCATTTTAGTTGACTTTTACAACACGCATGGCTTACGGAGGAAAGATTCTTATTCCACTTCCCCATGGATATAAAAGGAAAAGTAATAAGACCAAGAACTATTAAGATAAAATCAAAGAAAACTCAGATGAGTGTGTATAAATAAACGTGTACATGTATGTGTAGTGTGACCTAAGTGTAAATAGAAGTAGCAAGACATACCTGTAATCTTGCATATTTATGAGACAGACAAAAGACAAAAGCAATCCTACCATCATGTAAAACAATTACAGGCTTCAGTTTTACACTCACTTGGCAGGACGGTAGTACCTCCCTGGGTGGTTGATGTCTACCAACCTATTTAGGAGTAGACTGGTCAGCAGATGGGTTTATGAAGGACGAGGTTAACCATAGAACTGATGAAGGAAAAAAGGGGAGTGGTGTACTGAGGTGTCTGTGGAGACAAAAAACTTTATCCATGGAGGCAAATAAGGGACTGTATGAGAGTATAGTGGTACCAACACTTTTGTGTGTATGAAGCATGGGTTGTGAATGCTACAGGGAGGAGGAGGCTGGAGGCAGTAGAAATGTCATGTCTAAGGGCAATGTGTGGTGTAAATATTATGCAGAGAATTTGCAGTGTGGAAATTAGGTGGTGTTGTGGAGCTACAAAAAGTATTATTCAGAGAGCTGAAGAGGCGTTATTGAGATGGTTTGGTCATTTAGAGAGGATGGAGCACAATGGAATGACTTGGAGGATATATAAATCTGTAGTGGAGGGGAGGAGGGGTAGGGGTCATCCTAGGAAAGGATGGAGGGAGGGAGGGTGGGTGTAAAAGAGGTTTTGTGTGCAAGGGGCCTGGACATGCAGCAGACATATGTGAGTGTGTTAGACAGGAGTGAATGGAGACGAATGGTTTTTGGAACCTGATGAGCTGTTGTAGTGCGAGCAGGGTAATATTCTGAAGGGATTCAGGGAAATTAGTAAGCTGGACTTGAGTCCTGGAGGTGTGAAGTACAATGCCTGCACTTTAAAGGAGGGGTTTGAGACATTGGCTGTTTGAAGTGACATCTAAACTGTCATATTTGGGTACCTCTGCAAAGACAGTGATTATATGTGAATGATGGTGAAACTGTTTCTTTCTTATTTGGGTCACCCTGCTTTGGCGGGAGATGGCCGGTGGTGTATATAAAAAAAGACTGCTAGATAGTATGAATGGCACAAGCAAGGAGCACAGAAAGGTTGTTGAGATAGTTTCATCGAGTAGAATAAACAGAACATGACTGAGTGATAGTATAAACCTGGGAAAACAGAAAAAGGTAGGGATCAGAAGAAGTATTAGAAGTGTGAAAAAGAAATAGAGGAGGGGAGCAAGAACTTTAATATCCAGCAGGCATGATACTCAACCAATACACAAATAACCTACACATAAGAGAATGTGAAGCTTGGGTGGTAAATGCAGCAGCGAGGAGACGGTTGGAGGCAGTGGAGATGTCCTGTCTAAGGGCAATGTGTGGTGTAAATATTATGCAGAAAATTCGGAGTGTGGAAATTAGGAGAAGGTGTGGAGTTAATAAAAGCATTAGTCAGAGGGCAGAAGAGGGGTTGTTGAGGTGGTTTGATCATTTAGAGAGAATGGATCAAAGTAGAATGACATGGAAAACATATAAATCTATAGGGGAAGGAAAGAGGGGTAGGGGTCGTCCTCGAAAGGGTTGGAAAGAGGGGGTAAAGGAGGTTTTGTGGGCGAGGGGCTTGGACTTCCAGCAAGCGTGCATGAGTGTGTTAGATAGGAGTGAATGGAGACGAATGATACTTGGGACCTGACGATCTGTTGGAGTGTGAGCAGGGTAATATTTAGTGAAGGGATTCAGGAAACAGGTTATTTTCATATAGTCGGACTTGAGTCCTGGAAATGGGAAGTACAATGCCTGCACTTTAAAGGAGGGGTTTGGGATATTGGCAGTTTGGAGGGATATGTTGTGTATCTTTATACGTATATGCTTCTAAACTGTTGTATTCTGAGCACCTCTGCAAAAGCAGTGATAACGTGTGAGTGTGGTGAAAGTGTTGAATGATGATGAAAGTATTTTCTTTTTGGGGATTTTCTTTCTTTTTTGGGTCACCCTGCCTCGGTGGGAGACGACCGACTTGTTAAAAAAAAAAAAAAAAAAAATAAGAGAATGAGAATGAGACAATAGAACTCTAGTGATTCAAGGGGTTTTGTGTGCTGTAGAAGTGTGAGCAATATAATATAGAGTTTAATGTATATCTGCTAGCCAGATTTAAGTAATGATGTCTGGGAAGAACAATGCTTGCACTTTAAAAGTGAGATAGGGAATGCAAGAGATGGTAAAACGTTTTTCTTCAGGTTGCCCTACCTCTTTGTGAACAGCAATAATATTTTTTTATAAAACTCTACAGAACTCTCTAGTTTCTAAAGCTCCAGGGAGGTTAACAAAACAACTATGATGTCACAAGCCATAATTTGAAACAATATTTAAACTATGATGTCACAAGCCATAATTTGAAACAATATTTAATGTTTTTTAATCTTATTAAACAAGAATCATTATTTCAGGACATGCAATACATTTAAGATAATGAAAAACATGCTACATAAAGAACATACAATGTGATAAAATATTAGTTTTTAACATGCAAACCCTTTCCCACTGAGGAAGGAGTAACAAAAACAACAAAATTCAGCAATTGAATGAATGTATGGCAAATGTGTTTCCAGTTTTTTTTCTTTTGAGGGGCAGGGGGTTGGCAACCCTACCTTGGAGGGAGATGGCCTGTGTTAAAAACAAAACAAAACAAAAAACAAAAACACAATAGCCAGACTTGAGTCTTGGAGATGGGAAGCACAGTGCCTGCACTAGAGGCATGGGAATATTGCAGTTTGAAGGGGCATCTGAGCTATGGTGTTGGCACCTCTGGCAAGATGATGATGAAGAATGACAGTGATTGGGGGGGGAGGGACCCTACCTCGGTGGGAGATGACCACAAGCCTTTCGGCATCAGGATAGAGAAATGTTAAAAAAAGCTGCTCACGACATGTTAAACCAAACTTGGAACATACAGTTGTGGTATGGTGTCTGCTGATAAGAAAAACAAACATAGCAACTTCTTTTATTTTTCATTCACTCCATCATTGTCTTGCCAGAAGTGAGTGGATACAACAGCTCAGATCCTGCAAACAGCAAATACACCAACCATCCGACTTATGACCGGATTCGGTTCCGAGAAACCGGTCGCAAGTCGAAATGGTCGTAAGTCGAACTTTACTACTGAATATCAACAAAACATTTTTGTAATGACTTTATTTTATTGTTTTATTTTGGTATTTCACGTTTTACTTTACTTTTTATGCTGTTAGTACTATATTTTATACTGTAAGGTTTAGGATAAACACTTTATACAACACAAATAGTTGTTTATTTCCCAGAAATTTGGCATAAAAAACACAGTCGTAAGAAAAGTGGTCGTAAGTCGAGCAGGTCGTAAGTCGGATGGTAGGTGTATCCCCAGTCCTCCTTGAGTACAGGCACTGTGCGTACTTCCCTCCTCCAGGACTTAAGTCTGTTAACTGGTTTCCCTGAATCCTTTCACAAAATGTTACACTGCTCACACTCTAACAGCTCGTCAAGGCTCAAAGCATTTGCCTTCACTCACTCCTACCTTAACGTGCTCACATGTGCCTACTGGATGTCCAAGCCTCTTGCATATAAAAATGCCTTTAGCTCCTCCTTCCTTTCCTAGAACAAACCCTGCCTTCCCTCCACTACAGATTGATACACCCTCCAAGTCATCCTATTTTGCTTTATCCTCTCTAGATGACCAAATCACCCCAACAACCCCTCCTCAGCCCTCTGGATAATACTTTTAGTAACTCCACACCTACTCCTAATCTCCAAACTACAAATTCTCTGCATAATATTTACATCACACAGTGCCCTCAGACACATCGACAGTGCTTCCAACCTCCTCCTCCTCCTCATTGCAACATTCACGACCCATACTTCACACCCATATAAGTGCTGGAACCACTATACTCTCATACATTTTCCTCTTTACCTCCACGTTTATAGAGGGGCAACTGACATATCGGATAATTATTTAGTTGTAGCTACAGTTAGAGTAAGAGGAAGATGGGAAAAGAGGAAAATGGCAACAAGTAAGAGGGAGGTGAGTGTGTATAAACTAAGGGAGGAGGAAGTTCGGGTGAGATATAAGCAACTATTGGCAGAAAGGTGGACTGGTGCAAATATGAGCAGTGGGGGGGGGGGGGGTTGAAGAGGGTTGGAATAGTTTTAAAAATGCAGTATTAGAATGTGGGGCAGAAGTTTGTGATTATAGGAGGGTGGGTGGAGGAGGAAAGAGGAGTGATTGATGGAATGATGAAGTAAAGGTTGTGATAAGAGAAAAAGTTAGCTTATGAGAGGTTTTTACAAAGCAGAAGTGTTATAAGAAGAGTAGAGTATATGGAGAGTAAAAGAAAGGTGAAGAGAGTGGTGAGAGAGTACAAAAGGAGAGCAGATGATAGAGTGGGAGAGGCACTGTCGAGAAATTTTAATGAAAATAGGGAAAATTTTTGGAGTTAAACATGATAAGAAAGCCTAGGGAACAAATGAATTTCTCAGTTTAAAACAGAGTAGGGGAGTTAGTAGATGGGGAGAGGGAGGTTTTGGGTAGATGGCGAGAATATTTTGAGGAACTTTTAAATGTCGACGAAGAAAGGCAGGCGGTAATTTCATGCACTGGACAGGGAGGTATACCATCTTTTAGGAGTGAAGAAGAATAGAATGTGAGTGTGGGGGAGGTGCATGAGGCATTACTAGAATGAAAGGGGGTAAAGCAGCTGGAACTGACGGGATCATGACAGAAATGTTAAAAGCCGGGGGGGATATAGTGTTGGAGTGGTTGGTATTTTTGTTTAATAAATGTATGAAAGAGGGGAAGGTACCTAGAGATTGGCAGAGAGCATGTATAGTCCCTTTATATAAAGAGAAGGAGGACAAAATATATTGTAAAAATTATAAAGGAATAAGTTTACTGAGTATACCAGGAGAAGTGTACGGTAGGGTTATAATTGAAAGAATAAGAGGCAAGACAGAATGTAGGATTGTGGATGAGCAAGGAAGTTTTAGAGTGGGTAGGGGATGTGTAGATCAAGTGCTTACATTGAAGCATATATGTGAACAGTATTTAGATAAAGGTAGGGAAGTTTTTTATTGCATTTACAGATTTAGAAAAGGCATATGATAGAGTGGATAGGGGAGCAATGTGGCAGATGTAGCAAGTATATGGAATAGGTGGTAAGTTACTAAATGCTGTAAAGAGTTTTTATGAGGATAGTCAGGCTCAGGTTAGGGTGTGTAGAAGAGAGGGAGACTACTTCCCGGTAAAAGTAGGTCTTAGACGGATGTGTAATGTCACCATGATGGTTTAATATATTTATAGGTGGGGTTGTAAAAGAAGTAAATGCTAGGGTGTTCGGGAGAGGGGTGGGATTAAATTATGGGGAATCAAATACAAAATGGGAATTGACACAGTTGCTTTTTGCTGATGATACTGTGCTTATGGGAGATTCTAAAGAAAAATTGCAAAGGTTAGTGGACGAGTTTGGGAGTGTGTGTAAAGGTAGAAAGTTGAAAAGGAACATAGAAAAGAGTAAGGTGATGAGGGTATCAAATGATTTAGATAAAGAAAAATTGGATATCAAATTGGGGAGGAGGAGTATGGAAGAAGTGAATGTTTTCAGATACTTGGGAGTTGACGTGTCGGCGGAAGGATTTATGAAGGATGAGGCTAATCATAGAATTGATGAGGGAAAAAAGGTGAGTGGTGCGTTGATGTATATGTGGAGACAAAAAACATTATCTATGGAGGCAAAGAAGGGAATGTATGAAAGTATAGTAGTACCAACTCTCTTATATGGGTGTGAAGCTTGGGCTGTGAATGCAGCAGCGAGGAGGCGGTTGGAATCAGTGGAGATGTCCTGTCTAAGGGCAATGTGTGGTGTAAATATTATGCAGAAAATTCGGAGTGTGGAAACTATGAGAAGGTGTGAAGTTAATAAAAGTATTAGTCAGAGGGCTGAAGAGGGGCTGTTGAGGTGGTTTGGTCATTTAGAGAGAATGGATCAAATTAGAATGACATGGAGAGCATTTAAATCTGTAGGGGAAGGAAGGCGGGGTAGGGGTCATCCTCGAAAAGGTTGGAAGGAAGGGGTAAGGGAGGTTTTGTGAGCGAGGGGCTTGGACTTCGAGCAGGCGCGCGTGAACGTGTTCGATAGGAGTGAATGGAGACGAATGGTATTTGGGACCTGACGATCTGTTGGAGTGTGAGCAGGGTAATATTTAGTGAAAGGATTCAGGGAAACCGGTTATTTTTATATAGCCAGACTTGAGCGTTCACATAACCACATAAGATTAAAAAGAAAAAATGAGAAAGAATAGATAAGGAAGATTTCTTAACATTAGCGAAGATAACAAGAGGCCATAGTTAAAACTGAAAAAGAGTTGGTGCCAAAATAATACAAGAAAGTTGTTCTTCCCAAATGCTTAGAAGAACGGAATTGGTGTAAAAAAAAAGTAGGTCGTCAAAGATAAAACCATAAACATAACTTTCTTCCTTTAGCTACAAAAAATGTTGTTATTCACAGCTCACAAATTGGATAAATCTTTAGATAATATATCTGGCTATTACTGTGACTTGATAATGGTGTAGTACAGACCAAAGTGGTATTTTATGATTTATCTGCAATTTGCAGATTGTGAATTGTTCCAGCCATAGTACTGATATTTCTAATTTTCTTCAAATGAGTTACAGCCTCTTCTCAGTTAGCGACGTACTCGTTTACCAACAACTCGGACTTATGACAGGCTCTCTAACCAGTGTTCATACCTAAACAATGTATATTAGAGCTGATTTTCTCTATTCTGATTATTACAGTATACAGCACATTACTGTATAAACATTTAAAAATATACCAGAAATGTTATAAATGGTACAAAGGTGATATTAAAACAATATCAGAAATGGATGACACAAACTCACTACCATTATAGTATGCTCCTCACTTAGCGACGAATTCGTTTACTGACATGGTCTTAGGAATGGAACTCCATCGTTAAGTGAGGAGAGGCTGTACTACATAAAGAGGATTAGTTGAGGAATCTTTTAAATTAATTTTATTCTTTAAATGTTGTAGCCATTGGCAATCAATGCTACCTAAATACTTTTTGCCTAATATAAATACCAAGACTACCCAAATACAAGGACTAGCTGCAAGAAACCAGTATCATCATATTAACATAATGCAAAAGTGAAAGCTTTACACTCATTTGTTAAATTTATTTAACATTTACTTAAATAATTCACTGAAATGCATGCTGGTACTGCGAGCTCATTTTACCAGTTTTAACATAGCTGCATTGCACTAAACAATGAAAAACATTCCAATCTACTATGCATATACGTATAGAAAAGATTTTGGGCGAGGGTAAGTGGTGAGCCCACCACCCACTAATCAAGTGATTAAGTGATGTAAACAGCCTCTCATCCTCCATGACAGAGATAATCAGAGACTGAGCTAGGAAACTGTATGTGCATACGTGAACAGTGAAAAATCTAGGAAAACAATATAAGTAACTTACCTGGATCTGGTTCTTTGAAATCATCAAAGTTACGAGACCGATCACTATCTCTACGGTCCCGTCTCATATAACCTTCACCTCGTCCACCACGGTCCCCACTAAGTGATCCAGGTGGTCCACCACGACTTCTCCCAGCAAAGCTTCCTCGCTCACCTCCACCTCGGTCAGATCCTCCTCGCTCATCAAATCCACCATATCTACCACCTGTGCCACCAACAAAGCCTGCTCGCCCACCTCTTCCACCTCGGTCATCATCCCTTCTATAACGACCTGATTTAAAGACATATAAGCTACATTACAAATATAAATTATGGGAAGTTCACATACAGAACTAGCAACCTAAACAAGAAATCATTAATACACACATCTTTTAACACAGACTGCCTTTTGGATATTCGGCCTTTTCCAACCAGCTGAAGAAAAGTGCATTCCCAGGTACTTATACGCTGCTGTTGGTTGCAGGGTTTGCACCTGAGCACCATATAATTCTGTCTTATGCATTGTATCCACATACCATTTCTTTGTTCTCGGTACCATTCTTAGTTTTAAAGTGGCACACTTCTGTGGATTTATCTCCAGCTCTAACACTTCCAACTGCCTCAGAAAAAGCTGTAACTGTGCACTGAGGCCTTGCTCGGACTCAGCTACCAACACCACATCATCAGCAGAAGCCAAGGTGGACACTTTTGACTCAGCCTCAGCTATTGGCCATCCAATCTGCTCATTTAAGGTCAAAAGGGCTTCATTCATTACTATATTGAAGAGAATACATGAGAGGGGGTCCCCTTGTTTTACCCCTCTACCCACTCTCCCCTCTCTCCCCAATACATCCGTTGTTGCATCAACATAAGTAGACATAATATAGTTGATCACCAATGGGGCGCATTATGTACTTGTAATGCCCTTCGTACAGAATAATGATTTACTGAGTCGTAGGCCTTCTTAAACATCTAAAAACTACCATCCTGCCAAGCGAGTGTAAAACGGAAGCCTGTAATTGTTTTACATGATGGTAGGACTGCTGGTCCTAGGTAGTAGGTTGGTAAACAGCAACCGCCCAGGGAGGTACTACCATCCTGCCAAGTGAGTGTACAATGAAAACCTGTAATTGTTTTACATGATGGTAGGATTGCTGGTGTCTTTTGTCTGTCCCATAAACATGCAAGATTTCAGAAGTATTCCTTGTATAAAGTGTTACTAGACCAAAGTGGTAATACAAGAGGAAAATAAAAATTTTGCAGTAATTTATACTGCATACTGTATTTCGAGTGAAGGAATGTTGGACTATGTATTTCATCATGTTTAAAGTACTAAAACACTTTGAAGTACATCTAATATCATAAACTAGCTTACACAGAGCTAGACATTATCAACAGCAAAAGAAAATGCAAAGCTATCATAATTTAGCACCAAACTGTAAAATGTAAACATCACTGAAAGTGAACATGGAAAAGAGTAAGGTGATGAGGCTATCAAATGATTTAGATAAAGAGAAATTGGATATTAAATTGGAGAGGAGGAGTATGGAAGAAGTGAATGTTTTCAGATATTTGGGAGTTGACATGTCAGCGGATGGATTTATGAAGGATGAGGTTAACCACAGAATTGATGAAGAAAAAAAGGTGAGTGGTGCGTTGAGGTATATGTGGAGACAAAAAACGTTATGTATGGAGGCAAAGAAGAGAATGTATGAAAGTATAGTGGTACCAACACTCTTATAGGGGTGTGAAGCTTGGGTTGTAAATGCTGCAGCAAGGAGACGGTTGGAGGCAGTGGAGATGTCCTGTCTAAGGGCAATGTGTGGTGTAAATATTATGCAGAAAATTCGGAGTGTGGAAATTAGGAGAAGGTGTGGAGTTAATAAAAGTATTAGAGGACTGAAGAGGGGTTGCTGAGGTGGTTTGGTCATCTGAAGAGAATGGATCAAAGTAGAATGACAGGGAGAGCCTATAAATCTGTAGGGAAAGGAAGGCGGGGTAGCGGTTGTCCTCGTAAAGATTGGAGGGAGGGGGTAAAGGAGGTTTTAGTGGGCAAGGGGCTTGGACTTCCAGCAAGCGTGCACAAGCGTGTTAGATAGGAGTGAATGGAGACGAATGGTATTTGGGACCTGACGAGCTGTTGGAGTGTGAGCAGGGTAATATTTAGTCAAGGGATTCAGGGAAACCTGTTATTTTTATATAGCTGGACTCGAGTCCTGGAAATGGGAAACACAATGCCTGCACTTTAAAGGAGGGGTTTGGGATATTGGCAGTTTGGAGGGATATGTTGTGTATTTTTAAACGTATTTACTTCTAAACTGTCGTATTCTGAGCACCTCTGCAAAAACAGTGATTGTGTGTGAGTGAGGTGAAGGTGTTGAATGATGAAAGTTTTTTCTTTTTGGGGATTTTCTTTCTTTTTGGATCACCCTGCCTCGGTGGGAGATGGACGGCTTGTTAAAAAAAAAAAAAAATCACAAAAGCATTTATGCCGTTCTTGCCAATGAGTGATCATTTTTTGCCAGCTTTAACACACTAAAATCTTAAGCTTTCATCCAATTTTCCTCCATTTTGTTTCAGACTAGTTTAGAAAAGTCTTTCAAAATGTAAGATTTTTTTTTTTTTTTTTTTTCAAAATTCTGCCCCAAACACAGGAAATTTTATTTCTGGGTATGCCAGAGTTAAAGGGTTAGTTCATATGGACGACACTTGTCAAAAGACTTATAACTGATTAATTAGGCTAAGAAAAATTATTTCAGGGTGAATTTTAACAATTAAAATATTCATCAAATGTTACTATATCTGGATGTGATATGACTTAAATGTGGGGGAGAACCTTGAGTTTTCCCTGAGGTACGTTTATTGTCTTCTCTGAGGATGAGCGTCCCCAGTCCAGTTATAGAGGTAGTACCTCTTTATTTAAATAAAAAAATATCATTTCAGATGCACAGTTAAGGTCCAATAAAACAGACCCCTATAAAACAGATGTTGATTAAAACAGGCAAAAAATCTGGCCAGACAACCCCCAATCCTAGTGTCTCCCAGTATCACAAATATGAAAAAAAAAAAATTATTTTCTCTTATGAAATGACAATGAATCTTTTCTCGATGCTAATAACACCAACAGTACAAAATTTGATGGAAAACTTACGGAATTATGCTCTCGCAAAGTTAGCGATCTCGGCGATATTTACGAATCGGCAATTACATCCACTTTGAGCCCTATTTTTGGCTAATTCCATTGTTCCAGCCGACCAAACTCATAGCTATTTCTTTAGAACTCTATTTGTTCTATCGACTGAGTACAAGAAACCACCCATTTACCAATTTCAACTACCCAATAGTGCTCAGAAATTGGCAATTTGGCCAATTTCATGCAAATTAAAAAATATACCAATTTCAAAATAGGGTCCAGTTTCTATTTTGAATTTTTATTCACACAAAAAATAGAAGATTTACTAATATGCAGACTACTGCAGTATTGTAATAATTGTATAAATAATGCCAACCCATTCGTGATTGCATATTAGAATGGCTAGTTAGACATTTATTGGACAACAATGTCATTTGTTTACTCTTGAACATCAGCAAAAATCGAACATTTCTGCAACTTTGAGTAACACTTCAAGGTCCTTTTCATAGTGAAACCAATCAAAATCGTCTCTATTTCTATAATGTCTTCCATTCCATCAAATGAGACCAATAAAATGAGAATACAACGGTAAATATTAAACAAAAATAAACCTCAAAGTCGGCATTTTAATCCAAAAACACGGTTGGAGTTTTTTTTTCTCATTATGCACTGCGTGCTGCAGGATTTTTTTTATACTGTGTACATTGACCACACAGACCCATTCTCTCACATGTGGGGCAACCAGCTTTCTCCCACTTGATTTGAAGCCGCTAGAATTTTTAAGTATATGTATGTCAAACACATTGACTCGTAAGACGTATACATACTTGTACGACCGAAACAGTCAAAGGGTTAAAATGGCTACAAAGTGGACCAAATCCACTATTTTAAACAGCTATCAGATCCAGGCGTGCATTCGATAAAATGGAACTCCTTAATCACAAGTTTGCATTATTCAAAGTTTATCCTAGATACGTCCACTTTCATTGTTCCTGGGAAGCAGGGCTAGACAATTTTCCCTGGGATTTACTGTGCTTTTAATAATTTTATTAAAGTACCTTATACAGTGTTATTAGCATGTAACCGTAACTGTTAAGCAGCTTAACAGATACTTGAATTAATAAGGAAGCTGGAGGTTGGCACTTCAGTGGCACCCAGGTATATGAGTAGTATGGCTTACACAATATGCTATGAAATAAGAGTACATAACAGCCTAAAAGGTTTTTTTTAGTTACTCTAAGGAAGTGTAAGAAAATGGTTGAAGCAGCGCTCCATAAATGGTATGCTCAACAGTGTGCTGCTGGTGTTAATATTCGTTCTGTTGAGAATCAGTGCACCAAACAAATTAAGCTGGATTCATTCTTTAAACCTGTTCCTCATTCTACATCTCCCAAACCATCTACCAGTAAGCTGAGCCATCTCTTCAGCCATTTACATCTGCTGAACCATCTAAATCTCCTACACCATCTACCTGTCTGTGTCCCACACCATCTACAATGTTACTGCTGGAGCTTCACAGCTCCACTGACTCAGAATAAATTATTCTGGGTCCCCACTAGACCACATAAGAATACTGTACTGTACTGTACATCTGTAAGCTCATCTATCCATCAGAAAAGGTAAGAAAAATTACTGTATTGTACTCTTCTGTATTAAGAACATTAAGTAGGAAGGCAAATGGCAGCAGACCTACTTGCCCATGCTATGCAAGTCCAACTCACACCCCTTATGTACTTGTCTAACCTATTTTTAAAGATACTCAAGGTTTTCACTTTAATGATGCTACTCAGTAGTTTGTGCCACTTATTCACAGCTCTACCAAACCAATGCTTTCCTATATCCTAGTTTCACTGTTTACTTAGTTAAGCAGTGTTAACCATGATGCACTATGTGGATTTGCCTGGCCTCAAATTTTTCTTCAAAGACATGAAGTTGCAGAAGACCAAGAGTTGTACTGAGGTCAAAAATACTGGCTGGTGGTGGCACATCCGAAGACAAAAAATATTGCAAGTACTACAATGTCTGACAATCATAACTTGTGCAATTAACCCTTTCAGGGTCGACAGGACCTCTCCCAGACTTGTTCTCAGGGTCGACAAATTTAAAAAAAAAAAAATATCTTATGGAAAGATAGAGAATCTTTTCATAAGAAAATGACACCAAAAGTATGAAATTTGATGGAAAACTTACAGAATTATGCTCTCGCAAAGTCAGCGGTCTCGACAATGTTTATGCATCGGCGATTTTGCCCACCTTGAGCCCTATTTTCGGCCAATTCCAGTGTACTAGTCAACAAAAATCATAACTATTTCGCTAGAACTCCATTTTTTTCTATCGAATGAGTACAAGAAACCACCCATTTACCGATTTCAACTATTCAATTAAGTGGTCAGAATTTAGCAATTTTGCCAATTTCATACAAATTTCAAAAGATGCCAATTTCCAAATAGGGTCCAGAATAAACAAGACATTCCTGGCACTAAAATAACATTTCTTCTGTTCATTATTCACGTCCCCACGCCCCTCTTACATTCTTTTGCTTTCCACTTTGAATTTTTATTCTCACAAAAAATAGAAGATTTACTGTTATGCAGACTACTGCATTAGTGTAGAAATAGTATAAATAATATCAGCTCAATTGTGAAAAAATATTAGACTCACCAGTTGACGTGTATTGGACGCTTAGCATGATTTGTTTACTTTTGAACTTTCGCAAAAATCAAAGATTTCTGCTACTTTGAGCTCAATTTCAAGGTACTTTTCATTGTAAAACCAATCAAAATCGTCTCAATTTCTGTAATATGTCTTCCATTCTATAAAATGAGACAAGGAAAACTAGAATACCATCATAAATACCATACGAAAATACAGTAAAAAGTCACTGTTTTAAACCAAAAACACTGTCAAAGTTTTTTTTTTCTCATTATGCACTGTGTGCTGTAGGATTTTTTTCATATTGTGCATGCTGACCACACAGACCCATTCTTTCATATGTAGGCCTACCAGCTTTCTCTCACTAAATCTGAGGGCGCTAGAATTTAGGCGTACTAGTACGTCAAAAACCCTGGTGCGTAAGCCGTACTAGTAAGTCAGAAACCCTGAAAGGGTTAACCATGATTCACTGTGAGGATCTGCCTTGCCTTAGGTTTTTCACAGGCATGAAGAGGTTGTAGAGGACCCAAAAAAGTTGTGTTGAGGTCAAAAAATTGGCAAGTGGTGTATATGAAGGCATGAAAAATTGTGCATTCTAGTATGTTTAACTCACTGACATCATCTGTGTACTAGTACATGAGATCCAGTAAAAAGGTTAAGCATTCATAACTAATGCAACAGAGGGAGAGAAAGGAAAAGGAGAGGAAAATGGTACATGTTAAAAAAAATAACGAAAATAGCAATAGAATGTTATAGCTCAGAAGCACATCTCCAATTATGGATGTCTGTGAGAAAAGAGATTTCAAGTTTAGAGCAATCAATTTGTGAAAAATTTCAGGAAAGCATTAGTACTGTAGGGAGAGGACCAGCTGAATGTATGAAATTTCAATAATTCACATTACATCACAATTACTGTCATCAACAAAATCATATTTACCAAAGTCATCCGCAGCATCTCGTCTTCCTCGAAAATCATTCATGTCCCCACCACCTCTTCCACCAGCTCGCCCCCTGCCACGGCCACGATCAAATCCTCCTCCTCTCTCACCACGCCGTGACTCTTCAAGAATACAGCATTAAAGTTAGCAAACTCATTCACAAATTTAAGGTATTGAGCATTACATTATTCATCTGCTAGTTATTGTTCTCTTAGCATTACATTAATCATTATACCAATGACAATTGTTACTGTACTCAAAGTGAAAAGTAATGTGTTGAAATGAAAGTACAGTATAACAAATTCAAATTCATTTATTTCTTTGCAAGTAGTACATTAAGATTATATTTTTAAAATGATGGGCTGCAGTGCAAAGAGAGCCTCTATTATGCCTTGGCATCATGGGCTGAGGTAATTTAATGGCATACTGACTACTTATCACTAAAGAAATTATCATAGTTGTACAATAGTTCTATTAATAAGTGAACCTAATTTATACAAAACAAAAGATATAGTATTCATGTATTCAAAAATGCTTTTTATGAAACATGATTCAGTAGTAGTTTACAGTATGAGACTGCTACAATTTGGTGAAGGGTAATACTAGTTTTGGTAGGTATGTATACTTCTATGTGGTAATTTGTCAATATATGAGCTTGGTTGTCTAATTATGAAGTTTTAAGATTTAGGCAATTGGTAGATTTATTGGTAGTGTTAAATACTGAGTATTGAGTATTTAGTCTAGGGTGATCAAGTGGCTTTTGATAAGTCTTAAATTGATTTTCAGACCGGGTTACTTTGGTATTTTCTGATAATAAATTCCAAATATTGGGGCCCTTTATGTGCATAGAGCTTTTACACAGTGTGATATGGACATGGGGTACATCAAAAAGAGATCTGTGTCTTGTGTTATGGTCGTGTGTCCTGTTTAGATTGGCGAGGAAAAGTTTGAGTGGAGGGTTTATGTCGGCGTGTATTGTTCTATGTATGTAGTAGGCACATGAATAAGTATGGATCTTCTTAATGGTGAGCAGATTTAGACTTCTGAACATTGGTGGAGTATGCTATCAGGAGTGGGAATGTGTTATCATTCTGACTGTTGCCTTTTGCTGGTTATTAGTGGTCTTAGGTGATTTAATGTTGTTGATCCCCATACACAAATTCCATATGTGAGATAAGAGTAGATGAGTGAATGATACAGTGCAAGGAGAGCTGATTGTGGAGCATAGTATCGTATCTTTGACAGTATGCCTACAACCTTAGAAATTTTCTTGGTTATTTGTTGTATATGTGTCTGGAACTTGAGGCGACTGTCAAGGTGGATTCCTAGGAATTTTCCCTCCGCGAGTCTTGTTACGGGTGATCCGTTTAACGTTATGTTAAGTGGAGCATTTGCAGTTTTGTTTCCAAACTGAATGAAGTAGGTTTTGTCAGTATTCAGTGCAAGTTTATTAGTCATCATCCAGGCAGATATTTTCTGCAATTCAGCATTGACTGTGTTGGTGAGTATGAGTGGGTTTGGGTGAGAGAAGACGTATGTAGTGTCATCTACAAATAATACAGGTTTGAGAAGCTGTGATGCATTCGGTAGGTCACTGATGAAGATGAGAAAGAGGCGTGGTCCAAGGACACTTCCCTGAGGGACTCCGACTGTGATTGGTTGTGTGGAAGAGTTTGCACCATTTGTGTACACACATTGGCTTCTGTTGCTAAGGTATGACTTTAGGTAGTTGAGGGAGTGGCCTCTTATACCACAGTGTGTTAATTTAGAGTACAGCAGTTCGTGGTCGACTGTATCAAAAGCTTTATGTAAATCCATGAAAATTCCCAGCGGGACTTCTTTCTTTTCGAGAGTGGTATATATTAGTTCTAGCATGTGTGTGATAGCATCATTTGTGCTTTTATTATTCCTGAATCCAAACTGACAGGGGTTTAGTATGTTATGCGAGACGAGGTAGGAAAAGATCCATCTATATATTAATTTTTCAAAGATTTTAGAGAGGAGTGGTAAGTTAGATATTGGTCTATAGTTATTCAAGTCTGCTTGATCATCATCTTTGTGTATCGGAGTGACCCTCGCTATTTTGAGAATTGTTGGGAAGGTGGAGGATTCAATGGTTTTGTTCAAGAGAGTTGCAATAAATGGTAACAATACTTGAGAAGCTTGTAGGTATTAGGTTGGTAGACAGCAACCGCTCAGGGAGGTACTACCGTCCTGCCAAGTGAGTGTAAAACGGAAACCTGTAGTAAATGTTTTACATGATGGTAGGATTGCTATTGTCTTTTTTCTGTCTCATTAACATGCAAGATTTCAGGTACGTCTTGCTACTTCTACTTACACTTAGGTAACACTACACATACATGTACAAGCATATATATACACACCCCTCTGGGTTTTATGCCGTTTTCTTTCTAGTTCTTGTTCTTGTTTATTTCCTCTTATTTCCATGGGGAAGTGGAACAGAATTCTTCCTCCGTAAGCCATGTATGTTGTAAGAGGCGACTAAAATGCCGGAGGTAAGGGGCTAGTAACCCTTTTTCTTGTATAAATTACTAAATTTAAAAAGAGAAACTTTCGTTTTTCTTTTTGGGCCACCCTGCCTTGGTGGGATACGGCCGGTTTGTTGAAAAAAAAAATCTTGAAAAGTTTTTTGTACATAAAAGTTGGCAAGTTGTTTATGTCTCCTGCCTTGTTTTTAAGGGTGTTGATGTGCGAGACTTCTGTTGGGTTGATTGGAGCTAAGAATAATGTGTTCGGGTAGGTGCTCTTGAGGTAGTCATATGGACGGGTGCTCGAGTTTGGGATTTTTTACGAAGATAAAAAAATATGCTAAGCAAATGGCTCTAGCTTAAGCGCTAATTATACCATTGCCTACCTATCACTGAAGTAGGAGACAGACGCCTTCCATACAAACATTAAGTATCTCAAAGATGAATTATATAATGCTACATTAAAAATATACCTCTCCATGGGGAAGTGGAACAGAATTCTTCCATTATAAGCCATGCATGTCTTAAGAGGCAACTAAACTGTCAAGAGCAAGGAGCTTGTGACCCCTTATCCTGTATACATTACTAAACTTAAAGAGAAATTTTTTTTTTTTTTTTTTTTAAGGTTACCCTGCCTCAATAGGATACAGCTGGGTCATTGAAAAAAAAAAATATACCCTATACCAATCAATATGGTATTAGTTTTGATTTTTGGAAACAAACTCAAATTTGGTGGCCCGTTTTAAAATATATCATGAATGAAAAGTACTTTTTTTTAACATGCTGGCTGTTTCCCAACGAGGCAGGGTGACCCGAAAAAGAAACAAATTCACCATCACTGTCTTCCCAGAGGCACACAGATACAAGTTTAGATGTCACTCTAAACAGCAAAGATCCCAAACCCCTCATTAAGAGTGCAGGCACTGTATTTCTCATCTCCAGAACTCAAGTCCGGCTAATGGGTTTCCCTGAATCCCTTCACAAATTATTACTCTGCTCACATTCCAACAGCTCGTCATGTCCCAAAAACCATTTGTTTCCACTCACTCCAAGCCTCTTGCACATATAACCTCCTTTACCCCCCCAACCTCTCCTAGGATGACCCCAACCCTGCCTTCCCTCCACTAATGATCTATACACCCTTAAATTCATCCTATTTTGCTCCATCATCTTTAAATGATTAAACCACCACAGCAGCCCTTCTTAGCCCTCTTGAATAATTTTAGTAACTCCAAACCTCTTAACTTCCACACTAAGAATTTTCTGCATAATATTCATGCGATACATTGCCTTTAGATACATCTCCACTGCCTCCAGCTTCCTCCTCACTGCAACTTTCACAACCCATGCTTCACACCCATGTAGTGTGTCAGTACCACTATAATACTCTAAACATTCTCTTCTTTGCCTCCATAAGTAACATCCTTTGTCTCCACACATGCCTCAATGCACCACCCACTTTATGAACAAAACTATAAATTCATTAACATTTTTTCTTTCATTAATAAATGTGCATTGCTGGCTGTCACATTTGTTGTTCACATACCAGTATCAGATTATTGTTGTCATATTTTTTTAGAAGTACTAAACTCATAGGAAACAGTATCTGAAGAAAGGGAGTAATCAGGTTTGATCCAATTCCTTAGATCAAGACCCTCTCATCAGCAACAAGACACTACCTTGAATAGTGTGTCAGAATAGAAAGGGAAATATCCATTTTTCTATTAGATATATCTGAAACTTAATTCTTTATAATGGAAATTATAAGTCTCTAGTAAGAGCCTGTTAATTACCATTTCTGTTATTTTCTTTGCTAGCATAGCCCAATTTATCCCAATGTTTAGAAGGTATATATGAAAACATTGCATAGTGAATGTGAACCGCTAATATCTTAGGAAAAAATATACAATCATCTATTTTGAACAGGCAGCACAGTACGTGAAGACATTATCTTACCTGCTATGTCCACTCTGATGGTTTTGTCAACAAATAATGCACCATCATATGTCAGTGAATCTTCTAAGCTTTGAGCATCTTCGAATTCAACATAGCAAAACCCCTTAAATTTGCCCGAATCATTGTCATGTACCAATCTCACCGACCGTACCTGTGAAAAACAGCATATCTTTTATAAAACTAATTCCAAAATACTATACGTCTAATGTAAGCATGAATCATTAGAGCATGAGAAAGGAAAACACTCGTGTAAGTAGAAATATGAAATTTTTTTGAGAAAGGAAACATTTAATCCAACTCTGCCTAATTATATACTGTACACCACATAAATTACTGAAATAAGCGATACGAAGCAAGACTCAAAATTTTAAAACGTGCAATGACAGCATGTTCTCAGCTGCAAAAGTATATTACACACAGTTACAGTCATATGCATAAACATTATCTAGCCTTCATTCTTTATGGTTACTAGTCATATGTAATGGTTTATGATTACACCTACCATCTGACTTACGACCTGCTCGACTTACGACGACTCGACTTATGATAGTGTTTTTTATGCCAAATTTCTGGGAAATAAACAAGTGTTTGTGTTGTACACAGTGTTTATCCTAAACCTTACAGTATAAAATACAGTACTAACAGCATAAAAAGTAAAGTAAAACATGAAATACCAAAATAAAACAATAAAATAAAGTCATTACAAAAACGTTATGTTGACATTCAGTAGTAAAGTTCAACTTACGACCATTTCGACTTACGACCGGTTTCTCGGAACCGAACTCGGTCGTAAGTCAGATGGTAGGTGTACTAGTCATATGTAATGGTGAGCCTAAAGTCTATAGTATCTTTTGTAATCTTGCAAATCTGCCTAGCCATTATGTACATGAGAAATGCTATATATGTTGATAACACTGTGCTTCTGCAAAGACAGTGATTATGTATGAGTGATGGTGGAAGTGTTGAATGATGATGAAAGTTTTTTTTTCTTTTTCGTTTTTTTTCTTTTTGTTTCGCCCTGCCTCGTTGGGAACTGGGGGGGGGGGACGGCAGTGGTGGTGGCTGTACTGTGCTTTTAGGAAATTCTAAAGAGAAATTACGGAAGTTGGTGGACAAATTTGGGAGATGTAAAAGAAGGAAATTAAAAGTGAACACGGGGAAGAGCAAGGTGATGAGGATAACAAAAAAAATTTAGGTAATGAAAGACTGAATATCAGATTGGAGGGAGGGAGTATGGAGGAAGTGAATGTATTCAGATATTTGGGAGTGGACTTGTCAGCAGATGGGTCTATGAAAGACGAGATGAATCACAGAATTGACGAGGGGGGGAAAAAAAAAAGAGGCAAGTGGTGCACTGAGGAGTCTGTGGAGACAAAGGACATTATGCATAGAAGCAAAGAAGAGAATGTATGAGAGTATAGTGGTATCAATGTTCTTATATGGGTGTGAAGCATGGGTGATAAATGTTTTAACAAGGAGGCTGGAGGCAGTGGAGACGTTGTGTCTGAGGGCAATGTGTGGTGTGAATATTATACAAAGAATCCACAGCTTGGAGGTTAGGAGGAAGTGTGGGGTTCCTAAAAATGTTATCCAAAGGGCTAAGGAGGGGATGTTGAGATGGTTTGGACATTTAGAGAGGATGGAACTAAACAGAATGACTTGGAGGGCATATAAATGTGTAGTATAAGGCAGGTAGGTTAGAAGCTGTCCTAGGAAAGGTTGGAGGAAGGGGGTAAACAAGGTTTGGTGTGCGAAGGGCTCAGACTTCCACAAACATGCATGAGCATGTTAGATAGAGTGAAGGCAAATTGTTTTTATGATGATGTGCTGCTGGAGTGAGGAAACTAATTTATAATGGGATTCAGGGAAACCAGTTAGCCCATGGGTGGGCAAACTTTTCTGTGCAGGGGCCACATTCAGAAATTCACAATTTTAAAGGGCTGCATAGTATATTAAGTAAAATAATTAATATTTAAAATAGCCAAAATAAGAGGTTTTTAAAAGAAAAAAAAACAATTAATTTTTTAAAGTAGAAACTTCAAATGATCTTGGTGGGCCATATGACAACTTTTGGCAGGCTGCATATGGCCCGCAGGCCATAGTTTGCCCACCACTGGGTTAGCCAGACTCAAGTCCTGGAAGTGGGGAGTACAGTGCCTGTGCTCTGAAGGGGTGGAGATATGTTGCAGTTTTTTAATTGTAATGTCAGCATACCTCTGGCAAAACAATAATGGAGTGTGTGATGAAGAAAGTGTTTCTTCTTTTTTGGGCTACCCTGCCTTAGTGAGAAAAGGCCAATGTGTTAAAAAAAAAAATCACAGGGCACTGACAAAAATTTATAAATAGATGACTTATGAATAATTACCAAAAACAAAGCAGAAAATGAGGTAGGTATAAAAATTATCAAATTCAGAGAAATACAAGAAGCTTTAAAGCCAGGGCCAAGAAATCAATGGAGACATTCCTGGACAGAATTAAAGGTAAAACAGTAAAATACTGTACATTTTAGACAATACAAGGTTAAACCTATAAGTTGACACATACCCAAACCTTGGCTAATAAAAGATGGGGAGAGGAATGGGTAGATTTGAATGTTTTAACCCTTTCAGGGTCGGCAGGCCCTCTCCTAAACTTGTTCTCAGGGTTGGAAAAAAAAGAAAAAAAAAAAAAAAAAAAAAAAATTATGATAGAGAATCTTTTCCTGATCATAATGACACCAAAAGTATGAAATTTGATGGAAAACTTATGGAATTATGCTCTCGCAAAGTTAGCGGTCTCAACGATGTTTACGCATCGGCGATTTCGCCCCACTTTGAGACCTATTTTCGGCAAATTCCAATGTACGAGTCGACAAAAATCATACCTATTTCGCTAGAACTCCATTCTTTCTATCGAATGAGTACAAGAAACCACCCATTTACCGATTTCAACTATCCAATGACGTGGTCAGAAATTGGCAATTTTGCCAATTTCACACAAATTTCAAAAGATGCCAATTTCCAAAGAGGGTCCAGAATAAACAAGACAGACATTCCTGGCACTAAAATAACATTTCCTCTGTTCATTAATCACGTCCCCAGGCCTCTCTTACATTTATTCTGCTTTCCACTTTGAATTTTTATTCTTACAAAAAATAGAAGATTTATGTTATGCAGACTACTCCATTCGTGTAGAAATGGTATAGAAATGATATAAATAATATCAGTGCACTTGTGAAAGAATATAAGACTCGCCAGTTGACGTGTATTGGATGCATGGAATGATGAACTTTGGCAAAAATCGAACATTTCTGCTACTTTGAGCTCAATTTCAAGGTACTTTTCATTGTGAAACTAATCAAAATCATCTGAATTTCCATAATATGTCTTCCATTCTATAAAATGAGACCAGGAAAACTAGAATACAACCATAAATAGCATACGAAAATACACTGCAAAGTCGCCGTTTTAAATAAAAAAACAGTCGGAGTTTTTTTTTCTCATTTTGCACTGTGTGCTGCAGGATTTTTTTTTATACTGCGCACACTGACCACATAGACCCATTCGTTCATATGTAGGCCTACCAGCTTTCTATCACTAGATTTGAAGGGGCTAGAAATTGTGTACTAGTATGGCACCAACCCTGGTGTGCAAGCCATACTAATACAGCACCAACCTTGAAAGGGTTAAACACCGAAATGTGTAAATGCTACTAAATTTATATTATAAGCCCATTTATTAAGTATAAATTCTGCACAGAAAGTTGCTCAGATTACAAAGAGGTGGTCACAACTGAATAAGTTAGCAGTAAGGGAAACATATGATATGGTAGATGTTTATAATCAATATATATTTATAATTACATCAAGTTCATATGTTTCTGACAATGCTTTTGAAGGTACAGTGGAACCTCTACTTGCGAGTTTAATCCGTTCCATGACCTTGCTCGCAACTGGATTTGCTCGTTTGCAGTCAATTTTCCTCATTTAAATTAATTGAAATGCAACTAATCCGTTCCAGTGGAATTCTACACTTCAATAATTTTGCTAATATCAACTCCACGGCTTATTTATCTATCTCACTTCATCTAATATGACATAATAAACAATATAAATAACATAGAAACCTGATATATCCTCTAAAATGAATAAAATATGTCATTCATGTAGTGGTAAGGGCGGTGTCGGCGGTGGACGAGAGTTTGTCTGGAGACCAGGCAAAATACTTCATGAATAATTTCGCTAATATCATCTATACGGCTTATTTATCTATCACAGTTCATCTAATATGACATAACAAACAATATAAATAAACAGAAACATGACATATACTCTAGAATGAATAAAATATGTCATTATGTAACAGGTGGAGGCAGCCACAACCCCTCCTGCTATGTTGTGGTAAACACTGCCATCTAGTGACAGCCTTTTGAAGCCGTCTATTATAATTATTTTATGCAGTACATTATTATTATACAGTGGAACCTCTACTTGCGAGCGTGTCCACATGCGAGTTTTTCCAAATACGAGCAGTCGATGGGTTGATTTTTTGCTTCCATACGTGAGCAAAATTTCCACAAGCGAGCAGACCTTAAGGCAGGTTCCTTGACACTGGTGAGGGGCTCTTGCTCTTGATCTCGGGAATTGTATCTCATTTGTTTGTTGGACTATCTTATTGAAACTTGGGAAATGTATGATGGAAAGATGCTTCTTAACGTACACCAAAAATGAAAGAAATCTAAGCATAAATAATGGAGTTCACTTCTCAGCAATTAGCCACTCCTTAGCGATAACTTCAAATGGTTTTTATGGTTGTATTCTCATTTGTTTGGTCTCATTTGATACAAATGACGTCACTGTCCATTCCAATATGCAGTCGTGAATGGGTTGACATTATTTATACAATTATTGCAATAAGGAATAACAGTAAATCTTATATTTTTTGTGTGAATAAAATTTACAAATTACACCTGGTGGTTAACGCTCTCGCTTCACACGGTGAGGGCCTGGGTTCGATTCCCAGCCAGAGTAAAAACATTGGACGTGTTTCTTTCCACCCGTTGTCTATGTTCCCCATCAGTAAAATGGGTACCTGGGTGTTAGTCGACTGGTGTGGGTCGCATCCTGGGACACTGACCTAAGGAGGCCTGGTCACAGACCGGGCCGCGGAGGCGTTGACCCCCGGAACTCTCTCTCCAGGTAAACACCTACCATCCGACTTACGACCGAGTTCTGTTCCGAGAAACCGGTCGTAAGTCGAAATGGTCGTAAGTCGAACTTTACTACTGAATATCAACAAAAAAATTTTTGTAATGACTTTATTTTATCGTTTTATTTTGGTACTTCATGTTTTTCTTTACTTTTTATGCTGTTAGTACTGTATTTTATACTGTAAGGTTTAGGATAAACACTGTGTACAACACAAATACTTGTTTATTTCCCAGAAATTTGGCATAAAAAACACGGTCGTAAGTCGAGTGGTCGTAAGTTGAGCAGGTCGTAAGTCGGATGGTAGGTGCATTTATATAATAACAATAAATAATAATAATAATATAATACATATAATAATAATAGTATAATAATACAATAATAATAATAATATAATATGTATAATAATAATACATATATAATAATAATGTACTACATATGACAATTATAAGAGACGGTTTCAAAAGGCCGTCACTAAATAGCAGTGTTTACCCTAACATAATGACATATTTTATTCATTCTAGAGTATATATCATGTTTCTATGTTATTTTTATTGTTTGTTGTGTCATATAAGATGAACTGTGATATATAAATAAGCCGTATAGATGATATTAGTGAAATTATTCATGAAGTATTTTGCCCGGTCTCCAGACAAACTCTCGTCCACCGCTGACACCGCCCGTACCACCACATGAATATATTTTATTCATTTTGGAGTATATATATCAGGTTTGTATTTTGTTTATATTGTTTATTGTGTCATATTAGATGAAGTGAGATAGATAAATAAGTCGTGGAATTGATATTAGCGAAATTATTGAAGTACAGAATTCCACTGGAACGGATTAATTGCATTTCAATTAATTTAAATGAGGAAAATTGACTCTGTAAACGAGCAAATCCAGTTGCGAGCAAGGTCATGGAACGGATTAAACTCGCTAGTAGAGGTTCCAATGTATATGTATTATTATTATACATATATTATTGTATTATATTATACAGTACTATTATTATTATACGTATTATTATTATACATATTATTATTGTATTATATTATACTATTATTATTATATGTATTATTATTATACATATTATTATTATTATTGTTGTTTTAACAAGTCGGCTGTCTCCCACCGAGGCAGGGTGACCCAAAAGAAAATCCCCAAAAAGAAAATACTTTCATCATTCAACACTTTCACCTCACTCACACAATCACTGTTTTTGCAGAGGTGCTCTACATACGTACGTATAAAGATACACAACGTATCCCTCCAAACTGCCAATATCCCAATATCCCGCTCCTCGGTGGCCGAACTGTGTGGCAGCTTGGTCTCGTCTAGCTGGTGTACGGCTGTGACTGTCTTGGTGGGTGTAATTACTGGACGCAGTTTTCTGTGTGTCACCTCCAGTAATTCCACCCACCTGGACAGTCTCTACTGTAGACCAGCTAGACAAGACCAAGTTTCCACCCAGCAAGGTCACTGGGGGTGGCAACCGCTGATTATTATTATTATTATTTGTTTACTCTGAAACATAGCAAAGCAATGGACCATTTCTCTTATGCTGAGCTCAATTTCAAGGTACTTTTCATCATAAAAGCAATCAAAATCTTATCTATTTCTGTAATATATCTTCCATTCTATCAAATGAGACCAAAAAAATGAGAATACAACCATAAAAACCTTTCAAAATTACTGCTAAGAGGTGGCTAATTGCTGAGAAGTGAACTCCATTATTTATGCTTAGGTTTCTATCATTTTTGGTGTACGTTAAGAAGCATCTTTCCATCATACATTGCCCAAGTTTCAATAAGATAGTCCAACAAACAAATGAGATGCAATTCCCGAGATCAAGAGCAAGAGCCCCTCACCAGTGTCAAGGAACCTGCCTTGAGGTCTGCTCGCTTGTGGAAATTTTGCTCACCTATGGAAGCAAAAAATCGACCCATCGACTGCTCGTATTTGGAAAAACTCGCACATGGACAGGCTCGCAAGTAGAGGTTCAACTTATATTTTTTTTTAAATCCTTGAAATAGGTTACCCCAAATTTTTGCAGCTTTAATTTGCATGAAATGTTTACTCAGGTTCAGTCATACATATGAAATATTACAAAGAGGTGAGCATCATGATGGTGCAGTGGTCTATGGCATCATGAAATTAACCCTTAAACGGTCCAAACAGATCGGCGTTCAAATCCGTAGTGTTCCAAACGTAGATCTACGTTTTTTTTACATATTTTCGAACATAACAAAAAAAGCAAATGTAGATATAAGTTTTTTTTTACACATTTTCAAATGAAAAAGAAAAAAGAAGATCTACATTTTTTTACATACTTTCAAATGTTGAAAAAACGTATATATACGTTTGGACCATTTAAGGGTTAACTAGCTTCCCAGAATGCTGCCTAGACTTGGGTTCAAATCCTGGTTAGTCACAGTATGTTCTTTCAGGTAGGTAGGTAGGTACGTAGGTAGGTGTGATGAATGGTTTGAAAAACCGACAAGTTGAAGATTGAGACACTTATGCAACACATGGGAATCTTCATTCAGGAAACGTTTCGCCACACAGTGGCTTCGTCAGTCCAATACAAAGTAGAAAGGCATAAGGAGAGGAGGAGTTTGAGGTAATCAGTCCCTCAGCCTGGAGTCGATGTGTTCAGTCCATCAATCTTCTACAAGATTGATGGACTGAACACATCAATCTTCTAAAAGATTGATGGACTGAACACATCGACTCCAGGCTGAGGGACTGATTACCTCAAACTCCTCCTCTCCTTATGCCTTTCTACTTTGTATTGGACTGATGAAGCCACTGTGTGGCAAAACGTTTCCTGAATAAAGATTCCCATATGTTGCATAAGTGTCTCAATCTTCAACGTAGGTAGGTAGATAGGCGTGTAGGTGTGTGTGTAGGTAGGTAGGTATAGGTTGTGTGTGTGTGTGTGTGTGTGTGTGTGTGTGGTGTGTGTGTGTGGGGTGTGTGTGTGTGTGTGTGTGTGTGTGTGTGTGTGTGTGTGTGTGTGTGTGTCTTTGTCTGTGTGTGTGTGTGTGTGTGTGTGTGTGTGTGTGTGTGTGTGTGTGTGTGTGTGTGTGTGTGTGTGTGTGTGTGTTGTGTGTGTGTGTGTGTCTTTGTCTGTGTGTGTGTGTGTCTTTGTCTGTGTGTGTGTGTGTGTGTGTGTGTGTGTGTGTGTGTGTACACTCACCTAGTTGTACTCACCTAGTTGAGGTTGCAGGGGTCGAGTCCAAGCTCCTGGCCCCGCCTCTTCACTGGTCGCTACTAGGTCACTCTCCCTGAACCACGAGCTTTATCGTACCTCTGCTTAAAGCTATGTATGGATCCTGCCTCCACTACATCGCTTCCCAAACTATTCCACTTCGTGACTACTCTGTGGCTGAAGAAATACTTCCTAACATCCCTTTGATTCATCTGTGTCTTCAGCTTCCAACTGTGTCCCCGTGTTGCTGTGTCCAGTCTCTGGAACATCCTGTCTGTCCACCTTGTCAATTCCTCTCAGTATTTTGCAAGTCGTTATCATGTCCCCCCTATCTCTCCTGTCCTCCAGTGTCGTCAGCTTGATTTCCCTTAACCTCTCCTCATAGGACATACCTCTTAACTCTGGGACTAGTCTTGTTGCAAACCTTTGCACTTTCTCTAGTTTCTTTACATGCTTGGCTAGGTGTGGGTTCCAAACATATTGCCGCATACTCTAATATGGGCCTAACGTACACGGTGTACAGGGTCCTGAACGATTCCTTATTAAGATGTCGGAATGCTGTTCTGAGGTTTGCCAGGCGCCCATATGTTGCGGCAGTTATTTGGTTGATGTGCGCTTCAGGAGATGTGCCTGGTGTTACACTCACCCCAAGATCTCTTTCCTTGAGTGATGTTTGTAGTCTCTGGCCCCCTAGACTGTACTCCGTCTGCAGTCTTCTTTGCCCTTCCCCAATCCTCATGACTTTGCACTTGGTGGGATTGAACTCCAGGAGCCAGTTGCTGGACCAGGTCTGCAGCCTGTCCAGATACCTTTGTAGTTCTGCCTGGTCTTCGATTGAATGAACTCTTCTCATCAACTTCACGTCATCTGCAAACAGGGACACCTCGGAGTCTATTCCTTCCGTCATGTCATTCACAAATACCAGAAACAACACTGGTCCTAGGACTGACCCCTGTGGGACCCCGCTGGTCACAGGTGCCCACTCTGACACCTCACCATGTACCATTACTCGCTGCTGTCTTCCTGACAAGTATTCCCTGATCCATTGCAGTGCCTTCCCTGTTATCCCTGCTTGGTCCTCCAGTTTTTGCACCAATCTCTTGTGTGGTACTGTGTCAAAAGCCTTCTTGCAGTCCAAGAAAATGCAATCCACCCACCCCTCTCTCTCTTGTCTTACTGCTGTCACCATGTCATAGAACTCCAGTAGGTTTGTGACACAGGATTTCCCATCTCTGAAACCATGTTGGCTAGATGTTCCACCATTCTTCTCCTGACAATCTTTTCCATGATTTTGCATGCTATACATGTCAGTGACACTGGTCTGTAGTTTAGTGCTTCATGTCTGTCTCCTTTTTTAAAGATTGGGACTACATTTGCTGTCTTCCATGCCTCAGGCAATCTCCCTGTTTCGATAGATGTATTGAATATTGTTGTTAGGGGTACACATAGCACCTCTGCTCCCTCTCTCAATACCCATGGGGAGATGTTATCTGGCCCCATTGCCTTTGAGGTATCTAGCTCACTCAGAAGCCTCTTCACTTCTTCCTCGGTTGTGTGCACTGTGTCCAGCACATGGTGGTGTACCCCACCTCTCCGTCTTTCTGGAGCCCCTTCTGTCTCCTCTGTGAATACTTCTTTGAATCTCTTGTTGAGTTCCTCACATACTCCTTCCTTCCTTAGCCTGATTACCTGGTCCTTGACTGTTGTTTTCCTCCTGATGTGGCTGTACAACAGTTTCGGGTCAGATTTGGCTTTCGCTGCTATGTCATTTTCATATTGTCTTTGGGCCTCCCTTCTTATCCGTGCATATTTGTTTCTGGCTCTACGACTGCTCTCCTTATTCTCCTGGGTCCTTTGCCTTCTATATTTCTTCCATTCCCTAGCACACTTGGTTTTTGCCTCCCTGCACCTTTGGGTAAACCATGGGCTCATCCTGGCTTTTTCATTATTCCTGTTACCCTTGGGTACAAACCTCTCCTCAGCCTCCTTGCATTTTGTTGCTACATATTCCATCATCTCATTAACTGGCTTCCCTACCAGTTCTGTCCCACTGAACCCTGTTCAGGAAGTTCCTCATTCCTGTGTAGTCCCCTTTCTTGTAGTTTGGCTTCATTCGTCCTGGCCTTCCTGCTTCTCCCTCCACTTGTAGCTCTACTGTGTATTCGAAGCTTAAAACCACATGGTCACTGGCCCCAAGGGGTCTTTCATATGTGATGTCCTCGATATCTGCACTACTCAAGGTGAATACTAAGTCTAGCCTTGCTGGTTCATCCTCTCCTCTCTCTCTTGTAGTGTCCCTTACGTGTTGGTACATGAAGTTTTCCAGTACCACCTCCATCATCTTAGCCCTCCATGTATCTTGGCCCCCATGCAGGTCCAAGTTCTCCCAATCGATCTCCTTGTGGTTAAAGTCACCCATGATCAGGAGCTTTGCCCTGCATGCATGAGCTCTGTGTGTGTGTGTGTGTGTGTACTCACCTAGTTGTACTCACCTAGTTGAGGTTGCGGGGGTCGAGTCCAAGCTCCTGGCCCCGCCTCTTCACTGATCGCTACTAGGTGGTGTGTGTGTGTGTGTGTGTGTGTGTGTGTGTGTGTGTGTGTGTGTGTGTGTGTGTGTGTGTGTGTGTGTGTGTGTGTCTGTCTGTGTGTGTGTGTCTGTGTGTGTGTGTCTGTGTGTGTGTGTCTGTGTGTGTGTGTCTGTGTGTGTGTGTCTGTGTGTGTGTGTCTGTGTGTGTGTGTGTCTGTGTGTGTGTGTGTACTCACCTATTTGTACTCACCTATTTGTGGTTGCAGGGGTCGAGTCACAGCTCTTGGCCCCGCCTCTTCGCTGATTGCTACTAGGTCCTCTCTCTCCCTGCCCCATGAGCTCTATCATACCTCACCTTAAAACTATGTATGGTTCCTGCCTCCACCACATCACTTTCTAGGCTATTCCATGGCCTGACTACTCTATGACTGAAGAAATACTTCCTAACATCCCTTTGATTCATCTGAGTCTTCAACTTCCAATTGTGACCTCTTGTGTCCGTGTCCCATCTCTGGAACATCGCGTCTTTGTCCACCTCGTCTATTCCGCGCAGTATTTTATATGTCGTTATCATGTCTCCCCTGACCCTCATGGCCTCCAGTGTCGTCAGGGCCGATTTCCCTCAACCTTTCTTCATAGGAACAACCCCCGTAGCTCTGGGACTAGTCTTGTTGCAAACCTTTGCACTTTCTCTAATTCTTGACGTGCTTGACTAGGTGTGGATTCCAAACTGGTGCTGCATACTCCAGTATGGGCCTGACGTAGATGGTGTACAGAGTCTTAAACGAATCCTTACTGAAGTATCGGAAACGCTATCCGTGGGTTTTGCCAGGCGCCCGAAAGCGGGCAGCAGTTTCCTGATTGATGTCCCGCCTCAGGAGATATGCTCAGTTTTTATACTCACCCCCAATCTTTTTTCTTGAGTGAGGTTTGCAGTCTTTGGCCATCTAAACTATATTGTGTCTGCGGTCTTCTTTGCCCTTCCCAATCTTCATGACTTTGCATTTGGCAGGGTTAAATTCAAGGAGCCATTTGGGCTGGACCAGGTTTGGGGGAAAAAGCCTGTCCAAAATCTCTTTGTAGTCCTGCCTGATCCTCGTCCGATTCGATTCTTCTCATTAACTTCACATCGTCTGCAAACAAGGACACTTCTGAGTCTATCCCCTTTCCGTTTATGTCGTTCACGTATACCAAGAACAGCACGGGTCATAGGACTGACCCTGTGGAACCCTGCTTGTCAAGGCGCCCACTCTGACACCTCGTCGCGTACCATGACTCGGTGTTTCCCCTCCCTGTCAATATTCTCTGATCCTTTGGGCAGTGCCTTTCCTGTTATGTGGCCTGGTCCTCTAGCTTTTGCAGTAACCTCTTGTGAGGAACTGTGTCGAAAGCCTTCTGCAGTCCAAAAATACCGTCGATCCACCCCTCTCCCCCTTGTCTTACTTCTTCAACCTTGCCCATAAAACTCTAGTAGTTTTGACACAGGATTTTCCTTCCCTGAAACCGTGCTGGTTGTCAATTATACACTTGTTTCTTTCCAGGTGCTCCACCAACTCTCCTCCTGATGATCTTCTCCATGACCTTGCATACTATACACGTTAGAGATACAGGTCTGTAGTTTAGTGCCTCATGTCTTCTCCCTTTTTTAAAAATTTGGGGACTACATTTGCCATTTTCCATACCCAGGGAGTTGCCCAGTTTAAAATGATGTGTTGAAGATCTTTTTTTAATGGCTCACAAATATCTCTGCTCCTCTTTAAGGACCCATGGAGAGATGTTGTCTGGCCCCCACCGCCTTTGAGGTGCCCAAGTTCGCATAGCACTTCTTCACCTCCCCCTTTTGGTTATATGTACCTCATCCAGCACTTGCTGGTATGCTCCCCTTTTCCCTGAATTTCTTGGAGTCCTACTGGTTTCCCTGAAAATTTACCTTTTTAAATCTTGTGTTGACTCCTGACATACCTCTCGGGTTCGTTTCCTGTGAATTCCTCATCACCCTTCCTCAGTCTGATTACCTGGTCCTTGACTGTTGTTTCCCCTAATGTGGCTGTACAACAGCTTCGGGTCAGTCTTTACTTTTTATGCTATGTCATTTTCACATTGTCTCTGAGCCTCCCTTCTTATCTGTGCATATTCGTTTCTGGCTCTTCGGCTGATTTCTTTATTTTCCTGAGTTCTCTGTCTTCTGTACCTTTTCCATTCTCTAGTAACACCTAGTTTTTTGCCTCCCTACACCTTTGGGTGAACCAAGGACTCTTCTGTCTTCCCATTATTTCTGTTTCCCTTTGGAACAAACCTCTCCTCTGCCTCCTTGCATTTTGTTGCTACATAGTCCATCATTTCTTGTACTGGTTTTCCTGTCAGTTCCCTCTCCCACTGAATGTCTTTAAGGAAGTTCCTCATGCCTGAGTAGTTTCCCCCTTTTGTAGTTTGGTTTTTCCCAGCCTATTCCTGCTACTCTCTCCACTTGGAGCTCAACTATGTAGTCGAAGCACAGAACCACATGATCACTAGCTCCCAGGGGCCTTTCATACATGATACCCTCGATGTCCGAACTACTCATGGTGAATACAAGGTCCAACCTTGCTGGTTCATCCTCTCCTCTCCTCTGGTAGTGTCTCTAACATGTTGAGCATGAGGTTCTCCCAGTACCACATCCATCATCTTGGCTCTCCAAAGTTTCGGGACCCCCCCATGGGGCTCCAGGTTTTCCCAGTCAATCTCCTTTTGATTGAAATCACCCATAACTATAACTTTGGGTCCCCCCATGTGCGCTCTCCTGGCCACCTCGGGTAGTGTGTTGATCATTGCTCTGTTTTCTCCTCATCGTTTTCTTCTCTTGGCCTCCTGCAGTTCTGTGGGGGGTTGTACCAATACTGCAATTATCACCCCTTTTGTCCCTCAGACTGGATTGTTCCTACTAAGTAGTCCCTTTCGCCCATGCCATCCATTCCTTTTCCCTTTTCTCAAAACCCCACTGGTTTTTAATGAGCAGTGCAACTCCTCCTCCCCCTCTCCTCCCTCTGTCTTTCCTGAAGATTTGATATCCGGATGGAAAGATTGAATCTGTTATTATTCTGGTGAGTTTTGTTTCTGTGAGAGCTATTATGTCTGGGGATGTCTCTTTGATTCTTTCGTGCCACTCCTCATACTTGTTTGTTATTCCATCTGCATTTGTATACCACACCTTCAACTTCTTTTCTAAGACTGTGGTCTGGTAAGTATATTGGGGTTGGGGAAGTGGGAGACCTGGTAAGGAACTATGGGTTGTTGCTGTGGGGGTGAAGTTTGTAATGTAGTGGGTGGGGGCATTGGATGTGGCATGGGTGTTTTGATTTAGAGTGTGTGTGTGTGTGTGTCTGTGTGTGTGTGTGTGTGTGTGTGTGTGTGTGTGTGTGTGTGTGTGTGTGTGTGTGTGTCTGTGTGTGTGTGTCTGTGTGTGTGTATGTGTGTATGTGTGTGTGTGTGTGTGTGTGTGTGTGTGTGTGTGTGTGTGTGTGTGTGTGTGTGTGTGTGTGTCTGTGTGTGTGTGTCTGTGTGTGCGTGTGTGTGTCTGTGTGTGTGTCAGTGTGTGTGTGTGTCAGTGTGTGTGTGTCTGTGTGTGTGTGTGTGTGTGTGTGTGTGTGTGTGTGTGTGTGTGTGTGTGTGTGTGTGTGTGTGTGTGTGTGTGTGTGTGTGTGTCTATGTGTTGTGTGTGTCTATGTGTGTGTGTGTCTATGTGTGTGTGTGTCTATGTGTGTGTGTGTCTGTGTCTGTGTGTGTGTGTGTGTGTCTGGTTGTGTCTGGTTGTGTGTGTCTGGTGTGTGTGTCTGGTTGTGTGTCTGGTTGTGTGTGTGTGTGTGTGTGTGTGTGTGTGTGTGTGTGTGTGTGTGTGTGTGTGTGGTGTGTGTGTGTGTGTCTGTGTGTGTGTCTGTGTGTGTGTCTGTGTGTGTGTCTGTGTGTGTGTCTGTGTGTGTGTGTGTGTGTGTGTGTGTGTGTGTGTGTGTGTGTGTGTGTGTGTGTGTGTGTGTGTGTGTGTGTGTGTGTGCGCGTGTGCCCGAGTCCAAACATGATCTACTGCTAAGGCAGTGGTTTCTGTAATTCTTGTATATACATTTGATGGATTTTGAGTTTTCCTACTTTTGCAGCCCAACCCTGAACCAGGCTTATCTGGCACTTGTTTGTAGGGTCAAGGGCAATCAAGTGGTTTAGCAAGAGTGAGAAGTGATGCAAGCAATTCGCACCATCACCACTACTGCTGCTGCTGGACCCACCAAATTACCATTATTTGCATTCACATAATTGTTTTCAATTTTCACTTTATCAAATGCATTTATTTGTGGCATATGCTCATTTGGTGTAGGGTTGATGGGTAGAATTCTATTTGTTTGGTACAATTGGGTAAAAAAGAATTTTTATATTATGACTGATTAGAGGAAATAAACTCAATTTTTTTTTTATCTTTGATTGACTTGTATGAATTGCTTGATTGTATAGTACGGAAAAATTCAGTGACAATTTCTATTGAACTTGAGGCAGGTTAATTCAAACTTCACTAATGATGGTCAACTGGGAATGAGGCAGCTATACAAGTGCAAAACTGGTCAATAAGCGAAGGAATTCAGTCATTATTCAAAATTATATTTTGCAAGTACTGATTAAATGGGGATCAAATATATGATAAAGGAAAATATAGTTAGCCTAAGTTCAGTGAGGAAAGTGGTAATTTGTGGAAGTTTTTTTCTTCAGAAATAGAGTTCAATACTGAATGGAATCCAAGGTATGTTACCAATGGAAAATTAAAGCAAATTGTTCAACATTAAATAATGAAGACAGGACACCATAAGCATAGCTCTGCTCCTGTAACTAAAAATAAGTACTATGTTAATCACAGCAAAACTCTGATGTATCAGGTAACTTAAAAATTAAATTATCAGCAAACTCTAACATCTTGTAATTGCCTGTGATAGAAAAAAAAAATGATAAAGTAGAACCCCCATATCCATGGATTCAGTATCTGCAGTTTCAGTTATCCAGGGTTTACCACATCCTGAGAGTAACCCTTACTTTTGCTTAATAATGGCACCAGAGCACAAAAGTAGTGATGATGGCAGTTCAAGGTCTAAGAGAAGCTGCTGTGCAGTGCTTCCCATCAGTGAAAAGTGCTAATAATTGACTTATTGTGAGTAATTTATCAATTAGAACTTTATCGTAGTATGTGAGTAAATGAAAAACAACTTACATGTATAGGGTTTGTCACTATCCATGGTAGGTCTTGGAATACATCCCCCACAGATACTAGGGGACTACTGTATACAATATTCAGCCCAACAGAGGACAACACGATTAACATCACTGATATATGAAACTGGTGAATATATAAAACTTACTCTTTGCTCCTTAAAAATCTGGTCAATATCTCCTTGGACAACACCTGGTGGAAGGTTTCCAACAAATGCAGTGTATGGAGGTTCTGTTGGGAAAGGTTTCCGAGTCCGGCTTCCTCCATATCCTCGTCCACTATCATTATACCGCCCTCCGCTACCACCACCTCCTCCACCTCCACTCCCACGGTAATTATTCCTAGGGGAAAAGTGTTTTATTATGATATGTAGTGTTAATGTGGCAATATCCTTTATTACCTAAATTCACACACCCACCCAAAAATACTGCAATGTACTCATTTTCATAAACATTTGACTCAGCAAAATATTCAGGTATTGTACTGTATTACACAGTCCAGGAAATGGGTATTAAAACTATGTACTAAACTACAGTATATTGTTTAAAATTCGCAGAACAAGCGAAATATTCACAAATGCTAATCTCAGGCCTGAAGAGGCTTGTACCTACGACCCATGGGACATGGTACACAGTACATACTCTGCTCACTGAAACACACTGACCAATGCCTTGGCGCCCAGGTTACGCTAGATGTTTTGGTCTAAAGCAGCCGCTTTTGACCAATGCATCTAGCATAAGCTGGGCACCAAAGTACTGACCAGTGTGGTTTGGTGAGAAGAGTACTGTGTAACTTTTCCCAAGGTTCGAGTCTTCTTCAGATGGAGATTAGTGTTTGTGAATACAGCCTCTCCTCACTTAGCAACGTACTCATTTACTAACGCCTCAAACTTATGACAGGCTCTCTGACCAGTATTCATACCTAAACAATGTATATTAAAGCTTATATCCTCTATTCTGTTTATTTCAATATACAGTACACTACTGTATAAACATTTAAAAATATACCAGAAATGTTATAAATGGTACAAAGGTGACATTAAAACAATATCAAAGATAGTTGACACAAACTCACTACAATTAAAGCATGTTCCTTACTTAACGATGAATTCATTTAACAACGTGGTCTCAGGAACAGAACTCCGTCGTTAAGTGAGGAGAGGCTGTACAGTACATTATTTTATTATTGTTGGTAAACAATTTTGGTATGAACAGTGGACTACTGTAGCAGGTCTGTTATGACCACAGAAATAATTTTGCATGATAATGAAAAAGCATAGATTTCACTTCTAAGTTTTCTGTGATCTAAGAGACTTGTAACTGAAGATAATAAATGAAGAAATTCACTTAAGAACACCTAGTCTGATATCAAGCTATTTAACAGTCAATATCAAGCTATTTAACAGTTAATGTCTCAAATTGCATAGACTTGAATTAAGAAGAGTTGGAACAGAAGTGGGTAACCCATTTTTTCTATCAGGGATTAAAAAAAAATCACTCAAAAAATCATACAAAATTACCCACCCTGGTGGTTTGCAAGAAGTGTGAGCAAAGTAACATTTATGAAGGGATTCAGGGAAACCGGCAGGCCGGACTTGAGTCCTGGAGATGGGAAGTACAGTGCCTGCACTCTGAAGGAGGGGTGTTAATGTTGCAGTTTAAAAACTGTAGTGTAAAGCACCCTTCTGGCAAGACAGTGATGGAGTGAATGATGGTGAAAGTTTTTCTTTTTCGGGCCACCCTGCCTTGGTGGGAATCGGCCAGTGTGATAATAATAAAAAAAATAATAATTGTACTTAACTGTATTTATACTATTTCCAATTACAGTGGACCCTCCCTTTTCATCTTTAAATTCGCTCCAGAGAGTACAACGAAATGTGAAATTGACTAAAACTAAAACCATTTTCCCAATAAGAAATAATGTAAATCCAATCAATCCATTTCAGACATCCAAAGTATAAACAAAAAATACATTTTATAGAGAAGAACTACAGTGGACCCCTGAGTATCATGATTAATCCGTTCCAGAGAGCCTGCTGAATGGTGAAATTCACGACTGGCGAATCCATTTTCCCCATAAGAAATAATGGAAATCAAATTAATCCGTTTCAGACACTCAAAAGTATTAACAAAAAAATATTTTTTTTTCAAGATTAAATATAAATTTACATACAGAAAACAATGACAAATAAATATAAAGCACTAATAATATGGATAAATGAACATTTAACATCACACTTACCTTCATTGACTCTTGTTGGTGTATGGAAATGTCCACGAGATGGAAGAAAAGTTTCATGTACCACTTGTAACTCTTACGAACACAGTCAACAAAACCAATCTGCATGTCACACTTGTCAACCAAGCGCATGTTTTGGGTATAATCAATCACTGACACTGGTTTTCGAATATGTTCATTAGTCACTCAACCAACTTTGCCACTGTCTTGCATTTCATTATGGTGAATGGTTGTCAATAATGTGACATCTCGTTTGTCATGCCACCGTAATGCCATGATGTCATTGGCAGTAAACACCTGCACGTCATCACCACGAGCACCTGCGTTGAGCCTGGGCATATGTTTACGATTAGAACGCACTGTACCACACACATCTGTCTTGTTCACTCGCATGAAATCACTGAGTAATGGGCTTGTGTACCAGTTATCGGTATATAATGTATGCCCCTTACCAAGATAAGGTGCCATCATGTTTCTCACTACGTCACCTGAGATACCCAATAACATCTTGGTATCTTTCAATGTTTTACTACCCGTGTATACAACAATATCCAACACCAGGCCACTGTCACAATCACAGAGTACAAACAGTTTTATACCAAAGCGTTTCCTTTTGCTCGGTATATACTGCTTGAATGACAGTCTACCTTTGAACAAAATCAAAGACTCGTCAATTACAAGATTCTTGAATGGATAAAAGTATATCCTGAACTTTTGTTTGAGATACATGAAAACATTTCTAATCTTGTATAACCTGTCACTGTCAGGCCTGGTTTTGTCAGAGAAGTGCAACATACGTAAGAGTAAGATAAACCTGTTCACTGGGATGATTTCACTGAAGAACGGGGTAGAAATTAGCCGATCTGTGGACCAGTATGCTTTTATATTATGCTTATAGACGTGAGGCATAAGCATTATTGTTGCAAAAAGCAAATACATTTCTGCAACAGTCGTCTCTTTCCACCTGTGTAGTCTTGACTGTGGTGATAAGATCGTATTTGCCATGGTGTACTCAAAATACTTATTACTTTCCCTGACAATAATTTCCATCAATGGCTGGTCAAAGAATAATTCAAAGAATTCCAGTTCATTGGCCGTGGTTCCAAGGGGACAAGTAGGTAGAATTCCACTTTGAGAATCATCAAAGTGGTGAGGCTTGGGAACAAAATTGGGATTTTGCTGCCAATCCCACATACGGTTTGCTGGTGGATACTGGACATCATAGGCTGGTTGTGCGGGTGGTTGTGGTTGTGGTGGGCTGGTGGCTGGCGCTCTGCTTTGTCCTTGAACTGACGAGTCAGCATGGGTCCCAGCGTGGCCTGGTGAGTCACGCATGGCGGTGCCACTACCATCACCACTAACACCATCCACTGATGCCTGTGGTCTATCCATGCCAAGTGTAGCCACATCATCCTCACTATCACTACCTAAAACTGGTGTTGGGCCACGGGATGTACTCCGGGATGTACTCCATCCCCTGGGCACAGCATAGGGTACACTACCCGAGCGCATGCGGCGGCGAACATACCGACGCTTCACTGGTGAATATGATTCCTCACTATCACTACTCGATTGATCGTCGAGCGCAATAAAATCACAGTCCACGTCACTATCATCATCATTACTGAAGTCAGAGGCCTGGCCACGCGAAAATATTCGTTTTCTCTTGCGATGAGGAACAACCGACCGTGAGTCACGAGTGCCCACACCAGAGGTAGAAGGTTGAGGATCGTCAGGGTTTTCTGCACTATTATCGATATCCTGGTCATTCTTTTCGGTCACTAACTGATCAAAGCCGTAGAATTCGTCTTCATTTCCACTTCCATCAGTGTCAGAACTATCAGATAGGAAGAGGAGAGTCCCAATTTTTCGGGGAGTGAGAGCTGATTTGCGACGAGGCATGGTGAACAAGGGTAACTGAGCCGCCGTTCCCACAATGCTATGCGGGCGCCTAGATTTTTTGTTTATGGCGCACACCCACCACGCAGACCCGTTCTCTCACATGTAGGCCTATGAGCCTTTTCGCGCTAAATTTGACGGCGCTAGAATTTTGGCATAGATCTTCGGTTTGGACACTCAACGTAAAGCCGTTGATCTACGGGACGGACCCTGAAAGGGTTAAAATGCCATCGTAAATGAGAGAGAAGGCAAGAGACACAGAGAATGTGAACAAATGAACACGTAAGGGGAATCGCTTGGTCAGACGAAACTAGTATTAATACCTGTCTACTTTTGGTTCATACATGTACATTTGCACTAGTTGTTGAAGCATTTACCCCAAAATACAAACACTTACATTGTCTATAAGTTGTCTTCATGTTAGCACAGTAGAATAAATAAATAAATATCTACAAGTGAAGGCACATGAAGTGATAATTTTCTAGTTACCCACAGTAATACTATAGTGTACACACTTCACTTTCGTGAGTCATGTTAAATGTGTGCAAAGTGGGTTGAACTGCAAACCTTTATGGATGAAAATCACCCTAACACAGCTATTGCAAGCTGTGCTGGTGACTATTATAATGACAATGTTGTGGCCCATTTTAGACAAATCTTAAAGGAACGGGAGGTACAGAGCTCTATGGACAGATTGGTTGTGTGACAGAGGTCCCGTGACTCTCAAGCTGGTCCTAGTGGCACTAAAAAAAGAAGGGAAGTAACCCCGGAAAAGGACTTGCTACCTCAAGTCCTAATGGAAGGGGATTCCCCTTCTAAACAGTAAGAACTTTGACACTCTCCCCTCCTCCCATCCCACCAATCATCACCAGATCTTCATTAAAGGTAAGTGTCAATTATTCTATTGTTATTATTCTATTGTTATTGTAATTATTCTATTGCATTAAACTTAATATTTCATGTGGTAAAATTTTTTTTCTCATACTTTTGGGTGTCTTGCACGGATTAATTTGATTTCCATTATTTCTTATGGGGAAAATTTATTCGCTTTTCGATATTTTCGGTATTCGATGAGCTCTCAGGAACAGATTAATATCGAATACTGGGGGCCCACTGTACTTACACTTTTATATTTACACTTACCATGGAGGAGATGTTAGTTTAATTAATTAGTTTGATGGAGATGCTGGCAGAGGTTTAGGGTGGTGGAAGATAGCAGGCTGGTGTATGTTCAGCTGCCCTATATACATCCAACAACATTGGAGAGTTGTTAGGTAAGACACATGCAACAGTTAGGTATCTTTATTTTGAAACGTTTCGCCTACACAGTAGGCTTCTTCAGTCGAGTACAGAAAAGTTGATAGAAGCAGAAGATACTTGAAGACGACGTAATCAGTCCATCACCCTTGAAGTTTTGAGGTGGTCAGTCCCTCAGTCTGGAGAAGAGTATTGTTCCATAGTCTGAAACAATATGGAGTTGAAATGACAGGATGAAGCCTTATATAATGCCAGGAGGTGAGATGTAGGCCACTAGTAGAGGTAAGAATGAAGTCGTTGGGAGGTCAGGTCCCTCTCAAATCCAGCCATTCTCACTAGTAGAAGTTGTCCAAGTTGATTTCAGGTCTGTACGAAGACAATACTTTTTCCAGACTGAGGGACTGACCACCTCAAAATTTCAAGGGTGATGGATTGATTACATCGTCGTCTTCTGCTTCTATCAACTTTTCTGTACTCGACTGAAGAAGCCTACTGTGTAGGCGAAACTTTTCGAAATAAAGATACGTAACTGTTGCATATGTCTTACCTAACAACCTGTCGGTATTTCATACCATTTTAATGTTGAACATTGGAGAGTTACTTTCATGTCGTTTTTTATGCTTAATTTCTTGTACACTGTTACTTCACACTTCTCATATGGCACTATACGTTTTTCGATACCTGCTGCTTTAGTATCGTACATATCTAGAATCCTGCAGAAGGCACTTCTCCCCTCTTCTTCCTCCTCCACATTGGGGAAATTGCTACGATTTTTTTTCTTAAATTTCTATTGTGTTTCTTCCTTCTTTACAAAGGCGGGCACTACAGTTTCTTTGGTCCCAGGGTGGCTTATTTACATTGCAAGCACAAAAAAAAAGGGTTTACTGTATTATGAAATGTTGTTTGAACTCATGGGGATGGTCACTCGCTGGAAAACAAGAGAACACTGAGTGGAATGGTGGGGGAAAACTGGCTTTGTGTGCATGCTGACGGTGGACCGTGGGGGAGGGCGCCGAATCACGGGCAATTCACGAACCGCGAAGCTAAATTTTGGCGGGAAAAAAAGTTGCCGAAATAGATTTCATAGTCGCGGGTGCCGAAGGGCCCCCCTGAACCGGGGTTTTTTACCCCCAAATTTTAGAATTTTGTCGAAACTTTTTTGATTTTGAATGAACTTGGGTTTGGGGGGGGGGGGTTTTGTTGTTTTGGGGGGAAATTTTGTTTGGTTTGGGGGGTTTGAGTCCCCCCCCCCCCCCCCCCCCCCCGAGTTTCATCCCACGTCCCAGACCTTTCCCCGCCCCCCGCGCAGCGGTCGTAGTCAGTCTGGTGTTTTTTACCTTGATGAACTTTCCCCTGCATGCCACCCAAACATTTCAAAATTTAAATTTCATGTATTTGGTGCTTTTTAATTGAGTGCAACGTAAAATAAGTCACCATGGGCCCAAGGGGAATTCCTGGGGGGGGGCACCCCTTTGGAAAAAGAAAGTGAGAAACACAACAGAAGTGAAGAAAGAAATAGTAAAAAAATCTGATGGTGTGTGAGTTGGGAGCGGCCAGGGATGGCAAAAGAAATCAACAATGCTTCTATCCGAAAAAGAAAAAAATAAAGGAAGGATTTGCGAAAGGTTAGACGTTAAACCCAAAAAGATCGCAACAAAAGGGGGGGAAATTGTTGGAGGTGTGGGGAACAAAAAACAGAAAGCAGGGGGTATTTTTTGGAGTCCTCATTTGTGAAAAGGGGAAGGCAGATGCATGATGACTCAAAGAACATGCCCCAACGAGTGGTGATGTTTGCGATTTAAGGCCAGCAGAGGCTGGTTTGACAAATTTTAAAAGCTAGTGGGGATACAACTTGTTAAAGGGAGGGGGTGCCGCCCGTTCTGACAAAAAGCAGCTGAAAAATTCAAAAATGAATTTAAGGGGGAATAGACCGAAATATTCAAACCCCCCACCAATGTTTTTTTAAATTTTGACAAAAGGCCTCTTTTTTAAGAAAAAGCCAAGAGAAAACCCAAATAATGCAGGAGGAAAAAGGCAAATGCCAGGGCACATCCTAAAAAGACAGACTAACTCTTTTGTTCTTGCAATCTAGTGAGGGGTTTTAAAGTAAAGCTTTTATAGATAAAGATTTTGAGAACCGACACGTTGAAAATTGACACATTGAACTCTTGGATCTTTATTGAGGAAACGTTTTTCCACAAAAAGTGGTTTTATCAGTCCATACAAAGGAGAACGTGAAGAAAAAGGGGAAAAGAAATCATCCCCAACCCTTTAGCCGATGGGTCAGTCAATCAATCTTGAACAGAATACGCAAGCGAGGAGTAGCTATTCTGTAGGGAAGGGGGTTGCAGCGTTGTGGGGGTGTCACATTTGCCCAAAGTGGAAGCAGGTCGTGCCCAAGGGGTTTGGGGAAGTTAGGGACATGTGTGGAATGTGGAATAGGTTGCAAAGTTCTGTGCAAAAATACCACCCTGGCAAACGAAACAACCATCTCTGCAACAAGTTCAGTACGAACCGTCCATTTTAGGAAATGTTTTAAGAAGGGGACCCGAAAAAGAGGATCTGGACGTTATTTGTGCGACAGGGGGCCAATGCTCAAGGGGGTCCTAGGAATTAAAAGACAAAGAAAGGAAGTAGCCCCAGATAAGGACTTGTTACCTAGTCTTCATGGAAGGGGATTCCCCTTCCAAACAGTAAGTGCTCCCTCACTCTCCCCATCTTTCCCAAAGCCAGCACAGTCTTTAATAAAGTTAAATAAATTTTTTTAACCCTTTCAGGGTCCGTCCCTTAGATCTACGGCTTTACCTTTAGGGTCCAAACCTAGTCTAGCCATGAGCTCACTCAACTCTGATAAACTGTTAGTGGTACTTTTTGGGCCTAGATTGAGAGAAAACATTATGGGGTTTTTTGGGCACCACATAAAACAAACCTGCAGCACACTGTGTTTAAAAGAAAAAAAAAATGAAATCATGTTTTTTGATTAAAACACAAACTTTGCGTGTTTTTTCGTATTTTTTTTTATAGTTGTATTTGCGATTTCTTGGTCCTCATTTGATAGAAGGAAGACATATTACAAAAATAGAGATATTTTGATTGGTTTTAGACTAAAAATGGCTTGAAATGACTAAAAGTAGCAGAAATGTTAAATTTTTGCCGATTTTCAAGAGTAAACAACGACCTCACTGTCTAATAGCACCACGGGTGGGTCTAAATCATTCACAATATGGTAGATATTTATACATTATTACGTTTTGCTAACAGAAATTTTCTATTTTTTGGTGTGAAAAAAAAATTTCATTATGGAATAAAAAATCAAATGGTTTTATTTTAAAGCCCAAAACATAAAAATAAACAGAGGAAATGTTTTTTTAGTGCCGGGAAGCCTACTTTGTTCATTCGGGACCCTTTTTTGGGAAAATTGGGGAATTTTTGAACTTTTTAAATTTTTGGCCAAATTAAAAATTTCCGATCACTTTATTTTTTTTGAAACAGTTTGACTTGGCGTTTTCTTGTGTCAACGATAGAAAAAATAATACTAGTAAATAGCTAAAATTTGGTTGACTGGAAAATGAAATTTGGCCTAAAAGGGAGTCAATCGGCAAAATCCCCCGTTGTAAATACCCGCTGACACATAAAAATTCGCAGAGCTAATTTCGCAATTTTCCACCAAATTTTATTTTTTGCTTTTTTACCTTTCACAAAAAATTCCTACGTTTTTCATAAGAAAAAATAACATTTTTTTTTTTTTAAATTCTTGGACACTGGTGCGTGACTCCAGATTTGGGCCTTGGACCCTGAAAGGGTTAAATGTGCACCTGTACCTAAATAAAGTTACACATTGTGCTGGCATGCACGTACACATTAAAGTCACTAAGAGTGTCTCACTAGTCTTAAAGATGCCATATTAATAATAATGATACTAATATGTAATATAATATTAATATGTAACTTAGACATTTTCATTAATCCATCATAATTTTAAATTAAAAGTCAAATCTTACTCCAAATTAATAATATTCATTTTTTCTTACCTGTCCATTTAATTTTGTTTATCACTACTTGTTTTTTTAGTCACTTTACATTGTTATTCAATTGTGTATTAGATATAGAGTTACTTTTTTGCAAAGTACCGTGTGTAACTATCTTTTGCTAGCTTAGTACAACTACCTCATTTTTTTTTACTTTTATTGTGCAATTAAAACTGCTCAATTTATCTATATTACAAATCAGTTCCTTAACTCATAAACCAATATTATGTCATAGGGACCAATCTGTCCATTTAACTTAGGTGTTTATCCATTACTTAATTGTAGGTCCTATCCCTTATATATTTTCTCTTTCATTTTAGCTTTTATAACTACCTAGCTTATACAGTCACAATTGTTAAAATAATCAAGGTGCTATTCTAGAGTGCTTAAGTAGAACAAGTTCACAATTTTGGCATTAATTCAAAGATCATTTATTTTATAGTACTACCTTACTACTCATATTCCCAAGCTCCATTATTTGATATCACTTTTATTTGTTAATAGTCCCTTTTATTATTGTCTCCGTTATTTTAGCTTAAAAAAAAAAAATAAAAAAAAAAAAAAAAAAATTACTTTGGCACATTATTTTACATTTGTTAATTAATTTAGGTGCTATTTTTTAGCTTATGACTATTACTTTGTTTTATACTTAATTCATAACTATTGATTCACTACAAATCTTATGAATACAATATAGCATTGATCCCGATACCAAACTCTTATTTAATGACTTAAATGAATCAAAACAGTTACTTAATTATACTGCAGAACAATAAACGCGATAGGACTGCTCGTGCAACACAACATAACTTTCTAATTACAAATATCAGATCTTTAAGCAAGATTCGATGACCTCAATAGCATTACAAATTCTTACATGCCAATATGGTCCATTAATACACTAACTGAAACTGGCTCCTACTGATAATACAGTTGACTATACATTCCTGGTTACACAGCATACACAACTGTAGGCCAGACCAACAAGGGGGGTGTCGACCGATATAAACTCAGACCAACTAGAATGTATCACTAACTACTTGCACCCGAGATGAACATGGCGGAATATATAAAGCCAAATTCAAATCCAAATACCTACATAAAACCTCTCACATTGAAAACATTACAGAGTTCACAGGTCAAAAATTAGCAATTTAGTCAACCAAGGAGTATGATAACTGATGCCGCATGAACAAAGATCACTTACTCTCTCAGGTGACTTGCCACTCTGCTCGCCATCTCGCTCCTGCAAGACAGGACCACAGTTACTGAATTCAAAAAATGAGTAACTGTATGTTGCTACCAACAGTAACAAAACATAAAGAGTTACAGAGTATAGTGTTCCTACTTGACCACATCTGGACAACACCATATCCCCTTTAATCTCGCCAGGCATAATCTACAGATAATACCCACAGAACATACCCTACTTTCCTCATAACAACTTCTTGGTAACTAGAGATATATAGATAGAACACCCTACTAAAGGTCACCCTTCAGAATTTCACAATGAAGGAGAGCCATTAATAACTTCACAACAGCATTAGACAAAACATTGATTGGCACACTGAGTAGCGATATAGATACACAGATATTGGACGAATGTGATAGGTATAACTTTCTAAAAAAGATCCAATACCTCTATAACCAAGACACTTGCCCTAAAAAAACAAGCAGATGACAGCTAAGAGATCATGAACAGTCCTGGCTAACACCAGCATTCTCAAAATCCATAAGAATACAAAACAACCATATGAAAAACAGTAACAGATATGGGTCAAATTAACAAGAGGACCAAACAAAACGTACATCAATCCTAACCAGGCCTGATAAGAAGGGGCAAAAAAATGTAATTATGGAACAGAATTATCCATTAAGAGGGATATAAAAAAAGACAGGGAACCCCTATCAGAAATTCTGGGAACAAAAAAGATATCACCGAAAATAGCGAATAAAATTAGCAAAATAAGATGATCCCCAACTCCACACCAACAGAAAACAGCAAACAGACTCAATGATTTCTTCTCCACTAGTAGACAAACAATTGCAATAAAAATCCCCAAGCTCTGATACCCCACAAATGGAATACTCACCGGCAACCTACCGATACACACTGTTCCTAGCTACGACTTAACATACGAAGGTCTCCCTTTTAATCAAAGGGGCATAAAAACAAGGCAGGAGATTTAAATACCTTACCACCCTTTATATACAAAAAATTGTCACAGTGCTATCACCATCATTGCAACAATCTTTAACAAATCCATTGAGAATCTCACCATCCCTACCATTACTCAAAATGAGCAAGGGTCACCCCGATCCACAAAGGAGGAGGACAAACAGCAGTGGAATTAACTATAGGCCAATATCCATATTACACCCTCTCTCAATATTATCTTCGAAAATTAATTCATAAACGAATCTATCCCTACAATCTCCCAAAACTACTCAACCTATTGCCAATTAGAGAGATTCAGGCCTAATAAAAATTGTGTAATGATCGCTATTATACACATGCTAGTAATATATACACTGCGATAGAGAAAAAAGAAGTCTCAACTGGGGTCTTCATTGACCTTTTCGTAAAGCTTTTGATTAAGTTGTCCATTTGACTTGCCCCACGTTAAAATTATCACACTTATGGTTTTAAGAGGGGCACTCCCTCAACTACCTCAAGCATTACCTCATCAAGAAGCCAATATGTGTACGCAAAATTTACAAGGGAAAATCTTTGCAAACAATTCAGTGGTGGTCAACAGGGAAGTGTCCTTGGACTTACTTCTTTATCCTATACATAAATGACTACAAATGTTCTAATTACTCAAACCACACTATTTGTTGATGACACAAATACGTCTTCTCCCACCCTCGCCACAGTCACGCTAGCAATACTGTAATACCGAATTCAGGAAAATATATCTTATATGAGTACTAACAACTTACATAAACATTGACAAAACCTACTTTCATTCAGAAAAGCGTAACAAGATAGGCTAAGATGTCCCTAACATAATGATAAAGGATCACTATCAACAAAGCTATCAAGGGAAAATTTTAGGAATATATCCACCTTGAATAATTGATCAAATTTCATACACATATACAATCAAATTTCTAAGAAATTTCCAAGATTTAGGCATACTATCGAAGATACGGTACTATGCTCCACAGTCAGCCCTCTGGCCTATATATCACTCTCTTATTTACCCCATCTCACTATGGAATTTGTGCATGGGCCTCAAACAACAGTACATCTCAGCCACTAAATTACCAACCACACAATGGTGCGTTGAATGTTAACATAAAAAATCTCTAACTACAGGCAGGCACACTACCACCAATATTCAATACACTCAACCTTACTCCCATACCCAAAAACATCATACTTATCACATTGTCACCTATTACAACCATAGAAACACTCAACTCTGATATTAACCCTCCCTCAAAATATCCTTGCAAACTCACAAGAACACATTGACATAACACCAAGGCACAGATCCACTCTTTCGTTTTATTCACTCGCATGTAATCTCACGCTATGCAAAATCAATGCCATAAAAGGCCCTAAAATAAATCTGGAATTCATTACTGCTTAATATAAAAGAAACACTACTCTGTTTAATAAATTCAAGTCTCTTCTCAAAGATACTTATATCACAAAACAAATAAATACTGCATAACTGAACCTTATAATAGTATATCTTAAAATGTTTCTCACAATTATATAATAAATGTTAAACCTTAAAAACCCAATCTAACTTTATAATTTTTTAATTCACTACCTAACAGAATACTCCATTATTAACTGAATTTTACAAACAATGCATGCTACCATAGGGACTGTCTTTGTAAATTAACTCACAACTTGTGCTTTATAGTAATCAGTTTAATTAAATGTTTTTCATGATTTATCAATGCCTTTAGTTATTCTTAAGTTAACTTTTCCGCCCCAGCCCGTTAATGCTTGTATAGTAATAGTATAAGTGGCTTTGGCATGCTGCTTTATCTGTATTTTTTTTTGTACCTCTGGTAAGTTGTTGCTCAAATTAATAAAATAAATAAAAAATAACTAATCTGATATTTTTACAATATTATTACAAGAAAACACACTAACATAACATGACGAACAGATACAATAACCCACAGTAGAATAATTTGATTAAATAATGAGATGTGGTAGCCAGGCAGTTTGTCAAGAGTGGATGGCAAGAATTATGTTTTTCTCTCGTCCAACCCAGACGCTCAGTGTGTACAACTACGCTCGTATTAATCTGGGTAATAGAAAAATTATCGACTTCATGTGCATTCACTGGTAGATATTTATTTTACTACTGTGCTAACATGAAGACAACTTATACTCAATGTAAGTGTTTGTATATTTGGGGTAAATGCTTCAACAACTAGTGCAAATGTACATGTATGAACCAAAAGTAGACAGGTATTAATATAGTTTCGTCTGACCAAGCGATTCCCTTACGTGTTCATTTGTTACATTCTCTGTGTCTCTTGCCTTCCTCTCATTTATGATGGCATTTTAAACCCTTTCAGGGTCCGCCCGTAATAAACGGTTTAGTTGAGTGTCCAAAACCAAAAGATCTACCAAAAAATTTTACGCCGTAAAATTTACGCGAAAACGCTCATAGGCCTAATGTGAGAGAACGGGCTGCGGGTGGGTGTGCGCCATAAAAAAAAATTGGGTGCCCCCCCTGATTGTGGGAACGGTGGCTCATTTTAACACTTGTTCCCCATGTCGTCGCAAATCACTCCACCCCCGGGGAAAAATGGGATCCCTCTTCCATTGAATTTTGACCGAGGGAATTGGAAATGAAACAATTCAGGGGCTTTGATCAGTTTGCCCGAAAAAATGACGGATAGTTTCAGAAAAACCCCTGAGACCCTAAACCCCCTTTACCTCGGTGGGGGCACTCGTGACCCCGGGTCGGTTTTTCCTCATCGCAAGGAAAAACGAATATTTCGCGGGGCCCCGGGCCCTCTGATTCATAATTGATGAAAAATACGGGACTTGTTTTTTTGCGCCGACGACAAGAGAGTGATATGAGGAACATATTCCCATGAAGGTCGGTATGTTCCCCCCCCGCATGGCCCCGGGGTAGTTACCTATGTGTGCCCAGGGGTGGAGTACATCCCGGAGTACACCCCCGTGGCCCAACACAGTTTTAGGTAGTGATAGTGAGGATGTTTTTTGGGGGTAACTTGGCTGGATAGCCCACAGGCTCAGGGGATGGTGTTGTGGTGTGGTAGGGGCACCGCCATGGTTGACTCACGGGCCCACGCTGGGCCCCAAAGCGACTCGCAGTTCAAGGACAAAGCAGAGCGCCGCCCCCAGCCCCCACAACCAAAACCACCCCCAAAACCCGCTATGATGTCCAGTATCCACCAGAAAAAACCGTATGTGGGTTGGGCAGCAAAAACCCCCAATTTTTTTCCCCCTCACCACTTTGTGATTCTCAAAGGGAAAATTCTACCATTTGCCCCCTTGGAACCACGGCCAATGAAGGAATTCTTTGAATTATTCTTTGACCAGCATGATGGAAATTTTGTCGGGAAAGAAATAAATTTTGAGTCCCCAGGAAAAAACATCTTATCATCACAGCGGGAACACGGTAAAAAGAGCGATGTTGCAGAAAGTTTTTGCTTTTTGCAACAAAAAATTCTTACCCTCATTCAAAAAAGCAAAATAAAAGCATATGGTCCACAGTCGGTAATTTCTCCCCCGGTCTTCAGTGAAATATCCCAGTAAAACAGGTTATTTACTTTCGTATGTTACTTCCTGACAAAACCGGGCCTGACTGACAGGTTATAAAGATTAGAAATTTTTTCATGTATCTCAAACAAATTTCAGGATAACTTTTACCATTCAAGAATCTTGTAATTGCAGTCTTTGATTTGTTAAAAAGGTGCTTCATTAAAGCAGTATGTCCGAGAAGGGGAAACGTTTGGTAAAAATGTTTGTCTCTGGATTGTGACAGGGGCCTGGTGTTGGGGAATTGTTTTATACACGGGGGGTTTAAAAAATTGAAAGATACCAAGTGTTTTTGGGGATCTCAGGTGACTAGTGGGGAACATGAGGGACCTTTTCTTGGTAAGGGGATACATTATAACCGATTAACGGTACACAAACCCATTACTCAGTGATTTCAGCGAGTGAAAAAAGACGATGTGTGTGGACAGTGCTTCTAAACGTAAACATATCCCAGGGGGTCAACGCAGGTGCCGTGGTGATGCGTGCAGGTGTTTTTCTGCCAATGACTCATGGCAATTTTGGTGGATCAACGAGATTTCATATTGTTGACAACCATTCACATAATGAAACAAGACGTGGGAAAATTTTATCGATGATAATGAACATATTCGAAAAAACCTTTTCATAATTGTTATACCAAAAAAAGCGCTTGGTTACAAAGGGGACGTGCAATTGGTTTTGTTTACTGTTTCGTAAGATTCAAGTGGTACTAAAATTTCTTCCATCTCTGGACATTTTCAAAGCTCAAAGCATATAAAAATGTACCAAATAAAAAATGGCAACGACCACCCTATGGTGAATTTTGTTTGTCTGTTGCAGCAATCAAATGAAGACCAGGGTTCAAAAAAACCCGCTAAAACATGGTCCCCGAATTTCCCCAATATACCAAGGTTTGAGGAGAGAAGGTGATCTTTCATAAAACAGCTTTCCTTTAATCAGAAGAAATTTGCCAGAAGAGATGCATTTTCCCAAAAAAAACGACGGCAAAAAGACGCAAAGACATCGGTTTATGTGTGGGAATGTAAGGTGCCCCTTTTGCATGGTGCCCTTTTTCAAGGAGTTCCACAAGCTCCACGTTTTAAAACCCTGTCCCGTGATTGAAATAGTAAAATATGATAGAAAAATTAGATTATACAAATTTGTGCTGTTTATTGTAATAAACAACAGTGGGAAACAATAATATGAAATAACTTTGGCGGTTATTGTTTCAATACAGTGATTTATATATATCATTTAAAACAGTTTTGGGCTCTCAGGCCCCCAAAAGTTGTAGGAAAGAAAAAAATTGGAAAAAAAAAAAGAAAAAAAAAAACTAAAACCCCAAAAAATTAATGCGCGAATTGGAATTTTGCAATGTTGCCGCCACCACACTTTTTGCAAACTCGGATGTATTCGTAAGTAGTCAGATTTTTTTTTTTTTTTTTCTTTTATTTACAAATATTGTCTTTAAATTTTGTAAGAAAAAAAAATTTTTTTTTTTTTTCAAAATTTCTTGGAACTGGAGCACACTTCGATTTTGGCCTTGAACCATGAAAGGGAAAAAGGGGGTTGTTAGAATTATTAAACTCAGGAAAAGGTATGCGATGGTAAAACAATAATCGTTCTGCATCTGTGTAGGGATGATAGCTGGTGTGAGAGTTTCACACAGACTTTCTATAAAAAATACTACTACCCCTCCCCCACATTAACCCCCTTTAGGGTCCAAGGCCCAAACCGAATTTTTTTTTCCCCGTGTCCAAGAAATTTAAAAAAAAAAAAAATTTTTTATTTTTCCTAAGAAATGGGTAGAGAATCTTTTTTTGAAGGTAATAAAAAAAAAAGTAAGAAATTGATGGGAAAAATTTACGAAATTATGCTCTCGAAATTTTGATGCACAGCGATATTTAGAATCGGCGATTTTGCGACTTCGACTCCCATTTTAGGGCCCAAATTTCATTTTCCAGTCAAAAATTCTTTGCTTTTCACTATATTTTTCATTCTATCGATTGAGTACAAGAAATCGCCAAGTCAACTGTTTCAAATACAAATTAAAGTGATCGGAATTGTTAATTTGGCCAATTTAACACAAAGTTCAAAATATTCCAATTCAAAATAGGGTCCCGAATAAAAAAATGTAGGTATTCCTGGAACTAAACTAACATTTCCTCTTTTTATTAGTTAAGTTTTGGGGGTTTACAAATAAATTCCATTTTGATTTTTTATTCACATAATGAATTTTTATTCACACCAAAAATAGAAGATTTACCGTTATGCAAAATTGTAATAATTGTATAAATAATTTATCACCATATTTGTGAATGCATATTAGACCCACCAGCTGGCGTGTATTAGACGTGTGAGGTTGTTTGTTTACTCTTGAATATCGGCAAAAAAATTTAACATTTCTGCTACTTTGAGCTCAGTTTCAAGCCATTCCAGTGCTAAAACCAAACAAAATCATCTCTATTTCTGTAATATGTTTCCATTCTATCAAATGAGGGCCAAGAAATCGCAAATAGAACTAAAAAAAACATACGAAAAAACACTGCAAAGTCGCTGTTTTAATCGAAATATCATGATTTCAGTTTTTTCTCTTCATTATACACAGCTTTGCGCAGGATCTGTTTTATGTGGTGCACACATACCACATAGATGTATTCCTATCATATCTAGGCCCAATGTCCCACTCACAGTTTTATCAAAGTGAGCTGAGCTCATGACGTAGATCTACAGTTTGGACCTTGAACGTAAAGCCTAGATTACGGGACGGACCCTCAAAGGGCTAAGACTACAAATACTTTCAGAAAAAGTAAGATTTGGTACTGTGTGTATTTTATTTTTTAAATTGTTCTTTTAATGCCTAGTTTTACTGTTAATTTAAAATATTTATTAGTGTAAACATGGTCATCTGGTATGGTTGACCCTTGGTTATCGGCCATTTCCAGATACCACCCAATTCGGTTTTCGCCCGCTTTTTTTTTACCGAAATTCTATCCCGGTTATCGGCTGATATTTCGGAGATTGGCTGTATTGGACACGTAATATATCATTCTTGAGCACATAAATGTCTTATTTTTAGGTTAACATAGAATTTTGCATTAATGCATCTATGATATTTTTTTTATAATTATATAAGAAACACGTTACATAGCATATAGCGTAAAAAAATAGCACTAAACACGCAATGTTTATATATATCGAGTGGAGAGTAAACATTATGTTTTGTCTGATTCAGTTAGAGAAAACCGTGAATCTGGAGTCTCGCCCAGTAACCGCCCTTCATATGCATTGTTTACAGTTTTTTAGCATAAATTATCATTACTTCTCCTTTGTTTATGATTGGGATCTAAAAGTAGTTAAATAGTATTAGAAACGAGTAAATTGGTGAACATGGTAATAATATGGCTGTGTAGTGTAGCCAGAGGGGTTCCCCTACACAGCAGGGAGAGGGAGTTCAGGATTCCCAAGTCCCTCTCCTCTCCTGCCGTCTTCAATACACCAACAAGAGTCTTCAATAAAGCTATGTAATGTTCATTTATCATTAAAATTAGTGCTTTGTTTTTATTTCTCATTATTTTCTGCATGTAAAACTATAGTTAAATCTTTAGAAAGTGCATTTTTTGTTAATATTTTTGGGTGTCTGAAATTGGATTAATTGGATTTACATTAACCCTTTGACTGTTTTGGTTGTATACAGTGGACCCCTGCATAACGATGGCATCACATAGCGATTATTTCGCATCCGCTTACTTCAATCGCAAAATTTTGCCTCAAATATGCTTAAAAACCCCGCCTTACCGATTTTCGTCCGAGACGCTCCAATGTGCGGCCTGAGCCACGCTCACATGTTTTTCCGCCGGTTGGGATTGTTTACCCGCAGCCTCCGCGGTAACATCCAAGCATACAATCGGAATATTTCGTATTATTACAGTGTTTTTGGTGCTTTTTTCTGGAAAATAAGTGACCAATGGGCCCCAAGAAAGCTTCTAGTGCCAACCCTACAGCAATAAGGGTGAGAATTACAATAGAGATGAAGAAAAAGATCATTGATAAGTATGAAAGTGGAGTGCATGTCTCCGAGCTGGGCCCGGTTGTATAATTTAAACCCCAATCAACCATCGCTATTATTGGTGGTACAGCTGCTGCTGCTGCTGCTGCTGCACTGTCAGCTGCTGCTGCTGCTGCACGTCGCTCCGCTGCTGCTGTAGCACCGTTTTTTGGTGTGGCTTATTGAGAATACCAAGAAACAATTAACCCAGAGGATTTGCCACCCAGGATAACCCAAAAAGTCAGTGTCATCGAAGACTGTCTAATTATTTCCATTGGGGTCCTTAATCTTGTCTCCCAGGATGCAACCCCCACAATTTGACTAACACCCAGGGTGAACAGGGGAAAAATGCCTGGAACTAGTGCTATATTGGTGAATTTAAAGCCAGCAAAGGTTGGTTTGGAGTTTTAAAGAAGTAGTGGCATACACTGTGATAAGGGCCTGTTCTGGAAAAAAAAATGCCAAACGGAATACAGTACTCAGGAGAAAAGGCACTCCCGGACACTGTTCATAAAGCTTTTTGCATCTTAATAAAGGAAAGTGTCATTTATTCTTCTTTAGTAGACTAGTACAGCAAAAAAATACGTGATGTACTACCTACTTTTGTGCATGTTCCTTCCTTTGTGTGGGGAAAAATTTAAATTTTTCATTTTAAAAATTTTTTTTTTTTTCATACTTTTGGGGTGCTTGCACGGATTTAATTTTTTTTTCCATTATTTCTTATGGGGAAAATTATTAAAATTTAACGATTATTTCGCATAACAATTCCCCCTCTTGCAGGATTAAAATCGTTCCCGGGGGGTCCACTGTATATACATTTATGAGCCAGTGTTTCGGATGTATTAACCCTTTCAGGGCCCGTCCCGTAGATCTCCCGGCTTCACGTTGAGTGTCCAAAACCTTTAAAAAATCTACGCCAAAATTCTAGCGCTGTCAAATTTAGCGCAAAAGTGCTCAACCTACTTTGGGGAAGAAGGGGTCTGCGTGGTGGGTGTGCGCCAAAAAACAAAAAATCTAGGCGCCCGCATAGCATTGTGGGAACGGGCTAGTTACCCTTGCCACCATGCCCGTGCAAGTCAGCTGTCATCCCCTGAAAACTGGGACTCTCCTTTTCCCTATCTGATGTTTGCACTGATAAATGGAAATGAAGCGAATTCTATGGCTTTGTCAGTTATCCCAAAGGGAAAGACCAGGTATCGATAAATGCAAAAAAACCCTGACATCCCAACCTTCTACCTCTGGGTGTGGGACTAGTGCCCCAAGGTGGTTGTGCCCAACCAAGAGAAAATAACTTTTCTTTGTGGCCGGGCCCTCTGATTTCAGTAATGATGATGATAGTGAGTGGTTTGATTTTATTGCGTTTTGCGATATTCGGTAGTGATAGTGAGAAATCAATTCACCAGTGAAGCGCGGTATGTACACCGCGGCCTCGGGTATTCCCCATGCGTCCCCGGGGGATGGAGTACACCCCGTGGCCCTACACCAGATTTAGTATGATAGTGAGGTGATGTGGCTACACTTGGCATGGATAGCCCAAGGATCAGTAATGGTGGATGGCACCGCCATGCTGCCCACCCCCCAGGCGGGGGCCCATGCGCTGACTCCTCGTTCAAGGACAAAGCAAGCGTCAGCCACCAGCTCACCAAACCACGCCACCCGCAAAACCCAGCCTATGATGCCATATCCCCAGCAAACCGTATCGGGGGTTTGGGGCAGCAAAATCCCAATTTTTTTCCCCAAGCCCCAACCACTTTGAGCTCTCAAAGTGGAATTCAAACCTTTTTTCCCCTTGGAACCACGGAAAATGAACTGGAATTTTTGAATTATTCTTTGCCCGCCACTGATGGAAATATTGCCAGGGAAAAAAAAGTATTTGAGTACATCATGGCAAATACGATCATATCACCACTAAGCTCGCAGGTGGAAAGAGAGACTTTTGCAAAATGTTTTGCTTTTTGCAACAATAAGCTTTGCCTATGTCTACAAGCTAACATAAAAGATAGGGTCCACAGATCGGCAAAATTTCTCCCCCGGTCTTCAGAAAAACACCCCAGTGAACAGGTTTATCTTACTGTTAGTATGTTGCCTTCTCTGAAAAAACCGGGCCTACGATGGAAGGTTATACAAGTTAAAAATGTTTTTTTTTGTATCTCAAACAAAAGTTAAAATTTATTTTTATCCATTAAAGAATTTGTAATTGACGATTTTTTGATTTTGTTCAAAGGTAACTGTCATTCAAGCATATAACGAGAAGGGGAAAAACGTTTTGGGTTAAAAAAACTGTTTTACTCTGGGGACGGACAGTGGCTGGGTTTTTGGGTATTTTGTTTTCACGGAATTAAAAACATTTAAAAATACCCAAAATGTTATTTGGGGTATCTCAGGGGACGTATTGAGAAAAATGATGGCACCTTACTGGTAAAGGGGGGATTACATTATATACCGATAATGGGACACAACCCCAAAACCAGTGATTTCATGCGAGTGAACAAACAGATTGTGTGGCCAGTGTGTTTAATGAAACATATGCCCCGGCTCAACAAGGGCCGTGGTGATGAAAGTGCAGGTGTTTATTGCCCCAAAGACATCATGGCATTTCGGGGCATGACAAATGACATGTCACATTGTTGACAACCATTCACCCTAATGAAATGCAAGCAGTGGGGAAAAAATTGATCGAGTGACTAATAACGTATTCGAAAAACCTGCATGATTGTTTTTACACAAAACATGGCTTGGGTTTACAAAAGTGACATGCAGATTGGTTTTTTTGTTTTGTTTGAAGATTACAAGTGGTACATGAAATTTTCTTCCATTCATGGACATTTCAAAAGCTCAATCATTAAATTACCAAAAAAAGATGGCAAAAAGACCCCCCGTAAGGTAATTTTGTTTGTTGTTGTCGACAATCATAATGAAGTACCCGGTAAAGAAAACCTGCTATATAACAAGGTCTCGAAATTTCTCAGGGTATACCCAAGTGTTTGGGAGGGAAGGTGACATTTCAAATTTCGCTTCCCCTTTAACTCAGAAGAAAAAATTTTTTAGAAAGATGATCGTCTTGCACAAACAAAATACGGCAAAAAGATGCAAAGAACCCCGGTTTATGCTTTAGGAATGAAGGTGCCTCTGTGAGGTGCATTGTTTCAAGGGTTTTACAAGCCCAGCGTTCTAAAACCCGTCCAGTGATTTTAAGATGTAAATATAGAAGAAAATTTTTATTATCAGTGGACCCCCCCGGGGTTAAAAATATTTTTTCATCCGAAGTATGTTCAGGTACCAGTATGACGATTTGTTCCCATAAGGGAAAATTGTTTAAGTAGATTAGTCCATTTCAGACCCCCAAACATACAAGTACAAAACCATTTCATAAATCAATTACATAATTGGTCGCATTGGAGGTAATCGTTTGCGGGGGTCCACTGTACAAGATTTGGCAGTTTTTTTGTAATAAACACAGGGGTAAACAATAAATGTAATAACTTTAGTGCGGTTATTTTGTTTAATACAGTGGTTTATATATATACATTATATCCCCGTATTGGTCTCTCAGGCCCCAAAGTTGAGGAAAAGAAAAAAAAATTTGGGGAAAAAAAAAAGAAAAAAATACAAAAAAAATAATAAATAATGCGCGTAAGTGGAAATTTGTTTTTGTTGCCGCCCCCAATCTTTTTGACAAATTCTTGGGCCCGTTTTTCGGTAATACAGTGGGCCCCCCGGTTTTAAAGAACTTTTTTATTCCCGAGTATGTTCAGGTCCCGTACTGACCCAATTTTTCCCATAAAGGAATTTGAAAATAATTTTGCAATTTCAGACCCCCAAACATACCGAAACGACTTACATAAATACACTTCAAATTGGGCATTTGGGGGTGTCGTTTGGGGGGTCCCCCCTGTAGATCAGAATTTTTTTTTTGTCTTATTACCTTTTACAAAAAATACTCTTTAATTCTGTAAAAAAAAATAATTTTTTTTTTTTTCAAAATTTCTTGGACAAGGAGCACCCCTTCAGATTTTGGCCTTGGACCCTGAAGGGGTGAAAACGCATAAATTCTAGCGGCTTCAAATCGAGCAGGAGAAAGCTGGTAGGCCACGTGTGAAGAATGGGTCTGTGTGGTCAGTGTGCACCACAAAAAAATCCGGGCGCACGCAGTGCACGAGAAAAAAGAAACCGCCCGTTTTTTTTTGAGGTGTATTTTCTTTATAGTATTTATCGTTGTATTCTCTTTTCATGGTCTCACGTGATAAAATGGAAAACTTTATAACAGAAATAGAGATGATTTTGATTAGTTTCACGATGAAAACGACCATAAAATTGAGCTCAAAGTAGCTGAAATGTTCAATTTTTACCAAATGTTCAGGAGTAAGCAAATCACACCACACGCCCAAAATACACGTCAACTGGGGAGTTAATATTCTTTCACTAGTGCACTGATATTTTTATAACATTTTTACAATAATGCAGTAGTCTGCATAACAGTAAATTCTGTATTTTTTGGTATGAATAAAAAATCAAATTGGAATGCAATAGTAATATAAGGGGGGGCCTAGAGAAGTGACTAATGAACAGGGGATATGTTATTTTAGTGCCAAGAATGTCTACAATGTTTATTTTGGACCCTATTTTGAAACTAGCATCTTTTTTAATTTGCGTGAAATGGCCAAATTGTCAATTTCTGACCACTTTATTGGGTAGTTCAAATCGGTAAATGGGTGGTTTCCTTGTACTCAACTGATAAAAAAAATGGAATTCTAAAGAAATAGCTATGGGGTCTGGTCAATTGGAAAATGGAATTGGCCAAAAACAGGGCTCAAAGTCAGAGAAATCGCTGATGCGTATATTGTCGCCGAGACCGCTAACTTTGCGGGAGCGTAATTCGTGGTTTTTTAACCAAATTTTCTGATTTTGGTGTCATTACCATCAGGAAAAGATTTTCTTCATTTCATAAGAAAAAAATAATTTTTTCTTTTCCAAAAATTTTGCAACATAAAATGACAGTTTCAGAAAGGGCTTGCGACAGTTTAAAGGGTTAATTCTTATGGGAAATACAGTGGACCCCCGCATAACGATCAGCTCCCCAACTCGACCAAATTAGTAAGCGTATTTTTGTAAATGCTTTTGTAGGTGTATTTTTTGGGGTCGAAACGGACTAATCTAATTCACAATATTTTTTATGGGGACAAAATCGGTCTATAAAGGCACCCAAAAAAACTTCTGGATTGAAATAATATTGTTATGCGGGGTTTCCCCTGTACTATCTTGGCTTTCGGGCCTTTTCGGATTTAGACCGACCTTCTGGAATGGATTACGCTGATTTAACATAAGGGTCCACTGTAAATTTTTATGCATTTAAAATGGAAAAAAGTGTGTTTTCCCCTTTACAGTGGTAGCCTGGAACCTAAAATTTGTCATGTAAGTGGGGCCTTACTGTATCTGTTACTACTAAGACTCGACACATTGTGATAATGTTAAGTTTTTCTTTATGACCTTTTGACAATTTTGCATAATACAACATGGGTAAAACCCCTCTAGAGTAATTTCTTATTAGGTTTGGTTAGGTTAGGTTAGGTTAGGTTAGGTTAGGTTAGGTTAGACCAGGTTTTGACCAGGTTAGTTTAGGTTAGACCAGGTTAGTTTAGGTTATGATGGTTCTTGTTTTAGGTTATGTTGCTAGTTTTTGTTTTTTCCCATTTGCACAACAAAAAAAAAAAATTTTCCATGGCACAACCCACTTAAATTAATACTAGACATTTCAAACTACAATTTATCACCAAAATATGCTGAGGAGAAATATACATTATTTTTATTCAATTTATGAGCTAAACCAACATGGGTCATGAAACGGCATAATCCTAACCTAGCCCTCTCCTAAAGGTTACCTATAAAATTTGGTGCCATATTTATATTTTTATCCTGTATATATTTTTTTAACATTGAACAAGCTACACACAAACTAATTAAACAAGTCAGTGAAGATAAAGTACACTTTGTTATCTATTATTTTAATCAGGTAAAGTGCTAAGTGCAGAGGGTCATATTATGCCTGGAAGGCATTTATGTTTAATCCAAGATGGTAAATCCTGTTACTTGGATCAAGAGTGCTTGCCACTATCAAGGCACTTCTCTAAGGGGTCACCAGTACAATATACACAGGTGGCTAGCCTAGCCTGCAGTGGGTGGTACTTTAGCCTTCATCACCTAGTAACAGATGCCCCAACAGTAAATTGTTTAGTCACTTTGACTTTTTAGGGTTATCCTTGGCAATTTACACACGTTACAATGCATGATAATTGTAGTCACCTAAACTTGTGTAAATGTATTTATGTGTACCTGTACCTGATAAACTTCTGATGCCAGTAAACACCCATTACCTTGGTATGAAGAATCACAAAGTCAGGCCTTGCAAGGCACATAAGAGCACAGCCTGTGTAATATTTGTACTTTATTACACAGCACAGCCTGGAGTTTACCTGTCGTTGCTTCCAGAGGTCGCTTGCCCCGCAGCCCAATCCCAGAGTAGGAATCCTGGTTACTGGCTTGATCATACAAGTTGTTGGGGCCTGCTGCCTGCAGTCCAACATACGTACCACAACCCAGCTGATCAGGAATCGTTTTGAGGAATCTGTTGAGTCCTCTCTTGAAGACAGCTAGGGCTTGCTGGTATTCGCCCTTTATGCATGAAGGAAGGTGTTGCAGAATCGTGGTCCCTTAACAGTTATCGATCCCTCTGTGTACCTGTCACTTCCCTGCTTTTTACTGGGGTAACCTACACTGTCTGCCAAACCTTGTGTTCACAAACAGTAATTTTGGTGTGCAAGTTTGGGATCAATCTCTCCAGTCTTCCTGTGTAACACTTGTACTCACCTCTCACAAACAGTCTGCGTAGTATTTGTACTCAATTCTCTCGACCTGTGTAGTACATGTACTTGCATTCACCACACATATCATAGCCTGTGTAGTACTTGTACTTGCTTCTCACAGGAATGCTGTTGTAGTACTTGTATTCGCTTCGACAGGAATGCCATGTCATGCTTGTATACTTGCTTCTCACAGCAATACATGTAGTGCTTGTACTTCGCTTTTCACAGCAATGCTGTGTAGTGCTTGTACTCACTTTCTCAAAGCAATACCGTGTCGTGCTTGTACTCACTTCTCACAGCAATGTCGTGTAGTGCTTGTACTCGCCAGACAGAACAGTCTGTGTAGTACACAAGACTAACCTCTCACAAAACACTACTCAAAAAATCGTAATGACATGATTGCAAACAAACCATACCCCCGGCCGGATTGAACCCGCGGTCATAGAGTCTCAAAACTCCAGCCCGTCGCGTTAGCCACTAGACCAGATAGCCACAATAAGATTCAATAAGTTGGATGAATCTTATTGTGGCTAGCTGGTCTAGTGGCTAACGCGACAGGCTGGAGTTTTGAGACTCTATGACCGCGGGTTCAATCCCGGCCGGGGGTATGGTTTCACAAAACACTGCTACAAATCCTGTCTTGCTTGGATACTTTCATTACATTCATATCCCCTTTATATTTATTCCCACCCTCTGTTTTACACCTCAATTATATCCTCTCTAAGCCTCTCTAGAGAATGCAATAACAGCACCTTCAGCCTACCTTTCTAAGAAAGATTTCTGAAAAAGGGAAGAAACTTTATCATCCTTCTCTGTATGTGTTCCAGCATATTTATGTCCATTAAAGAATTGACATTTATGTCTATTATACAACGAACATCAATCATTAATACGCTGGAAAACATACAGAGGGTGACAAAATTAATTCAATGTATCAGAAATCTGTTTTTACGAAGACAGACTGAAGTTGCTGAATTTGCACTGTCTGAAGAGGTGTAGAATTAAAGAGGATATAACTGAGGTGTAGAATTGGAAGACACAAATAAATAATGGGAATATAAATAACATGCTGAAAATATCCAATCATGACAGGACTCACAGCAATGAATTCAAGTTGAAGAAATTTAGACTAAGAAAGGATATTGTAAAGTATATACTGGTTTAGCAACAGAGTTGCGAAATAAGTGGAACCATCATCGCCAGGCTCTAAGACTTGTGAAACTCTCGAAACTCTTCAAAGGTATATCTTATTAGCGTCATTTTAAAACAAGAACCTTGGATAGTTTTAAATATAGGCTGAACAGACACGAGTTGGCGAGGGTGTGAGTTACAGCTTTCTAGCATGGGCCAGTAGGCTTACCACATAGTTCATTCTTGTGTGTAGTACTTGTACTCGCTCCACAAGGCACAGCCATCGCAGTGATTGTACTCACCTCTCGCAGCAATGTGTAGTACTTGTACTCGCCCCTCAGTTTTCAGTACTTGTACTCGCCCCTCAGTATGTAGTACTTGTACTCACCTCCCAGCCGTGTAGTACCTGTACTCACCTCCCAGCAGTGTAGTACTTGTACTCACCTCCCAGTAATGTAGTACTTGTACTCACCTCCCAGCAGTGGAGTACTTGTACTCACCTCCGAGCAGTGGAGTACTTGTACTCACCTCCCAGCAGTGTAGTACTTGTACTCACCTCCCAGCAGTGTAGTACTTGTACTCACCTCCCAGCAGTGTAGTACTTGTAACCCCCCGCGGGGGAGTACTTGTACTCACCCCCCCAGCAGTGGGTACTTGTACTCACCCCCGCGGGGAGTATTGTATCACTCCAGCAGTTTAGTACTTTACTCACCCCCCATAGTTGTACTTGTCTCACCCCCAGCAGGGGGAGTACTTTTACTCCCCTCCCACAGTGGAGTACTTGTCCACCCCCAGCAGTGAGTACTTGTACTCACCCCCCCAGCGTGAGTTTGTACTCACCTCCCAGCGGAGTACTTGTATCACCTCCCACAGTGAGTCTTGACTCCCTCCCAGCGTGAAAAACTTGTACTACCCCCCAGCAGTAGTATTGTACTCCCCCCCAGCAGTGGTACGTTCACCCCCAGCGGGAGTATTTGTACTCCCTCCCAGCAGTGGTACTTGTACTCACCCCCCGCATGTATACTTGTACTCACCCCCCGCATGAGTACTTTATCACCCCCCGCAGTGAAAGATTTGTACTCACCCCCCCCGCAGGGATACTTGTATCACCTCCCGCAGTGGAGTATTGTACCCCACCCCCCAGCAGGGGAGTACTTGTACTCACCTCCCGCAGTGGGGTACTTGTACCACCCCCAGCAGTGGGAGTACTTGTACTCACCTCCCAGCAGGGGAGGTACTTGTTATTTTAACCTCCCGCAGTGAAACTTGTACTCACCCCCCAGCAGGGGTTACTTGTACTCACCCCCCAGCAGGGGAGTATTGTACTCACCTCCCAGCAGTGGGTCTTGTATCACCCCCCAGCAGGGGAAAAGTACTTGTACTCACCCCCCGCAGGGGAGTATTTGTACTCACCTCCAGCAGTGGAAGAAAGGTTACTTGTACTCACCTCCCAGCAGTGAGTATTTGTATCACCCCCCAGCAGTGGTACTTGTATCCCTCCCAGGGAGTACTTGTACTCACCTCCCAGCAGTGAGTACTTGTACTCCCCTCCAGCGTGTAGTCCCCCCCCCCTTTATTGTACTCATCCACATGGAGTACTTGTACTCCCCTCCCATGGAGTACTTGTATCACCTCCGCAGTGTAGTACTTGTACTCCCCTCCCGCAGTGTAGTACTTGTACTCACCTCCCGCAGGGGATACTTGTACTCACCCCCAGCAGTGGAGTACTTGTACTCCCCTCCCCATGAGTACTTGCCCCCCCCCCAGCAGTGGGTATTTTGTACTCCCCTCCCAGCGGGGGAGTTTTGTATTTTCCCCCTCCCAGCATGGAGTATTTGTACCACCCCCCAGCAGTGGAGTATTGTATCACCCCCCAGCAGGGGAGTACTTGTACTCACCCCCCAGCAGTGGGGTACTTGTACCACCTCCCGCAGGGGGAGTACTGTATCACCTCCCAGCAGTGGGGGATTGACTCACCCCCAGCAGTGGAGTACTTGTATCCCCTCCCACAGTGGTATTGTACTCACCTCCCAGAGTGGGTACTTGTATCACCTCCCGCAGTGAGTATTGACCCCTCCCGAGTGGAGTACTTGTACTCCCTCCCAGCAGGGGAAAGTATTGTATCACTCCCACAGGGGAGTACTTGTACTCACCCCCCAGCGTAGACTTTACTCACCTCCCAGCAGTGGGTATTGTACTCCCCTCCCAGCAGGGGACTTGTACTCACCCTCCACGGGGGGAGTATTGTACTCACCTCCGGGAGGGTTACTTGTCCCCTCCCGAGGGGAGTCTTTACTCACCCCCCAGCAGTGAGTATTGTACTCACCCCCCCAGCAGGGTGTACTTGTATCACCCCCCGCGTGAGTACTTGTATCACCTCCGCGTGTAGTATTGTACTCCCCCCTCCCAGCAGTGAGTATTGTATCCCCTCCCAGCGTGTAGTACTTGTACTCCCCTCCCAGCGTGTAGTACTTGTCCACTCCCAGTTGTAGTCTTGTACTCACCCCCCAGCTTTTGGAGTACTTGTTCACCCCCCAGCAGTGATACTTGTACTCACCTCCCAGCAGGGAGTACTTGTACTCACCCCCCACATGAGTATTGTCTCACCCCCCAGCAGTGAGTACTTGTACTCACCCCCCCAGCAGTGAGTACTTGTATCACCTCCCCGGATTTTGGGGGGTACTTGTACTCACTCCCAGCAGGGGGAGTACTTGTACTACCTCCCAGCAGTGAGTACTTGTACTCACCTCCCAGCGTGAGTATTTGTCTCACCCCCCCAGCAGTAAGTACTTGTTTTATTTCCACCCCCCAGCAGGAGTACTTGATCACCCCCAAACGTGGAGTACTTGTACTCACCCCCCGCGTGGAGTACTTGTACTCACCCCCAGCAGGGGATTACTTTTTAAACACCCCCCAGCAGGGGATTTCTTGTATCCCCTCCCAGTGAGTATTGTACTCACCTCCCACGGGGAGTTTGTACTCCCCCCCCCCCAAACAGTAGTACTTTACTCACCCCCAGCAGGGAGTACTTGTTACCCCCAGAGTGAGTACTGTACTCACCCCCCACAGGGGAGTACTTGTACTACCTGCCCCCCCCCAGCAGGGGGTACTTGTCCCCCCCCAGAGTGGAGTATTTGTACTCCCCCCAGCAGTGAGTATGTACTCACCCCCCGCAGTGAGTACTTGTACTCACCCCCCAGCAGTGAGTACTTTACTCACCTCCCAGCAGGGAGTACTTGTACTCCCCTCCCAGCGTGTAGTATTTACTCCCCCAGAGGGAGTATTGTACTCACCTCCCAGCAGGGGAGTATTGTACTCCCCCTCCCAGCAGTGAGTTTTTTAAACTCACCCCCCAGGGGAGTTTGTACTCACCTCCAGCAGGGGAGTACTTGTACTCCCCCTCCCACATGGGATTTGTACTCCCCTCCCAGCGTGAGTACTTGTCTCCCCTCCGCATGGATATTGTATCCCCTCCCAGCAGTGGAGTACTTGTACTCACTCCCGCAGTGGAGTACTGTACTCACCTCCCGCAGGGGGAGTACTTGTACTCCCCCCCAGCAGTGGGAATTTATTTGTCCCCCTTCCCAGCAGTGGGGGTACTTGTACTCCCTCCCAGAGTGATACTTGTACTCATCCAGCATGGGGTCTTGTACTCACCCCCAGCATTGGAGTATTTCTCACTCCCGCTTATATTGTACTATGGTGGAGTCTTGTAACCCCAGCGTGGGTTTTCTATGGGGTGGGTTATTGTACCCCTAGAGTGGATTTACTTGTACCACCCCCCAGCAGTGGGTCTTGTATTCCTCCGAGGGAGTCTTGTATACTCCACGTGGGATTTTTTACCTCCCAGCAGTGGGTTTATTGTATCACCTCCCAGCGGGGGTTTTACTTGTTTAACCCCCGCATTTGGAGATTGCTCCCCTCCGGCAGGGGGTACTTTACCCCACCTCCCACCCTTGGAGTAACTTGTATAACCCCCCCAAGGATGGGGCGCCCCCCCCCCCGAGGTGGAAATTATTTCCCTCCCCCTCACGTGGTTTTTCACCCTCTCTTAACACTTAAACATACAGACCCTTAATTTGAGCCATGGGGGCCCCCTGCCGGTAAAAACGGTGTTTTGGCCAGCCGAGGACGCCGACAAGACACCTGGCGTGAGGAATTCCTCACCAGTAAAATACAAGAGCACAAAAGTATAGTAGTGGGGGACCTACGCCCCGCCAACCACACCTACTCAAACCCCTCTATTTTCACTCTTTACAAAGGGAATCTCCCGGGCGACGAAGCCTCCCGCTGCCCTTCCCTTACCAAAAGGATTAAAAAATTCCCGGGCGAATGAAGGCGGGGGGTATTGATCAAGCGGGGGAATATTTAAATTTTCCCGGGTATGATCATCATATCCCCAGCCATGTTTTTTTCAAGGAACACAATGGCCGTCTAACGAGAATAATGCACCCTGCAAAAAACCGGGGGTACCTCAAATTTAAGAATCCTTCATGTCCGTCCCCTAAAATTTTCCCATAATGATTTTATAAAAAACGATACTAAAATGAAATTTTTTATAATAATATTAGGGGAAAACTATGAAAAAAAGGTTATCGGCATTGGTAGGATCAGCATGGCGGCCCCCAGCTCCGTGTGCGTCGTTAACCTCTCACAATTTGCCTTCCTCAGTCCCCCCAAAATTGTTTGCATATTCCTTGTTTTGAACACTCTTATTGGCGGGGTGCTTTTTGCGTGCGTGAAACCCAAAAACAGCGTTTCGAAAACGCGAAAATTTATCCGACTGTTTTACACCATAACAAAACATGTGATTATTAACTTGATCGCGGGATTGTCACATTTTTTTCTTCTTTTTTGGCCTTCATGTGGTGAAGGGCTCTTGATCCAAGGGAATTTTGGAGTGATTTCCCTTTTGGACAAACCAAAAGTACTTTGTGAAATACGCGAAAACGCACCTAAAATATTTTACTCATAACGCTAATAGAAAATTAACCCCGACACCCGTCAAGAGCTTTTGACTAAGGAATTGGTAACTTCGATTTCCCAATCAAACTGATTGCCCCCCCTTCTCCAGAGGGGCTGTATAAAGGGATTGTGTATATGATAACTACTGTGCATACTTAATCAGTCATGAAACCCCTTATTTTTTAATCAAGGGGGGGAAGCCCTAAAAACCCCTAGGATTATACAGCGTGTGGGGGGGGTGGAAGGTATTCAGGGAATGAAGCACAACCGTTCCCTAGTCAAGGCCCCCCGCCAGCATCAAGGAACCTTTTCCCTTTAGGGGGATGGAACCAATATTTTATTAAATACATGACCCCTTGTGGGTTTGGGGCTAGTTTTTTATTGTTGCATTGTTTAACAGACCAAAAACCCCAAAAAATGGAAATTGTGCCTACATTTTAGCATTTTGATACATTGAAAATTGTGCCTACATTGTAAAAATTTTGGTTAAAGAACAAATAATGGGCAAGCGTTTGCTTGGCCTTGGATAAACAGGGGTATAACTAAGTTTTTAGGTACAGGTCCACTTAAGTACAAATCATCATCTAAATGTTTAAATTACCTAGGTCTAATACCAGGATATTCCCCCCAAAAAGTCAGTGACTTATTTCGATGTGGGTAATAACTTTCGATTTATTGACTAACCCTCAAGGGGGTTTCCGGGGGGCCCCGGGGGGGGGTCTTGATTAGGGAATTGATCTGTGCTCCGTTCCCCGAATTGAGCCTGAATCCTTCCCAAATCCCCCCCCCACAGCCTGTATAAACCTACGGGGGTTTTTGGTCCCCCGATACAATAAATTTTATTGTAACAGTGACTTCCATAAAATATGGGGTACGGGTTATAGGGGCTGTATATCCCAAAGGGTTTAGCAGTTGATTTTATATAAAATAATAGTTATAATTATTAATATAGGTATAAAACGAGCTTTACCATAAAAATACATAAAAACATTTGGCATCTATTGTAATGAAGATACCCAAGTGTTGGACAAGTTTTGTTATCAACTTGTCAGCAATGAATACCATCAATAAGAACATTAAGAACGATGGAACACTGCAGAAGGCCTACTGGCCCCTGCGAGGCAGGTCCAAGTCTCCTACCCGGGTTAAGCAATGCACCCAACTAGTCAGGTCAGGTCACATTGACTTAAGGGAGGAACACGGCAACCGCCTGGTAGCACAAGCTATCAGGTCTAACTCCAAAACCAACCCACATCTACTCATGTATTTATCCAACCTATTTTTTAAAACTACACAAAGTTTGGCCTCTATAACGGTACTTAGGAGTTTGTTCCACTCATCCACAACTCTATTACCAAACCAGTACTTTCCTTATCCTTCCTGAATCTGAATTTTTCCAACTTAAAACCCTTGCTGCGAGTCCTGTCTAGGCTAGTATTTTCAGCACACTATTTACATCCCCTTTATTTATTCCTGTCTTCCATTTATACACCTCAAACATATCCCCCTAATTCTACGTCTTTAGAGAGTGCAGTTTCAGGGCCCTTAGTCTATCCCCATAGGGAAGGTTTCTGATACATGGGGTCAACTTTGTCATCCCCCTTTGTACCATTTTCCAGAGAATTTATATCATTCTGTAATACGGTGGGCCAAAACTGTGCAGCATAATCTAAATGAGGCCTAACCAAGGATGTATAGAGTTTGAAGAAACAACCCGAGGATCCTATTATTTATGCTTCTTGATATGAAGCCAAGGTTTATTAGCTTTAATGCGAACACTTATGCATGTTGTCTTGGTTTCAGATTAATGCTAACCAGAACTCCTAAATCTTTTTCGCAATCCGTAATATTAAGATCTACATTATTTAGTTTATAAGTGGCTGGTTATTGTCCTGTCCAACATTTAGAACTTTGATTTGTCTATATTAAACTGCATCTGCCACTTCCGACCACTGCTTTCAGTCTATTCAAATCTTCCTGGAGTGCTCGAATGTCCTCGTCAGAATGAATTCGACGGCCTATTTTGGTGTCATCGGCAAACTTGCCGATGTCGCTCTTTATGCCCTCATCTATGTCGTTTATGTATTGTGAACAGCAGGGGGCCCAACACTGACCCCTGTGGAACACCGCCCCCTAAGGAAGGTTCCTTTATGTTGGTTTAGGGGCTCTTGATTTAGGGAATTGGATTGTGCTCCCGTTCCCCGAATTAAGCTGAATGCCTTCCACATCCCCCCCCAGCGCTGTATAATCCCCCGGGTTAGCGCTTCCCCTTTGATTATAATAATAATGTGGAACACCCCTCGTGACGCTTTCCCCACTTGATTTTTTCCCCATTTATGCAAACTCTCTGCTGCCTATTTGTCAACCATGCCTCTATCCAGGAAAAAAATCTCTCCTCCAGTTTTTCCCCGAATTAAGCCTGAATGCCTTCCACTATTTCCCCCTTAGGTGCTGTTATATCCTCCGGGTTTAGCGCTTCCCCCTTGATTATAATAATTAGGGGTTTAAATTTAGGGAATGGAGCACAGATCCAGTTCCCCAGATCAAAAGCCCTCCAGCATTCAACCTCTTCAAGGGAGGGCTCCTTGGCGTGGTGAAGAGGCTCTTGGTCTGATGAATTAGACCTGTTGGGCTCCTTCCTCAGACGAACTAATTACCCCCATTACCCCCCCCCCCCTTCCCTATCCCATCCTCCCTTTTCCTTTCCTCCTCCTACTCCCCCTCCCTCCCTTATTCCTTGATTTTACCTTTTAAGAGTTTCGAGAGTTTATCTTTCTCTCTGGGGCCCGCTATGGGCTAGGGTGTTGGTGCTTGCCTGGTCAACCAGGCTGTGCTGCTGGAGGCCCGCTTTCCCCACATATTGTTTATTCTCTATAAAATTACAAAGCTGGGTTTATGAAAATTTTGGGTTTTTGTGTGGTTTACATGTAAAATAATGATTACAGGTGTACCACTAGAACACCTAGCATGGCTAGGCATTTCGGGGAGACTTAGTTTAATTCTTAATTTTAAAATATTACAAATTATGAGGTAAGTTGGTATTATGGCTAAGTGACTAAATACTAGTTTGTGAGTTTAGCAATGTGAATGCTTTTGTTTGGCACAGTACATAGTTTCAGTATTGGAGTATCACAGGATTCATTATTTTAAGATTGAGAATAATATTTTGTTTATGGTCAATGGATGAGTGAGTGTAAGTATGAACCACCCCTGCGGTATTCGTGTAGTTAGTGACGGGGTGTATTAGGGAGGATAACATGTTTTCTAATGGTAGTTTTGAAGGTGATGAATGTGTCTGCAGTTCTAGAGTTCTAGGTAGGGTGTTCCAGATTTTAGGGCCTTTGATATACATTGAATTTTTGTAAAGGTTAGTCAGACACGGGGAATGTCGTAAGATGTTTGTGTCTGGTTTTTAGCCTGTGGGTTCTGTCAAAAACTATCAAGAAAGCGTTTTAGGTCAAGGTTTTTTATTGTAGTTTAAGGTCCTGTAGATGTAAAATTGCACAGTAGTAAGTGTGGATGTATTTAACAGGGAGTAAGTTTAGATCTATGAAGAGTTTACCCGAAGTTTAACCCGGAGAGAGTTCCGGGGGTCAACGCCCCCGCGGCCCGGTCTGTGACAGGCCTCCTGGTGGAAACAGAGCCTGATCAACCAGGCTGTTAGCTGGCTCACCCCAAACCAACGTACGAGCCCACCCGGCTGGTCAGGAACCGACTTTAGGTGCTTGTCAGTGCCAGCTTGAAGACTGCCAGGGGTCTGTTGGGAATTCCCCCTTATGTATGCTGGGAGGCAGTTGAACAGTCTCGGGCCCCTGACACTTATTGTATGTCTCTTAAGTGTTAGTGACACCCCCGCTTTTCATTGAGGGGATGTTGCATCGTCTGCCAAGTCTTTTGCTTTCGTAGTGAGTGATTTTCGTGTGCAAGTTCGGTACTAGTCCCTCTAGGATTTTCCAGGTGTTATAATCATGTATCTCCCCCGCGCGTTCCAGGAATACAGGTTTGGGGAAACCCTCAAGCGCTCCCAGTAATTGAGGTGTTTTTTTCTCCGTTGTGCATGCCGTGAAGGTTCTTCTACATTTCTAGGTCAGCAATTTTACCTGCCTTGAAAGGTGCTATTAGTGTGCAGCAATATTCAGCCTAGATAGAACAAGTGACTGAAGAGTGTCATCATGGGCTTGGCCTCCTAGTTTTGAAGGTTCTCATTACCATCCTGTCTTTTTTTCTAGAAGATGCGATTGATACAATGTTATGGCCCTTTGAAGGTGAGATCCTCCAACATGATCATCCCCAGGTCTTGCGTTGGTGTTTCGCTCTTTTTTGTGGCCAGAATTTTTTTTGTACTTGATGAAGATTTAATTTCTCGTGTTTACCATAATTGGTAATTGAAATTTCTCATCGTTTGAACTTCATATTTTTTTCTGCAGCCCACTGAAAGATTTGGTTGAGTCCCCCTGGAGCCTTGCAGTGTCTGCAATGGGGGAAAATGTCACGCAGATTCGGGTGTCATCTGCAAGGAAGACACTGTGCTGTGGCTGACATCCTTGTCTATGTCGGATATGAGGATGTGGAACAAGATGGGGCGAGTACTGTGCCTTGTGGAACAGCTTTTCGGGGGGGGGGTGGTTTGCCAGGGATGGGATTTAGTGATTATTCATACTGCAGCTTTTTTTTTGGGTTATTATTGTCTTTGGGTGTGTTGCTGCAGTTGATCCCCAATCCAAATAGCATAGGTGAGGTATGGATAAAAAAAGTGAGTGGTATAGTGTGAGAGGGCATTTTGCTTTACATAGTATCGTATCTTGGAGAGGACCCCAAACCCGTTTTGGATACTTTTTTGGTTATGTGTTGGATATGGGGCTGAAATTCAGGTTGTTGTCAAGGTATGGGCCCTAGGAATTTGCCCTCATTATGTCTGGTAATTAGAGTGTTGTCGATCTTAATGTTAATTTGTGCATCCCCTGCTCTGCTACCAAACATAATATAGTAGGTTTTGTCAGTGTTAAGCGTAAGTTATTGGCTGTCATCCAAGTCGATATTTTGATCAGCTCCTCGTTAACAATGGTGTTGAGGGTGGCAAGATTAGGGTGAGAGATCACAAAAAGTCGTGTCGTCGCAGAGAGAATGGGTTTCAGGTGTTGGGTATGTTTGGAAGATCATTGATGTATATGAGGAAGAGCAGGGGACCAAGGACACTTCCCTGCGGAACCCCAGTATAAAGTGGCCCGTGTTGTTGATGCTTTTGTCTTTAATGGTGAACATACTGATCCCTATTAGTAAGGTAAGATTTTAAATAAGCAAGCGCATGGCCTCTTATACCGTAATGGTCAAGTTTGTGGAGTAGGGTGTCGTTGTCTACTGTGTCAAAAGTTTTCTTAGGTCAATAAAAAATTCCTAGTGGATATTCCTTTTTTTCCCAAATGCTGTGTAAAGCAGATCTAGCATTTTTATGATTGCATCATTAGTGCTTTTATTTTTCCTGAATCCAAATTGGCAGGGTTTGAGTATGTTTTGTGTCGTTATAAATGAATATAGTCTCCTGTGCACGAGTTTCTCAATGATTTTAGATAGCAATGGTAAGTTTGATATTGGCCTATGTTTTTTAAGTCTGTAGGGTCACCACCTTTATGTATTGGTGTAACCCTTGCCATCTTGAGTAGTTTGGGGAAGGTGCTAGTTTCCAGTGACTTGTTAAAAAGTAATGAAATAGCATGCGAAAGGACATGGGCCGCTCTCTTGTACAGTAATGGTGGGACATGAGACAGATTCCCTGAGTTTTTTTTTAAGTGACTCTATAATCTCGGTGATTTCCCGTGGGCTCAGTTGGTGCAAGATAGAAGGAATTTGGGAAAATTTCCCCATTTAGGTAGTCCCCGGCTGGGCATTGGTATGTGGGATTTTATTGGCGAGATTAGATCCTATGGTTGTGAAGAAGCCGTTTATCTTGTTAGCTGTGTCGTGGGATGTAGGGGGTGTTTCATTAGGTTTAGTTAGGACAATATTCTTGTTTTTTTTCAGTTTGTGGGTCCCTAGAATCTGGGGAGAGTGTTTTCCGGTTTTTTTATATCTCCTATAGTGTCTGTGAATCTACTGGATTTAGTATAGTTGTTTGGCTTTCTTTTTTACTTTGGTGAGAACTGATAAATTAGTGTTTAGAATATCTTTGTGTATTAAGCCTGTCTATTTTGCTTTTCATTTTGATGTTTCTTGTCAATGGTTTTTTCAGAATGGTGGTGGTTAGCCATGGGCAACCAAGCGTTTGTTTGTGATCTGTTTCGTTTTTATAGGACAATGTTTTGTTAAGATAAGATAAGATTTCGTTCGGTTTTTTAAAACCCGGAGGATAGCCACCCAGGATAACCCAAGAAAGTCAGTGCGTCATCGAGGGACTGTCTAACTTATTTCCTTTGGGGGTCCTTAATCTTGTCCCCAGATGCGACCCCACAGTCGACTAACACCCCGGGTACCTATTTGCTGCTAGGGGGAACAGGACAACAGGTGTAAGGAAACGTGTCGAAATGTTTCCACCCGCGGGAATCGAACCGGGGCCCCCCGTGTGTGAAGCGGGAGCTTTAGCCACCGGGCCACCGGGCCTGTTAAGAAAAATGTCTGTCCAGTCTAAATACCAAGGGCCCTTTGGGAGGAATTCTGTAGACCAGTCACAGTCTCTAGGTCAGCTGTGAACTTCCTTATTGAGGCCTCATCATGGAGTCTAATGAGACTTTGTTGTATTCAAGTGGGGGTTTTACTAATGTTTGTCAGGAGGAAGGTAGGGTAGTGGTCTGTAGTGCTATCTGTGAATATCCCTGATTAAGGGGGCTAGTATATTGGTCCATATGTGGTCTATTATGGTTGCATTGTCTCGTGAGCCTGGTTGGTTTAGTTTTTGTTGGTATGAGAAGTGTGTTGTTCATATTGTTGATGAAATCAGTTACAGGCTGATCATCTAGTATGCCAAGGTTGATGTTGAAGTCTCCAGCTAAGAGAAGGTGGTGCTTATTCATTTGTCTATTTGTTATTAGTGATTTTAAATTTTCTCACTGAAATTTGGGATGTTTGTGTGAGGTATCCGGTAAATGGCCCCAATTTGTTATAGGTGTTCTTAAGGTTTTTTTACAGTAAAATTAGCAAAAATGTTTTTCCCCCATATTCATCACTAAAGCAAGTGGTGCTAATACAAGATAATTGGTTAGAGTAATAGATTGCAATAACCACCCCAACTTGGTTTGGTGTGGTTGATCTGGCACCTGGTGAAGATACTTGTCCAGTTTCCTTGAAGGCTTTTACATTTGTTCCGCAGTGTTTTGATTTTCTTCTGATAAGATGTTGAAAAGTCGGGGAAACCCTGGATGTTGATACAGTGTTCCTTTATTGTCCCCACCGCACCCCTGCTCCTCATGGGTTTTTTTTTACACTTCTCCCATATCTCTCACTCCAGTATGTTATGGCAGTGTGCAGATTTGGGGCCAGGCCCTCGAGTACCTTCCAGGTTTATATTATCATGTACCTCTCTCTCCTCCACTCCAATGAGTACATGCTCAAGACTTGAAAGGCTTTCCCCAGTAGTTTAGGTGCTTTACTGGCTCAATGTGAGCTGTAAACGATCTCTGTATTTGTTCCAGCTCTGATATTTCTCCTGCCTTGAAGGGGCCGTCAGAAATGAGCAATATTCTAAGTGAGGAAACACTAGCAATTTGAAGAGTGTCACCATCGGCATTATTTCCCTTGTTTTGAACATTTCATTACCCCCCCCGTCATTTTCCTGGCTGTCGTGATCTTTGTCTTGTTATGATCTTAAAAAGAAAGGTCACTGACATAATTATTTTAGGTCTTTTACATGCTCCTTACGTTCTATTTGGTGAGCCTCGCTTCCCCCTTGATTATAATAATAATAATAATAATACCTAAGCAGCTGGAACTTATCACCATTGAACGTATGTTGTTCTCCATTGCCCAAATGGTAAACCCTGTTTATTCTTCCTGTACTTTTTCAGTGTCCTCTACCATACTGACTTTTATGCTTATTTTTTGTCATCTGCAAATGATGATACAAAAGTGTGCGGGTTTTTTGTCTATATCTTAATATGCTGTCCCCGGACTTTGTCCAAGATGAAAAGGTGTCTCCAGTGATGTGTTTGAGCACAAACACTTTTTTCTCTTTCTGTAAATGATTTGGGGCCTCTCTTCTTCCCTCCAATATTTGGTTCATCCCTCTATGTTTATTTACTTCGCTATTGCTTGTGCAGACGCTGACTATCACCCCATTCCAGTTTCTCTCCAGCATGCAGTCAACCCTTTTTCCCATTGGGCCACCACGCATGGGTTTTTAAATTTTCCACTACTAAAACTCGCCAAATTACTTTCAGTATACGCTCTAAATTACCTTTGTACCTAGTTCAGCTATCAAAACTTTGGGGGCCAGTCCCCGGACCATACGTACCCCTGTAATCTGTAAATACCTTTGTAACTTGTCATGATTGTGACCGACCTACCTGGAGTTTTATTACCTTTGTAAATTGTGAGTTCATTACCTTTGTAAATTGTGAGTTCATTACCTCTGTAACTTGCTCAGCTATCAAACTTTGGAGTCCCGTCCCTGGACCAATTATGTAAACCCCTGTAATCTTTTGACTACCGCCCAAGGATGGGTATGGGGGTGCATAATAAAAAATACTAAATAAACTATACGCTCTGTCATCCCCAATCATCCTTTGTATCTCTATGGCTCGCGTATCCCTGAAGTGATACAGCCAGGTTTCTAGGCCTTCTCTTCGACGTAGGTTATCCCGGAAACCTCACATTAGTTCTGAAGGTAACTTGTCACGCCGGCTGAACCTTCTTGAAACCCCTTTCTCTTTTCATGGGGATGATCGTCGAACTCTCCCTTTGCCTACATTCAGCCCTCATTTTATCGAAATCGATTATGGTGACCAGATCTATTCAGCGGCCTCTCCTGCTACTCTCTTAGCCTAATCCCATTCATCACCAGGGATTACTTTTATGCCTAGGTGCTTTTCGCTCTTCCCCGTTGAGAGCCCTATGATGAAGCAAATATTTCATCCCTGTCCATCGCATGATGCCCATTGCCTTCGCTATTTTGTTCGCTTTCATGATCTCCACAACCCTTCCATATATAGAATAGCCACCGATGTTAGTAGACATTCTTTATTTGTTCGTCACCCTGTTTACTCCGTCCCTGTTCTCTTTGCCCCCATTCGCTCTTGTCTTCCCCTTTAGTTACCACCCTTTTTAGTTCATGTCGCATCCACTTTTCCCTGCCCCCTTGGGAAGTTCCAGCTATTCGAGGGCTATTTTTTTCTCACTCTCTTGCGCAAAAGCCCAACTGCCTACATTTGCTTCCCCCCTCTCTTTTTCTTTACCACTTCTGCTCTCATTTCATGCCATCGCTGTATCACAGATGGATCTAATTAGTCTGACGGCCTCGGATTCACAGCAGTGTTTCAGGACAGTGTCGTGTGCAGGCATTTACTATCCCCGGCTAGCATTTTACTGCTGAATTGTATGCCATTCTTGTAGCACTTATCCGTATTGCACAATGCCTGTGTCACCATTTGTGGTTGTTTCAGACTCCCTTAGTGCTTTAAAAGCTATACGAAAATTTGATTCACTTCATTCCCTAGTTCTCCCTATCCAACTTTGGCTACGCCATACCCCTACCAAGCATAAAGATATTTTCTTTTTGTTGGGTCCCTGGTCATGTTGACTAACAGGGCAATGAACAGGCAGCACTGCTGCATGGTCAGCAGTACATGAACCTTCCAGTTTCATATAGAGGTGTTCCATTTACGGACTATTTTGCTGCAATTGCTACCCACCTTCACACCCGTTAGCAACAACGTTGGTTTAATTGCTCAATAACAAACTTCTTTCTGTTAAACGAGTTTTAGGTTACTGGCCGTCTTCTTTTCATCAGTGTCGAGGATGGGAGACTACTCTCTCCCATCTTCGCATTGGCCATACTCGTCTTACAGGTATCTCATGAAGAGGCGCCTGTTCCTCTTGTGAGAATTGTCAGGTTCCAGTATCTGTTTTGCCACATTCTGTCCACTCTATCAACGAGCACGCAGAATTTACCTCCAAAATCGTCTCCGCTCTGCTGCTCTCTCTTTACCCTTCCCCTTTTTGCTGGGCGGACCCTCCTTTAATACGGACTCTCTCATTGACTTTGAAAAAAAAAAAATGATTTACTCTGATGATGATGTCTTTAGCACTCCTCCCAGCCCTTTCTACCTCAATCTCTTGCTACCTCTACCCCCGCACTATCCATGCCCTGCTGTCCTCCAAACCTACTAATCACCCCTCTCCCTTATGCCACTCGATACTCTCGCTTTCTTCCCTTCCTGCAGCGCTGTATGGTCCCTTTTGGTTTAGCGCTTCATTTTTTATAATAACAATCACCAGGCATCAAGGAACCTTCCTTGAGGGAGAGAACGGTAGAAGAGAGAAGTTTGACAGCACTATTTAGCACTACTCCACCTTCCTCTTAACAAACATTTGTAAATAACCACTGGAATCAGCAAAAGTTTCTTTTAGATTCCATGACGAGGCCTCAATAAGTAACTTCACAACAGAGCTAGGGACGGTTTGACTGGCCTCAGAATTCTCCATTGCCAATGGTATCGATGATTGGATAGACATATTTCTCAATAAATTACTTAGACTAAATTTAAAAACATTGTCCCATAAAAACGAAACAGATTACGTATAAAACGGTAGGGTTGCCCATGGGGTAACTAACAGTTACTAAGATCCTTGATAAGAAAATAGTATGAAAATCAATATAGACAGGGCTTAATACACAAATGTATTATTAACACTATTCATCAGTTCTCACCAAACTAATAAAAAAGGCCAAGAAAAATTTTACTATTCAGCAGATTCATGAAAAAAGGGTTCAGCGCTTCTTTTTAATTATAATAATAATGGTTACCGAAACAAAAGGAGATATAGAAAAAAACCTGGAAAACACTCTCTCAGATTTTGGGGACCCACAAACTGAAAAAAAAATAGGGATATTGTCCTAACCCAACTGAATGAAACAAAAGCAGCCTATTGATACAGTTAACAAAATAATTGACTTCTCAACCATAGGATCAAATCTCGCCAGTAAAATCCCAGGTACTAACACTCGAGCAAGTGATTACTTAGATGGGAATTTCCAATGTCCTCCTATCTTGCACCTACCGAGTCCACTAAAGTCACCTCGATTATCAAGTCACTAAAAAATAAACCAGGGAATCTGTTGAGTCCCCCCATTACTGTGCAAGCGAGCGGCTCATGTCATTTCGCCCGCTATTCCATTACTCTTTAACAAATCGCTAGAAAATAGCAAATTTATAAAAACTACTCAAGACAGCAAGGGTTACACCAATACACAAAAACACTTGTTCTCTCTAGGGTGGAATACTGCTGTACATTAACATTCCATACAAAGCAGGTGAAATCCCCAGATCTAGAAAGTGTACAAAAAATCCCTTTACTGCCGTATAAGTTCTGTCAAGCACTTAACTACTGGGAACGCTTGGAAGCATTGACTTGTACTCGTTGGAAGCAGGAGGGAGAGATAATCATAATCTACACTTGGAAAAATCTTGGAAGGAATGGTCCCAAATCTGCACACAGGAAATCACTCCCTACGAAAGTAAAAGAAATGGGGAGGGGATGCAAAATGCGCAATAAAAAATAGGGGCGCATTGGTACAAATAAGAGAAAACACCATAAGTGTCCGGGGCCCAAAACTGTTCAACAGCCTCCCATCAAGCATTAGGGGAATTGCCAATAAACCCCTGGCGCCTTCAAGAGAGAGCTGGACAGATACCTAAAGTCGGTGCCGGGGTCAGCCGGGCAGTGGCTCGTACGTCGGACTGCGTGCGGCCAGCAGTAAAGCCTAGTTGATCAGGGCCCCGATCCATCGGGGGAGGCCTGGTCATGGACCGGGCCGCGGGGGGGTTGATCCCGGAATAACCTCCAGGTAACCTCCAGGTAACAAAGGGGGTGACCCCACAGATGTAAATAAATACAGGCCAATATCAAACTTATTGTTGCAAACCAAAATCTTTGAGAAACTCGTTCACAAGAAATTATATTAATTTATAACAGCACAAAGCTACTCAACCCTGCCAATTTGGCTTTTAGAAAAAACAAAGAGCAAACGACGCAATTGTAAAAATGCTGACCCGCTTTATACTGCACTGGAAAATAATGAAATATCCATTAGGACTATTGACCTAAGGAAAGCTTTGATACAGTAGACCACGGCTCCTATCCACAAACTTGACCATTTGGTAAAAGGGCCATGAACTTATTATTTCAAATCCTACCTTTCTAACAGGTATCAACACGTCTCTATCAGGACACAACCTCATCAATACAACCACTTGATACTGGAGTGCCACAGGGAGGGGTCCTTGGTCCACTGCCTTTCTTCTTATATATCAATGATCTTCCCAACGTATCACAACACCTGAAACTGCTGACGTCACGACTTATGTCTTCCCCCCAAATCTTGCCTCACTCAACACCCTTGCTAAAGAAGAGCTACTAAAAATATCAACCTGGATGACTCCCAATAAACTTACACCTGTAAAGTAAAAGGGCACAAAATGCAACTAATGTGACTTTTATTGTGGTAACGTTTCGCTCTCCCGGAGCTTTATCAAGCCGTTACAAACAGTAAAATACGAACGAACGAACGAAAGTTCAGGTATGATCCCAAATGGGATGAGCGGGGAAGACGGGACAGACGAAGAAAAAGTGCTGGAGAGGGTGTTCTTAGTCGTAGAAATAGAGCCCGGGGGTTAACCCAGCAGCGAGGCGATCGTGGGACAGATATTGAGAAGAGAAATTTAGGCTCTTCTGTTGGGACTTCCGGGGGGGTGAGCGGGAAGGAAGGACATGCGACGTCTAGAGCTAGGAGGAGTGTAGAAAATGAGCCATGTCTTAACCCAAAGGGTACCTGGAGTTTACCTGGAAGGGGTTCCGGGGGTCAAAAGCCCCCGCGGCCCGGTCTGTGACCAGGCCTCCTGGTGGATCAGAGCCTGATCAACCAGGCGTTTTTGCTGGCTGCCCGCAAAC
>NC_069408.1:12879017-13016940 GCF_026875155.1 Cherax quadricarinatus | reverse complement strand
CCTTGACCCCCCTCACACTGACCAGAGCCCTGTTCCCCACCCTCACACTGACCAGAGGCGCCTGTGTCTCCACCTCTCACACTGCAACAACATTGTATATATAATATTGTGTATATAACATTGTGAAATATAAAAATTGTGTATTAAACATTGTATATATAACATTGTATAACATTGTATATATAACATTGTGTATATAACATTGTGTATATAACATTGTATAACATTGTATATATAACATTGTGTATATAACATTGTATATATAACATTGTGTATATAACATTGTGTATATAACATTGTATAACATTGTATAACATTGTATATATAACATTGTATATATAACATTGTATATATAACATTGTATATATAACATTGTATATATAACATTGTATATATAACATTGTATATGTAACATTGTGTATATAACATTGTATATATAACATTGTGTATATAACATTGTATATATAACATTGTACATATAACATTGTACATATAACATTGTATGTATAACATTGTATATATAACATTGTATAACATTGTATATATAACATTGTATATATAACACTGTATATATAACATTGTATATATAACATTGTATAACATTGTATATATAACATTGTATATATAACATTGTATAACATTGTATATATAACATTGTATATATAACATTGTATATATAACATTGTATATATAACATTGTATATATAGCATTGTATATTTAACATTGTATATATAACATTGTATATATAACATTGTATATGTAACATTGTGTATATAACATTGTGTATATTACATTGTATAACATTGTATAACATTGTATATATAACATTGTATAACATGTAAAAACATTGTGTATAAACATTGATATATAAAAATTGTATATATAACATTGTATATATAACATTGTATATATAACAACTGTATATATAACATTGTATAACATTGTATATATAACATTGAAATATATAACACTGTATATTAACATTGTATAACATTGTATATATAACATTGTATATATAACATTGTTATAATAACATGTATATATAACTTTTGTATAACATTGATATATAACACTGTATATATAACATTGTTATAACATTGTATATATAACATTGTATATATAACACTGTATATATAACACTGTATATGTAACATTGTATAACATTGTATATATAACATTGTATATATAACACTGTATATATAACATTGTATAACATTGTATATATAACACTGTATATATAACATTGTATAACATTGTATATATAACATTGTATATATAACACTGTATATATAACACTGTATTGTAACATTGTATAACATTGTATATATAACATTGTTTATAAAACATTGTGTATATAACATTGTATATATAACATGTATATATAACATTGTAAACATTGTATATATAACACTGTATATATAACACTGAAATTGTAACATTGTAAAAACATTGTATATATAACATTGTATATATAACACTGTATATATAACACTGTATATATAACATTGTATAACATTGTATATATAACATTGTATATATAACATTGTGTATATAACATTGTATATATAACATTATATATATAACATTGTATATATAACATTGTGTATATAACATTGTATATATAACATTGTACATATAACATTGTACATATAACATTGTATGTATAACATTGTATATATAACATTGTATAACATTGTATATATAACATTGTATATATAACACTGTATATATATAACATTGTATATATAACATTGAAAAAACATTGTATATATAACATTTGTATATATAACATTGTGTATAAAAACATTGTATATATAACATTATATATATAACATTGTGTATATAACATTGTATATATAACATTGTATATATAACATTGTGTATATAGCATTGTATATATAACATTATATATATAACATTGTGTATATAACATTGTATATATAACATTATATACATAACATTGTGTATATAACATTGTATATATAACATTGTATATATAACATTGTATATATAACATTGTGTATATAGCATTGTATATATAACATTATATATATAACATTGTGTAATAACGTTGTATATATAACATTGTATAACATTGTTATATAACATTGTATATATAACATGTATAACATTGTTTATAACATTGTAATATATAACATTGTATATATAACATTGTGTATATAACATTGTATATATAAACATTGTGTATATAAACATTGTATATAAACATTATATATATAAATATTATATATAACTTTGTATATATAACAATTGTATATATAACATTATATATATAACATTGTATATATAACATTATATATAACATTTTTATATATAACATTGTATATAAAACATTGTATATATAACATTATATATAACATTATATATAACATTGTATATATAAACATTGTATATATAACATTATATATAACATTATATATATAACATTGTATATATAACATTATATATAACATTATATATAACATTGTATATATAACATTATATATAACATTGTATATAATAAAAATTGTATATTAAACATTGTATATATACATTATATATAACATTGTATATATAAACATTATATATAACATTGTATATATAACATTATATATAACATTGTATATATAACATTATATAAACATTGTATATATAACATTATATATAACATTGTATATATAACATTATATATAACATTGTATATATAACTTTTATATATAACATTGTATATATAACATTGTATATATAACATTGTATATATAACATTGTATATATAACATTTATATATAACATTATATATAACATTGTATATATAACATTGTATATATAACATTGTATATATAACATTATATATAACATTGTATATATAACATTATATATAACATTGTATATATATAACATTATAAATATGTCAGCCAGCCATGTAAATATCCCCATCAATCTTACCCAAGATACATTATATCAGCCTTGAAAATTTGAAGCCTATTGAATAAGGAGTTGTCGAGTAATAAATGAAAAATTGTGAGACATCAAACAAAAATATTACTGAGAATGTTTCGAGAAATAAGAAAGTTTTTCTTCGTTAAACTTAAAAACGCCATAAAACTGGACAGATTTATTTTTTTCCAGTTTTCTTTTCACATTCACATTTTATTTAAAATTGTTTACAATTTAAGAAAAATATTTGATTTTGAGTTTTTAAAAGTCCAATTTGATAAAAAAAAATTCCATAAAATGGCAAACTGGCAGCCATATAGCCCAAAATTAATGTAAAATTGATCAGAAGAAGCGTTAAGTAGTTATTACTTTGGAAACAGTTTAATATGGTAAGCTGTGTCTTCATGTCCAGCAGCGGTAAAAGTTTGAAGCCGATCAGAAAAGGCATTCTCCAGTAACTAATCTGCTTCCAACTATTCCAAGCTTCTAGCAAGTTCAGTAAATCTTCAGATTTGCACCAACTCGGACTAAACTTATGAGTCTCCTTCTAGAATGCATCGTCAATAATATTCTGAAGCCGGTCAGAAGAACATTCTATTCAAATTTAAACACAAAATTTATTTCCTCTTGATACATTATAGAGAAATAAGCGACACTTGATAATACATGTAAAAAGTCGTGTGGGAAACACGGTCGACAGTATTGAGGAGAGAAGTGACAGCCAGCACCACCATAACCGTCACCATAAAGTGACCAACATATATTACCACCATAATGGAACTAAGTCACTCTGTCTGACTTTTCTGGGTTATCCTAGGTTCTCTACACATATGCTGCTATGTATGATAATCTATGTAACTGTATTTGTGTATACCTGAAAAATTTACTTACTTAGATGACAGAACAGATGCCAGGTTATTGATAGCGAGTAGAAAAAGAATGTTGATAAGAATACACCCCTGAGTGACACCTCCAGCCTGGACAGTCTGGCGAAAAAATTTACTCGGATACAGAAATTTCTCAGACAAGAAAATCTGAAGGAAAAGTGATAGATTGCCTTGTAGGCCTAAGGAATGAATGAGCTTAGGCCAAAATCTTATATCGCCAGGTAGTGTCATACACTTTTTCAAAATCAAAAAAGGCTGCAATAATTTTGTGTTTACTAGCAAAGACATTACGAACATGGAGTGACGGAGAGATAATGGATCGTTCCTTCCGATAGCTAAACTGATGAATAGAAAGTTAAGTCAACAAATACCACACAAAACGTTTATTTACCAGATGTTCCATCAACTTGCAAACTGCACTAGTAAGAGCAATGAGCCGATAGTGGGTGGCATCACTGTCCGAAATACCTGGTTTATGAAAAGACAGAATAACGGCAGTTTTCCATTGATGAGGATGAACCCTTTACCTGGAGTATACCTGGAGAAGGTTTCGGGGGTCAGTGCCCCCTGATTACCTCATCTTTTGTATATAGTTCTACTGTCTTCTAATTATGTCTTCGAATTTGTATTGATAAAGCCACTAGATGGGGAAACGTCTACAATAAAGTTACCCAGATGTTGTACATGTGTCTAATTTTCATCTTGCCGGCACTGTATACCGTTCATGTACAGCGTGTTTAGGAACTTTGGAACCAAGTCAGAGTAATTGTGGTAGGGGACCTAAATGCTAAAGGAGGAGAAGCGTTTAGATAGGGTGTGGTAGGTAAGTTTGGTGTGCCAGGTGTAAATGATAATGGAGGGCCTTTGATTGAACTTTGTATAGAAAGGAGTTTGGTTATAGGTAATACATATTTTAAGAAAAAAAAAGAATAATTAAGTATACAAGATATGATATAGGGAGTAATGACAGTAGTTTGTTGGACTATGTATTGGTAGATAAAAGACTGTTGAGTAGACTTCAGGATGTACATGTTTATAGAGGGGCCACAGATATATCAGATCACTTTTTAGTTGTAGCTACACTGAGAGTAAAAGGTAGATGGGATTCAAGGAGAATAGAATCAGCAAGTAAGAGAGACATGAAGGCATATAAACTAAAGGAGGAGGCTGTTAGGGTAAGATATAAACAACTACTGGCAGACAGATGGGCTAGTGAGACTATAGGCAAAGAGGCTGAAGAGATATGGGGTAGATGTAAAAATGTAGTGTTGGAGTGTTCAGCAGAAGTTTGTGGTTACAGGAAAGTGGGTGTGGGAGGGAAGAGGAGCGATTGGTGGAATGATGTAAAGAGAGTAGTAAGGGAGAAAAAGTTAGCATATGAGAGGTTTTTACAAAGTAGAAGTGATGCAAGGAGGGATGAGTATATGGAGAAAAAGAGAGAGGTTAAGAGAGTGGTGAAGCAATGTAAAAAGAGAGGAAATGGGGTAGTGGGGGAGACGTTATCAACAAATTTTGTCGAGAAGAAGAAAATGTTTTGCAGTGAGATTAATAAGTTGAGAAAGCATAGGAAACGAATGGATTTGACAGTTATAAATACGAGAGGAGAGTTATTAGATAGTTAGAGGTATCGGGAAGATGGAGAGAATATTTTGAGGAACTATTAAAAGTTGATGAAGATAGGGAAGCTATGATATCGTGTACTGGGCATGGAGGTATAACATTTTGTAGGAGTGAAGAGGAGCCAGTTGTTAGTGTGGGGGAAGTTCGTGAGGCAGTAAGTAGAATGAAAGGGGTAAAGCAGCTGGAATTGATGGGATAAAGACAAATGTTAAAAGCAGGTGGGATATAGTTCTGGAGTGGATAGGGCCTTTATTTAATAAATATACAGAAGAGGGTAAAGTACATGGGATTGGCAGAGAGCATGCATAGTTCCTTTGTATAAAGGCAAAGGAGACAAAAGAAAGTGTAATGAATATAGAGGAATAAGTCTAATGAGTATACCTGGTAAAGTGTATGGTAGAGTTATTATTGAAAGAATTAAGATTAAGACGGAGAGCAGGATAGCAGATGAACAAGGAGGCTTTAGAAAGGGTGGGGGGGGGTGTAGACATATAGGTGAACAGTATTTAGATAAAGTTAAAACGATTTTTGTGGCATTTATGGATTTGGAAAAGGCGTATGATAGGGTGGACAGGGGGACAATATGGCAGATGTTGCACATATATGAAACAGGAGATAGGTTACTGAAAGCAGTAAAGTGTTTTTACGAGGATAGTGAAACTCAGGTTAGAGTTTGTAGGAGAGGGAGAGATTATTTCCCAGTAAAAGTAGGCCTTAGACAGGGATGTGATGTCATTATGGTTGTTCAATATATTTATAGATGGGGTTGTAAGAGAAGTGAATGCCCGGATGTTGGCAAGAGGTGTGGGGTTAAAAGATAAAGAATCTAACACAAAGTGGGAGTTGTCACAGTTGCTTTTTTGCTGATGACACTGTGCTTTTGGGAGATTCTGAAGAGAAGATGCAGAGGTTGTTTGACGAGCTTGGTAGGGTATGTAAAAAGGAAATTAAAAGTGAACATAGGAAAGATTAAGGTGATGAGGATAACAAAATTTTAGGTAATGAAAGATTGGATATCACATTGGGTGGAGGGAGTATGGAGGAAGTGAATGTATTCAGATATTTGGGAGTGGACGTGTCAGCAGATGGGTCCATGAAAGATGAGGTGAATCATAGAACTGATGAGGAGGAAAAAGTGAGTGGTGCACTGAGGAGTCTCTGGAGACAAAGAACGTTATCCATGGAAGCAAAGAGGGGAATGTATGAGAGAATAGTTATACCAATGCTTTCATATGGGTGTGAAACATGGGTGGTGAATGTTGCAGCGAGGAGAAAACTGGAGGCAGTGGAGATGTTGTGTCTGAGGGCAATGTGTGGTATGAATATAATGCAGATAATCAGTAGTTTGAAAATTAGGAGGAGGTGCGGGGTTTCTAAAAGTATTCTCCAGAGAGCTGAAGAGTTGAGGTGGTTTAGACATTTAGAGAGGATGGAACGATATATAATGACTTGTTGAGCGAATAAATTTGTAGTGGAAGGAAGGCGGGATAGCTGTCGGCCTAGGAAAAGTTGTAGGGAGGGGATAAAGGAGGTTTTGTGTGCGAGGGGCTTGGACTTCGAGCTAGACCTTCTTTACACAGCACTTGGAAAAAACGTATACAAGCTTGGACTCTTTATCTACCTTAAGAAAGCTTTTAATACATTAGACCACAGCATCCTACTCCTCAAGGTTGATCATTACAGTATAAGAGGCCATACACATGCATACATCAAGTCATACCTTACTTCAGCAATACGTGTCTATCAAGACCCCAACCCTCCTAACAAGACCTGGACACAAACCTCGCCAACCCAAAACTCCTGGAACATCCTCAACAAGACCCCTGGACACAACCTCGTCAACAAGACCCCTGGACACAACCTCGTCAACAAGATCCCTGGACACAACCTCGTCAACAAGATCCCTGGACACAACCTCGTCAACAAGACCCCTGGACACAACCTCGTCAACAAGACCCCTGGACACAACCTCGTCAACAAGATCCCTGGACACAACCTCGTCAACAAGATCCCTGGACACAACCTCGTCAACAAGATCCCTGGACAAAAACCTCGTTTAACAAGATCCCTGGACACAACCTCGTCAACAAGATCCCTGGACACAACCTCGTCAACAAGATCCCTGGACACAACCTCGTCAACAAGATCCCTGGCACAAACCCCGTTTAACAGATCCCTGGACACAACCTCGTCAACAAGATCCCTGGACACAACCTCGTCAACAAGATCCCTGGACACAACCTCGTCAACAAGACCCCTGGACACAACCTCGTCAACAAGACCCCTGGACACAACCTCGTCAACAAGATCCCTGGACACAACCTCGTCAACAAGACCCCTGGACACAACCTCGTCAACAAGACTCCTGGACACTGGTGTACCACAGGGAAGCTTCTTGGTTCCCTCCTTTTCCTTTTATACATCAACGACCTTCCAGTCGTATCACAACTTACGCCTATTGTCTTTCCTGACGACACGATTTTTGTCATCTCACACTAATCTAACCTCACTCAGTACTATTATTAATGAAGAACTCGCAAAAATAGCAACGCGGATGACTGTCAATAAACTTACACTGAATACAGACAAAATCTTTTACTTTATGTTTGGGATTAGAGCGAGTGAGGTCCAACTAAACATTATGTTTAACAACATCCTTATTGCTAAACATAACGAGGGAAAATTCCTGGATCTGCACCTTGACAACAACCTGAAATTCAACACCCATATCCAACACATAATAAAAAACAGTATCTAAAACAGTTGGCATCCTTTCAAAGATACGTTACTATGTACCACCAACAGCACTATTTACACTGTATTACTATGTACCACCAACAGCACTATTTACACTGTATTACTATGTACCACCAACAGCACTATTTACACTGTATTACTATGTACCACCAACAGCACTATTTACACTGTATTACTATGTACCACCAACAGCACTATTTACACTGTATTATTATGTACCACCAACAGCACTATTTACACTGTAAATTATTATGTACCACCAACAGCACTATTTACACTGTATTATTATGTACCACCAACAGCACTATTTACACTGTATTATTCACTGATCTACCTCTACCTCACCTATGCTATTTGTGCCTGGGGATCCACAACGACAAATCACTTAGTGTCAATAACCCAACAAAAAGCTGCAGTGCGAATGATCACACAATCCACAACCCCCCCCCCCCCCCAACACTTTTTAAGAAACTAAAAACTACTCTCCATACAAAACATCAACTCGTTTTCTACTGTGTAAACCCACATTTACAGAACAGTTAAAATTTTTAAAATAAATCTGACCTGAAGCTCTGTCTTTTACAGTTGCAACAGGACCCACAGACAACATTAGGCACAAAAAATCTCTATGACATTTCCAGTGTCAGGCTAAATCTTTTAAAAAACTCAATTATTAAAGGGACCCCAAAATCTTGAACTCTGCCAAAGTCCCCCAGAACAAACTGGTTTAGCATTTTTAAAACTACAGTTAGAAAACACCTTATCTCCTTAAACCTATCCCAGCACATCATAAATAAATATGTAAAAACCATCCGTGCATTTCCTCAGTATCAAAACCCAAGTAAAACAAATATCTGTAATCCCCTCTAATGTAATGTGAATCATTCCATTGTATCCACCTCGGGTTAATAATTTAAAACTGTAATTCTTCTCTACTAAACTTATTAAAGCCGTATAGCATCAATAATAGAATATTCAGTTTTTTTGTCATCATTGTAACTCACCCAGTGACCAAAATGTAATATTGCCTGATTAATCTTTAAGTTAGTCTTAAGTTTGCCACAATTCTCTGTACATAAAGGGACTTCTGGCATGTACACCGAATTGTTATAAATTTGTACAAACATGTATCATGCTAAAAAAAAAAATTATTTTATTATTATTATTATTATTATTATTATTATTATTATTATATTATTATTAAGCATGCTTGAGTGTGTTAATAGGAGCAAGTGGAGACAAATGGTTTTTATGACTTTACGTGCTGTTGGAGTGTAAGGAAGGTAACATTTATTTAAGGAATTCAGGGGAAACCGGCAAGCCAACATGAGTACTATAAGTGAGAGGTAGAGTGCCTGCACTCTGAACCAGGGGTGTTGATAAGTTGCAGTTTTTTTAACTGTAGTGTAGGTACGCCTTTTGGCAAGAAAAGTGATGGAGTGAGTGATGATGAAAATGTTTCTTCTTTGCTGGGTCACCCTGTCTTGGTGGGTAACGGGCGATGTGTTAAAGACAAAACTTACTTAATCTTAATATCTATTATAGTAGGAGTCTAAGAATAAGATAGATGAGCTAAGATTACTTGCAAGTGTAGGTAATATAGATATTATTGGAATAACAGAGACCTGGTTCAACCTGGAAGATAGAGAAATGCCTTCTGAATGCAACATACAGGGTTATAAACTATTCCACACTGATAGGGTCAACAGGAAGGGTGGTGGTGTGGCGATGTATGTCAGAGATAATTTAAATTGTTGTGTTAGACAAGATATAAGATTAGAAACGTCGGACACAGAATCTGTTTGGCTACAGTTTCTCGAATGTCGTGAAAAATTTATTTTCGGTGTGATTTATAGGCCCCCAAACCTTGATAGAGGGCTGTAAGCTGCTATGGGACGAAATTCATAAGGCATCTAGATATGAAAATGTTGTGTTAATGGGAGATTTTAACTTTAGACAAATTGATTGGAACAATATGACAGGAAATCTTGAGTCTAGTGACTTTCTTGATACGGTTCAGGATTGCTTTTTAGAACAAGTTGTGACAGAACCAACTAGAGGAAACAATCTACTTGGTTCTTGCCAACAAAGATTCACTAGTTAATAATCTTGAGGTTAATGATGAGCTTGGGGAAAGTGATCACAAATCACTTAGTTTCAATATATCATGGAATTACCCAGATAACTGCAATCAAGACGCTGTCCCAGATTTCCGCTTGGCCGACTTCATGGGACTGAAAAATTACCTGGGTGAGCTAAATGGGGATGAACTTACTATGGGTCAGGTAGCTGGTGTTGGTTGCCAATATGACGTATTTCAGAGCATAGTGCTATCTTCCCAGACGACTTTTGTCCCGAGTAGGAAAATTAGATCTAGCAAAAGTGATCCCAAGTGGATAAACAATAGATTAAAACATCTCATTGGTCAAAAGAGAGGCATATATAGGCGTATCAAAAGAGAGGAAAGGCAGTTAAGAAATCAAAATATTCAATTAGAGAGAGAAATAAAAAAAGGAATAAGAAAAGCAAAAAGGAATTATGAGGCTAAGGCCGCAAGGGATTCGAAGACTAACACAAAAGGGTTCTTTAAGGTATACAGAAGTAAGATTACAGACAAGATTGGCCCACTTAAGAGTAACTCAGGTCAGATCACTGACAGTGATAAGGATGTGTGTGAACTTTTCAATACTTACTTCCTCTCAGTTTTTACACAGGAAGATACTAGCGAAATTCCAGAAATAATAAATTATGTAGAATAGGATGATAATAAACTAGGCACGATTAGGGTAACTAGTGACATGGTCTTCAGACAAACAGAGAAATTAAAAGCTAACAAATCTCCAGATCCTGATGAACTGTTTGCAAGGGTGTTAAAGGAATGTATGGAAGAGGGTAAGGTACCTAGGGATTGGCAGAGAGCATGCATAGTTCCTTTGTATAAAGGCAAAGGGGATAAAAGAGAGTGCAAAAATTATAGGGGGATAAGTCTGTTGAGTATACCTGGCAAAGTGTATGGTAGAGTTATTATTGAAAGAATTAAGAGTAAGACGGAGAATAGGATAGCAGATGAACAAGTAGGCTTTAGGAAAGGTAGGGGGTGTGTGGACCAGGTGTTTACAGTGAAACATATAAGTGAACAGTATTTAGATAAGGCTAAAGAGGTCTTTGTGGCATTTATGGATTTGGAAAAGGCGTATGACAGGGTGGATAGGGGGGCAATGTGGCAGATGTTGCAAGGTGTATGGTGTAGGAGGTAGGTTACTGAAAGCAGTGAAGAGTTTTTACGAGGATAGTGAGGCTCAAGTTAGAGTATGTAGGAAAGAGGGAAATTATTTCCCAGTAAAAGTAGGCCTTAGACAAGGATGTGTGATGTCACCGTGGTTGTTTAATATATTTATAGATGGGGTTGTAAGAGAAGTAAATGCGAGGGTCTTGGCAAGAGGCGTGGAGTTAAAAGATAAAGAATCACACACAAAGTGGGAGTTGTCACAGCTGCTCTTTGCTGATGACACTGTGCTCTTGGGAGATTCTGAAGAGAAGTTGCAGAGATTGGTGGATGAATTTGGTAGGGTGTGCAAAAGAAGAAAATTGAAAGTGAATACAGGAAAGAGTAAGGTTATGAGGATAACAAAAAGATTAGGTGATGAAAGATTGGATATCAGATTGGAGGGAGAGAGTATGGAGGAGGTGAATGTATTCAGATATTTGGGAGTGGACGTGTCAGCGGATGGGTCTATGAAAGATGAGGTGAATCATAGAATTGATGAGGGGAAAAGGGTGAGTGGTGCACTTAGGAGTCTGTGGAGACAAAGAACTTTGTCCTTGGAGGCAAAGAGGGGAATGTATGAGAGTATAGTTTTACCAACGCTCTTATATGGGTGTGAAGCATGGGTGATGAATGTTGCAGCGAGGAGAAGGCTGGAGGCAGTGGAGATGTCATGTCTGAGAGCAATGTGTGGTGTGAATATAATGCAGAGAATTCGTAGTTTGGAAGTTAGGAGGAGGTGCGGGATTACCAAAACTGTTGTCCAGAGGGCTGAGGAAGGGTTGTTGAGGTGGTTCGGACATGTGGAGAGAATGGAGCGAAACAGAATAACTTCAAGAGTGTATCAGTCTGTAGTGGAAGGAAGGCGGGGTAGGGGTCGGCCTAGGAAAGGTTGGAGGGAGAGGGGGTAAAGGAGGTTTTGTGTGCGAGGGGCTTGGACTTCCAGCAGGCATGCGTGAGCGTGTTTGATAGGAGTGAATGGAGACAAATGGTTTTTAATACTTGACGTGCTGTTGGAGTGTGAGCAAAGTATCATTTATGAAGGGGTTCAGGGAAACCGGCAGGGCGGACTTGAGTCCTGGAGATGGGAAGTACAGTGCCTGCACTCTGAAGGAGGGGTGTTAATGTTGCAGTTTAAAAACTGTAGTGTAAAGCACCCTTCTGGCAAGACAGTGATGGAGTGAATGATGGTGAAAGTTTTTCTTTTTCGGGCCACCCTGCCTTGGTGGGAATCGGCCAGTGTGATAATAAAAACAATAAAATTAAAGGAATGTAAAGAGGAACTTAGCATACCTTTGGCTAATCTTTTCAATATATCACTACAAACTGGCATAGTGCCTGACAAGTGGAAAATGGCAAATGTAATACCTATTTACAAGGCAAGTGACAGGTCCTTGGCTTCGAACTTTAGACCAATAAGCCTTACCTCCATAGTGGGAAAATTTATGGAATCTATAATTGCCGAAGCAATTCGTAGCAATCTTGAAAGGCATAAATTGATTAATGAATCTCAACATGGTTTTACAAAGGGGCGTTCCTGTCTTACGAATTAACTAACTTTCTTCACTAAGGTGTTTGAGGAGGTAGATCATAGTAATGATATTGTGTATATGGACTTCAGTAAGGCTTTCGATATTATTACTATTATTATAATAAAAAAGAAGTGCTAAGCCACAAGGGCTATACAGTGAGGCTTTCGATAGAGTTCCACATCAGAGGCTATTGAGGAAACTTAAGGCACACGAAATAGAAGAATTTTTTTTCCGGGTAGAGGCATAGTTGACAAATAGGCAGCAGAGAGTTTGCATAAATGGGGAGAAATCAGAATGAGGGCACGTCACAAGCGGTTTTTCACAGGGCTCAGTGTTGGGCCCCTTGTTGTTCACAATCTACATAAACGACATAGATGAGGGAATAAATAGCAACGTAAGTAAATTTGCTGATGACACCAAAACAGACCGTCCAATTCATTCTGATGGGGACATTAGAGCACTCCAGGATGATTTCAATAGACTGATGCAGTAGTCGGAGAAGTGGCAGATGCAGTTTAATATAGACAAATATAAAGTTCTAAATGTTGGACAGGAAAATAACCATGCCACATATAAACTAAATAATGTAGATCTTAACATTACATTTGAAAACAGGTGAATTTGTAAATGAAGTGATAAGCCTATAGAGGCAGGTGCCAGAAGTCGCCAGAAACTTACCACAGGTCAGCTGTTTTTAATAATCTTCCTGGCTTGCTAGTGTACTCGCATATAATCTAGTGATACCAGTGAATAGCAGAATACAGTGTTGTAGTAGCAACTAACCAGTATTATAATGGTACTTAGTGGAGTGGAGTGACTTTCATTAGTTTCTTTTTTCTTGAAATACGAGACGTTACTGTGAATTTCATATAACCTGTAGTTACCAGCGGTCGCAATATACACAACGAGAAGCAATTATTACTACAGAAAAAGCGTCCTTCCTCCAAAATTTGCACCAGTCAACTATAGTGATAATATAGCATTTATTGTGGTGGAGACGGGGGAAAAAAAAAAAAAAAAATAGAGAAGCTAGATACAGCGATTGATAAACAAGGGTTGAGGTCGACCGTTCGTCATTGTAGGAGCTGCCAGATATCACCGGCTCTTCAACACGCAAGTTATACTTTTGTATACAATCAAAATCACATATTACTCGGGTAGATAATTTCCAGTAGATCCTTCATGTGTTAGCTCAAATCACCGACCAGTATGGTTTAAATAAGTGACCCACTGATCAGATCAGATAGACTGGTCCGAACCCTTGACTGGTCCGAACCCTTGACTGGTCCGAACCCTGGACTGGTTTCAAACGGTTTCGTTGTGCACTACCTAGCAGGTTATTAATAGAATATTCAAGAGGTTGCTAGTAGAATTGCAGTAAATCAACCATTCAAATCATTATGAAGCTGTGTGTAGTCTGTGGTCAGTCAAACAAATGGGCCTCCACATGCATAAATTGTCATTTTTGTGGAAATTGGTGTCACGCCCCTTGTGCAGATATCCAAGAACTAGCTACAAGCAGTATTAAAACAGGGAAGTGTTTTTTGGGTATGCCCAAATGAGATAAATCTGTGGACTAAAATCACAAGGGTATTAAAAGAGGTCAACATCAAAGCTGCTTTCATAGAAAACCTGGAAGCTTTCTACAACAGATGGGAACATAAAAAGTCTGGGCTGAATGGTACTGCCCTTGATACTGGCCATGTAGTCAGAAACTGTAAGGCTGGAGATGATGTCCTGGTAGTCAGTAAATGGGGGGCTGATAGTGCTGTCCTGGGAGACAGTAATGGTGAAGCTGGAGGTGCTGTCCTGGGAGACAGTAATGGTTGAAGCTGGATGTGCTGTCCTGGGAGACAGTAATGGTGAAGCTGGAGATGCTGTCCTGGGAGACAGTAATGGGGAAGCTGGAGGTGCTGTCCTGGGAGACAGTAATGGTGAAGCTGGAGGTGCTGTCCTGGGAGACAGTAATGGTGAAGCTGGAGATGCTGTCCTGGGAGACAGTAATGGGAAGCTGGAGGTGCTGTCCTGGGAGACAGTAATGGTTGAAGCTGGAGATTTTGTCCAGGTAGTCGGGAATTATACGCAGGAAGGAATACATATAAATGACCTTCATAGGGGACAGGAGTCATAGTAGGGAACAGTGTAGTCAAAGATAAGATAAAAACCAATATTGCCAAACTAGAAATACCGCAGGAAATAGCAAACAAGAGGACTCCACTAGCAATAGTGAGGATATATTACCAAAAACAACTGGTGGGAGCTCCATTGTTGGTGCTAGGGAGGATAGAAGACAGGGAAACATGCACCAACAGGGAATACAGTCACAGAAACCCAAGGAAAACGGAAACCAAGCCTGTGCACATACTATGCACTCGGTATCTGCTGGCATGGGAAATCTGGAAAAACAGATGGGACGTGCAACTATGATCACCCTAGAAAATGCCATGCCCATATGACAACAGGAAAATGAAAACTCCCTTCCTGTAAGCTTTTTCACCCTGAACTGTGTACCTCTTCAGTACAGGAAAGACTGTGCTATAACTTAAATTGCCAGGCATACCATCTAAAGGGGACAAAAAGATACAAAACATCCAGGCCATGGGAAAACCTGGGTAGCCACAGCCACTCAAGAGGGAGAGGTTTTTTAGTGCCAGGAAGGAAAAAAAAACTGGCAGGAAATGGCAGAAATCGTACACCAAATCCAGTCATTCCAGGAGTGGAACCACAGTCGATGGCCTCCACTCCAAACCAACAGATACAGATACTAATCCCGGAAAAAAAATCCCCCCCCAGTACCAACAATACCACCAGTCCGATAACATTCTTCTTTGCAAATATACAGGGTCTAAAGCCAGCAACAAACAACAAAATACCTTTCATCCGTGGACTGCTTGCAGAGGCAAAGGCAATGTTCGCGGCTTTCACTGAGACCCACATAAAGGATCAGTTGGACAACGAAATATGGATCCCGGGTTACAACCTATACAGAAGTGACAGAGTGAACAGGCAAAAGGAAGGGGTTGGCCTGTACATTGCAGAGTCACTTGTTTGCACAGAACTGCTAAATGCCTCAAATGATGTAGTGGAAGTTTTAGCAGTAAAGGTCGAGAACCAAAACCTAGTCATTGTGGTAGTCTACAAGCCTCCGGATGCAACATCCCAGCAATTCCAGGAACAGCTGTTAAAAATTGACCACTGTCTGGAAAACCTTCCAGCTCCTGCACCCAACATCTTGCTCCTGGGGGATTTCAATTTAAGGCACCTAAAATGGAGGAATATAGCAAATAATATTGTTGCAGTAATAACACCAGGAGGAAGCTCTGATGAAAACTCACACTCACGCGAGCTTTTAAATCTCTGCACAAAATTCAATTTAAACCAGCAAATAATAGAGCCTACTAGACTGGAGAATACACTAGACCTCATCTTCACTAACAATGATGATCTGATAAGAAATGTCACCATATCAAAAACAATATACTCAGATCACAACATAATTGAGGTTCAGTCATGTATGCGCGGAGCCCCAGACCGACATAATGAGATTAGTCACGAGGGAGCATTCACCAAATTCAACTTCAATAACAAAAACATAAAGTGGGACCAAGTAAACCAAGTCCTAACCGATATAAGCTGGGAAGATATACTAAGCAAACACAGACCCCAACTTATGCCAAGAACAGATTAACTCGGTGGCACTCGATGTATGCACAAGGCTTATTCCTCTAAGAAAAAGGAGGAGTAGATGTAAAACAGAAAGAGACAGGCGCTCCTTTACAGGCGACGGAAAAGAATAACAGAGCGGCTAAAAGAGGTCAATATATCTGAAATGCGTAGGGAGACACTGGTCAGAGAAATAGCAAGCATCGAACTTAAGCTAAAAGAATCTTTTAGGAGTCAGGAATCGCGGGAAAGAACTAAAAGCCATAAATGAAATCGAAAGAAACCCAAAGTATTTCTTCTCCTATGCCAAATCAAAATCGAGAACAACGTCCAGTATTTGGCCCCTACTTAAACAAGATGGGTCCTACACAGATGACAGCAAGGAAATGAGTGAGCTACTCAAGTCCCAATATGACTCAGTTTTTTTGCAAGCCGCTAACCAGACTGAGAGTCGAAGATCAAAATTAATTTTTTATGAGAGAGCCACAAAATTTGATTAAACACAAGCCTATCCGATGTTATCCTGACGCCAAATGACTTCGAACAGGCGATAAATGACATGCCCATGCACTCTGCCCCAGGGCCAGACTCATGGAACTCTGTGTTTTATCAAGAACTGCAAGAAGCCCCCATCACGAGCCTTTTCCATCCTATGGAGAGGGAGCATGGACACGGGGGTCGTCCCACAGTTACTAAAAACAACAGACATAGCCCCACTCCACAAAGGGGGCAGTAAAGCAACAGCAAAGAACTACAGACCAATAGCACTAACATCCCATATCATAAAAATCTTTGAAAGGGTCCTAAGAAGCAAGATCACCACCCATCTAGAAATCGATCAGTTACACAACCCAGGGCAACATGGGTTTAGAACAGGTCGCTCCTGTCTGTCTCAACTATTGGATCACTACGACAAGGTCCTAAATGCACTAGAAGACAAAAAGAATGCAGATGTAATATATACAGACTTTGCAAAAGCCTTCGACAAGTGTGACCATGGCGTAATAGCGCACAAAATGCGTGCTAAATGAATAACAGGGAAAGTCGGTCGATGGATCTATAATTTCCTCACTAACAGAACACAGAGAGTAGTCGTCAACAGAGTAAAGTCCGAGGCAGCTACGGTGAAAAGCTCTGTTCCACAAGGCACAGTACTCGCTCCCATCTTGTTCCTCATCCTCATATCCGACATAGACAAGGATGTCAGCCACAGCACCGTGTCTTCCTTTGCAGATGACACCCGAATCTGCATGACAGTGTCTTCCATTGCAGACACTGCAAAGCTCCAGGCGGACATCAACCAAATCTTTCAGTGGGCTGCAGAAAACAATATGAAGTTCAACGATGAGAAATTTCAATTACTCAGATATGGTAAACATGAGGAAATTAAATCTTCATCAGAGTACAAAACAAATTCTGGCCACAAAATAGAGCGAAACACCAACGTCAAAGACCTGGGAGTGATCATGTCGGAGGATCTCACCTTCAAGGACCATAACATTGTATCAATCGCATCTGCTAGAAAAATGACAGGATGGATAATGAGAACCTTCAAAAACTAGGGAGGCCAAGCCCATGATGACACTCTTCAGGTCACTTGTTCTATCTAGGCTGGAATATTGCTGCACACTAACAGCACCTTTCAAGGCAGGTGAAATTGCCGACCTAGAAAATGTACAGAGAACTTTCACGGCGCGCATAACGGAGATAAAACACCTCAATTATTGGGAGCGCTTGAGGTTCCTAAACCTGTATTCCCTGGAACGCAGGAGGGAGAGATACATGATTATATACACCTGGAAAATCCTAGAGGGACTAGTACCGAACTTGCACACGAAAATCACTCACTATGAAAGCAAAAGACTTGGCAGACGATGCACCATCCCCCCAATGAAAAGCAGGGGTGTCACTAGCACGTTAAGAGACCATACAATAAGTGTCAGGGGCCCGAGACTGTTCAACTGCCTCCCAGCACACATAAGGGGGATTACCAACAGACCCCTGGCAGTCTTCAAGCTGGCACTGGACAAGCACCTAAAGTCAGTTCCGGATCAGCCGGGCTGTGGCTCGTACGTTGGTTTGCGTGCAGCCAGCAGCAACAGCCTGGTTGATCAGGCTCTGATCCACCAGGAGGCCTGGTCACAGACCGGGCCGCGGGGGCGTTGACCCCCGGAACTCTCTCCAGGTAAACTCCAGGTAATTGCGAAAAGGATTTAGAAGTTCTGGTTAACAGTAATCTGAAACCAAGACAACAGTGCATGAGTGTTCGCAATAAAGCTAACAGAATCCTTGGCTTCACAGCAAGAAGCATAAATAATAAAAGTCCTCAGGTTGTTCTTCAACTCTATACATCTTTGGTTAGGCCTCATTTAGATTATGCTGCACAGTTTTGGTCACCGTATTAAAGAATGGATATAAATACACTGGAAAACGTACAAAGGAGGATGACAAAGTTAATCCCATGTATCAGAAATTTTCCCTATGAGGATAGACTGAGGGGCCTGAATCTGCACTCTCTAGAAAGGCGTAGAATTAGGGGGGATATGATTGAGGTGTATAAATGGAAAACAGGAATTAATAAAGGAAACGTAAATAGCGTGCTAAAAATATCTAATATAGACATGACTCGCAGCAATTGTTTTAAATAGGAAAAAATTCAAATTCAGGAAGGATTTAGGAAAGCATTGGTTTGGTAATAGAATTGTGGATGAGTGGAACAAACACCTGAGTACCGTCATAGAAGCTAAGACGTGTAGTTTTAAAAATACGTTGGATAAATACATGAGTGGGCGTAGGTGGATGTGAGTTGGACCTGACTAGCTTGTGGTACTAGGTCGCATGCCGTGCTCCTCCCTTAAGTGACGTGACTGACCTAACTAGGTCAAGGCATTGACTTATGCCGGTGGGGGAATTGGACCTACCTCGCATAGGCCAGTAGACCTGTTGCAGTGCTCCTTCTTTCTTATGTTCTTATAGTGAATTGTTAAATTGCATGAGCTTATCATAAATTTTAATTTAGTTTTCTTTTACAACAATATGACAGAAAATGTAACTATTGCAGCCGTTTTAAGAAGGTACACTGATGGATCTAAACAGGAGTCTTCTGGCAGGGCTGCATCTGCTCTTGTTGCCACCTCCCTAGTTAAGAACCATAATAAATTTGTTGAGTTAGGCATAAGAATTAACAACTGGGCGTCTACACTGCAAACTGAATTGTTTGCAATCCTAATGTCGCTAAAACTAACCTATGACACTGAGCTTGACTATCATCATTACTGATTCTATGTCATCACTGAAGGCTCTTAACTCATATAATAACTCCAACAACATGCTCATTCGAGAAGCCAGGTACAGATACTCAACAATCAGGGACAAAGGAATTAATGTACAATTGCTATGGATCCCATCACACATTGGATTACTCCTTCATGATAAAGTTGATATGTTAGGAAGAAGAGTACCCAGAAGGAGAATGTAGAATATAACTTTGGTATAACTGTGTCTAGCATTAGGAATAATATTAGGAGAGAAGTAAATAATGAAAATGATTGTTATAGGAATGTAATTAGAAGCCTGAGTAGATCTATAACCCACTATGATAACATGAACGTAGATAAGTATGTTTATGGAGCAACTTGCAATGTGAACAAACTGATGCTGTAGTGGTGAGGCTTAGGCTTGGGTACAAGCACTTCTGGCAGTTTGGGAGACATACAGACGATGATCAAACTAAATGTAAATTATGTGGTCAAGCATATGGTCACTGTCTTGAACACTATGTGCTTAATTGTCAACTTATTGAGGAATACAGAGACAGACAGTATAATAACCTATATGACATGTCAAGATAACTTATTAATGAAAATAAGACACCAGATATACTAAGCAAATTTCTTAAATTTGCTTGTAACAGATAAATGAACTATAGATATGTAGATATAAATCCAAATATACACCTGTTAACCCTTTCGGGCCTAGTTCCTAGGCCTTTTGTGTATCCATATGCTCTTGCGCTACCGTTCACAGGATGGATATGGGGTGCACAATAAACTAGCCACTTCGGTGGCAAAATCTAATCTACACCTGGAGGTGCCGCCTGGTAGACAGTAATGGTGAAGCTGGAGGTGCTGTCCTGGGAGACAGTAATGGTGAAGCTGGAGGTGCTGTCCTGGGAGACAGTAATGGTGAGGATGGAGGTGTTGTCCAGGTAGTCAGTAAATGTACGCATGAGGGAATGCATATAAATGACCTCGAGGGAGACAGGAGCTGTAGTGGGGAAACAAGTGTAGTCAAGGATAAGATAAAACCAATATTACAAACTAGTAATACCACAGGAGATAGCAAACAAGGGGACTCCACTAGCAATAGTGAGGATATATTACCAGAAACAACTGGTGAGAGCTCCATTGTTAGTACTAGTGAGGATAAGAATGAGACAGGTAAACATGCACCAACAGGGAATACAGTCACAGAAACCCAAGGCAAAAGGAAACCAAGCCTGTGCACATACTATGCACTTGGTATCTGCAGGCATGGGAAATCTGGAAAAACAGATGGGACGTGCAACTTTGACCACCCTAGAAAATGCCATGCCCATATGACAACAGGAAAATGCAAACTCAATTCCTGTAAGCTTTTTCACCCTGAAATGTGTCCCTCTTCAGTACATGAAAGACTGTGCTATAACTTAAATTGCCAGGCACACCATCTAAAGGGGACAAAAATATACAAAACATCCAGGCCATGGGAAAACCTGGGTAGCCACAGCCACTCAAGAGAGAGAGGTTTTTAGTGCCAGGAAGGAAAAAATTGGCAGGAAATGGCAGAAATCGTACGCCAAATCCAGTCATTTCTGGAGTGGAACCACAGTCGATGGCCTCCACTCCAAACCAACAGATACAGATACTAGTGCCGTAAAAAAAGCCCCCTCCCCCAGTACCAACAATACCACCAGTCCGATAACATTCTTCTTTGCAAATATACAGGGTCTAAAGCCAGCAACAAACAACAAAATACCTTTCATCCGTGGATTGATTGCAGAGGCAAATGCAAATTTCGCGGCTTTCACAGAGACCCACATAAAGGATCACTTGGACGACGAAATATGGATCCCAGGTTACAACCTATACAGATGCGACAGAGTGAACGGGCAAAAGGGAGGGGTTGGCCTGTATATCGCAGAGTCTCTTATTTGCACAGAACTGGTTAGTGCCTCAAATGATGTAGTGGAAGTTTAAGCAGTAAAGATCGAGAACCAAAATCTAGTCATTGTGGTAGTCTACAAGCCTCCGGATGCAACGTCCCAGCAATTCCAGGAACAGCTGTCAGAAATTGACCACTGTCTGGAAAGTCTGCCAACTCCTGCCCCCAACATCTTGCTCCTGGGGGATTTCAACTTGAGACACCTAAAATGGAGGAATATAGCAAATAATGTTGTTGCAGTGATAACACCAGGAGGCAGCTCTGATGAAAACTCACACTCACACGAGCTTTTAAATCTCTGCACAAAATTCAACTTATACCAGCAAATAATACAACCTACTAGACTGGAGAATACACTGGACCTCATCTTCACTAACAATGATGATCTGATACGAAATGTCACCATATCAAAAACAATATACTCAGATCACAACATAATCGACGTTCAGACATGTATGTACGGAGCCCCAGACCGACAAAATGATATTAGTCACGAGGGAGCCTTCACCAAATTCAACTTCAATAACAAGAACATAAAGTGGGACCAAGTAAACCAAGTCCTAAACGATATAAGCTGGGAAGACAGACTAAGCAACACAGACCCCAACTTATGCCAAGAACAGATTAACTCGGTGGCACTCGATGTATGCTCAAGGCTTATTCCTTTAAGAAAAAGGAGGAGTAGATGTAAAATAGAAAGAGACAGGCGCTCCCTTTACAGGCGACGGGAAAGAATAACAGAGCGGCTAAAAGAGACCAATATATCTGAAATGCGTAGGGAGTCACTGGTCAGAGAAATAGCAAGCATCGAACTTAAGCTAAAGGAATCTTATAGGAGTCAGGAATCGCGGGAAGAACTAAAAGCCATAAATGAAATCGAAAGAAACCCAAAGTATTTATTTTCTTATGCCAAATCAAAGTCGAGAACAACGTCCAGTATTGGGCCCTTACTTAAACAAGATGGGTCCTACACAGATGACAGCAAGGAAATGAGTGAACTACTCAAGTCCCAATATAACTCAGTTTTTAGCAAGCCGCTAACCAGACAGAGTCGAAGATCAAAATGAATTTTTTGAGAGAGTCACAGAATTTGGTTAACACAAGCCTATCTGATGTTATCCTGACACCAAATGACTTCGAACAGGCGATAAATGACATGCCCATGCACTCTGCCCCAGGGCCAGACTCATGGAACTCCGTGTTCATCAAGAACTGCAAGAAGCCCCCTATCATGTGCTTTTACTATCCTATGGAGAGGGAGCATGGACACGGGGGTCGTCCCACAGTTCTAAAAACAACAGACATAGCCCCACTCCACAAAGGGGGCAGTAAAACAATAGCAAAGAACTACAGACCGATAGCACTAACATCCCATACCATAAAAATCTTTGAAAGGGCCCTAAGAAGCAAGATCACCACCCATCTAGATACCCATCAGTTACACAACCCAGGGCAACATGGGTTTAGAACAGGTCGTTCCTGTCTGTCCCAACTACTGGATCACTACGACAAAGTCCTAGATGCACTAGAAGACAAAAAGAATACAAATGTAATATATACAGACTCTGCAAAAGCCTTCGACAAGTGTGACCATGGCGTAATAGCGCACAAAATTCGTGCTGAAGGAATAACAGGAATAACAGATAAACACTTGCGTTAGTAAAATTAGATATTTTTTTTAAAAATTACAGCATTTACCCACATCAATTACAGTTAAAAAATACCCATTATAATTTACAGAGCCTCTCTAACAGCAATAAAATATTTCATAAAGAGAGTGACCAGAATATAGAATAATAGCAGGTTGATGTTGGTGAGAGCGAGACATCAAGGAGAAGTAAGGAACCACAGTTATCAAGGTGTCATCAGTGACCTTCATCTTACCCTCATAATATATAACAACGACACATGTACAGCACAAAAACAGAATATTGCAACAATATGACTTAGTTATCTGGTAACATTGACAGCAACAACACACACATTGTTTCCCACTACAAGTCATTAACATTCTTCAACCTATTTCTGTTACCTGATTTTCTCTACGTAAATTTCTTGTAAATAACTCAAGTTCACTATACTTGTAACTTTTTTACTGATTCTCACGCAGTCGAATTTTGGTTTATTTTTCACCATTGATTTCCGTTGTATTTTACAGGTTAACTGTAAATAAGATTTTACAGGTTAACTGTAAATAACAAGATTTTACAGGTTAACTGTAAATAAGGTTTTACAGGTTAACTGTAAATAAGATTTTACAGGTAAACCAGAATATAGAATTAATAGCAGGTTAAATGTAATAACGAGACATCAAGGTGAAGTAAAAAATTCACAGTTAAGGTGTATCAGTGTTCAGTTTAAACCCCTTAAAAAATATTTAACAAGACAAAATGAAAACAGCAAAAAATGGGGAATATAACAATGTGAACTTACATTATTGTGGCAATTTTGAAGTCTAACCCAGGATTGTTACCCCACTACAATAAACCCAATTCCACCCATATGTTCCCCGGGAGGTTACTCCAGGTAAATGTCTAGCCCCCATAACCCTCAAGTTCCACCCAGGACTTGGAATTTTAACTGATTCCAGCATCCCAAGGGTTTTATTTCCCACCATGATAACCGCGGGTATTTAAACCCCCCAGGTAATAACCCAGTTTTAAGGTTAGCTGAAATAACCAGAGAAGGTTAACCCCCCTGAAACCAAGGGTTAGCCCCCGGGTTTAAACCCCAGGTAACAGGATAACAGGGTTAACCGTAAACCAGGGGTTTACCAGGTAACCATGGATAAAAGTTTTACAGGTTAAACCCCTGTAAAATAACAAGGGTTTAAACCCCGGGGGGTTACGAAATAAGGGGTTACAAGGATAACTGTAAAACCAGATAACCAGGGATACCAAGGTAACCCAAGGGTCCAAGGATAACCAAGGTTAGCCACCAATAACCAACGGTTACCACCCGGACAACCCATTGGGAAGGGAATTCTAACCCAGGGGAGGGTTAGCCACCCAGGATAACCCAGGGGAGGGTTAGCCACCCAGGATAACCCAGGGGAGGGTTAGCCACCCAGGATAACCCAGGGGAGGGTTAGCCACCCAGGATAACCCAGGGGGGGGTTTTACCACCCAGGATAACCCAGGGGAGGGTTAGCCACCCAGGATAACCCAGGGGAGGGTTAGCCACCCAGGATAACCCAGGGGAGGGTTAGCCACCCAGGATAACCCAGGGGAGGGTTAGCCACCCAGGATAACCCAGGGAGGGTTAGCCACCCAGGATAACCAGGAGAGGGTTAGCCACCCAGGATAACCCAGGGGAAGGTTAGCCACCCAGGATAACCCAGGGGAGGGTTAGCCACCCAGGATAACCCAGGGGAGGGTTAGCCACCCAGGATAACCCAGGGGAGGGTTAGCCACCCAGGATAACCCAGGGGAGGGTTAGCCACCCAGGATAACCCAGGGGAGGGTTAGCCACCCAGGATAACCCAGGGGAGGGTTAGCCACCCAGGATAACCCAGGGGAAGGTTAACCACCCAGGATAATCCCAGGGAGGGTTAACCACCCAGTGATAACCCAGGGAGGGTTAGTCACCCAGGATAACCCAGGGGAGGCGTTACCACCAGGATAACCCAGGGGAGGGTTAGCCACCCAGGATAACCCAGGGAGGGTTTAGCCACCCAGGATAACCCAGGGGAGGGTTAGCCACCCAGGATAACCCAGGGGAGGGTTAGCCACCCAGGATAACCCAGGGGAGGGTTAGCCACCCAGGATAACCCAGGGGAGGGTTAACCAACCAGGATAACCCAGGGAAGGTTAACCACCCAGGATAACCAGGGGAGGGTTAACCACCCGGATAACCCAGGAGAGGGTTAGCTCACCCAGGATAACCCAGGGGAAGCGTTAACCAGCCAGGATAACCCAGGGGAGGGTTAGCCACCCAGGATAACCCAGGGGGTTAGCCAAGAAAACCAGGGAGTTAGCCACCCAGGATAACCCAGGGGAGGGTTAGCCACCCAGGATAACCCAGGGGAGGGTTAGCCACCCAGGATAACCCAGGGGAGGGTTAGCCACCCAGGATAACCCAGGGGAGGGTTAACCACCCAGGATAACCCAGGGGAAGGTTAACCACCCAGGATAATCCAGGGGAGGGTTAACCACCCAGGATAACCCAGGGGAGGGTTAGTCACCCAGGATAACCCAGGGGAGCGTTAACCACCCAGGATAACCCAGGGGAGGGTTAGCCACCCAGGATAACCCAGGGGAGGGTTAGCCACCCAGGATAACCCAGGGGAGGTTAGCCACCCAGGATAACCCAGGGGAGCGCTAACCACCCAGGATAACCCAGGGGAGGGTTAGCCACCCAGGATAACCCAGGGGAGCGCTAACCACCCAGGATAACCCAGGGGAGGGTTAGCCACCCAGGATAACCCAGGAGGGTTAACCACCCAGGAAACCAGGGAGGGTTAACCACCCAGGATAACCCAAGGGAGGGTTAGCCACCCAGGATAACCCAGGGGAGTGTTAGCCACCCAGGATAATCCAGGGGAGGGTAAGTAACAAAGGATAACCCAGGGAAGGGTTAGTCACCTAGAATAGCCCAGAGGTTATTTTGTCACCCATCTTAACCCAGGGGAGGGTTAACCACCCAGAATAACCCAGGGGAGGGTTAGTCACCCAGGATAACCAGGGGAGCGTTAGCCACCCAACATAACCCAGGGGAGGGTTAGTCACCCAGGATAACCCAGTGGAGGGTTTGATACCCAGAATAACCCAGGTGAGGGTTAGTCACCCAGGATAACCCAGTGGAGGGTTTGATACCCAGAATAACCCAGGTGAGGGTTAGCGACACAGGATAACCCAGGGAAGGGTTAGCCACCCAGGATAACCCAAGGGAGGATTAGTCACCCAGGATAATCCAGGAGAGGGTTAGCGACCCAGAATAACCCAGGGGAGGGTTAGCCACCCAAGATACCCCTGGGGAGGGTTAGTCATCCAGGAAAACTCATGGGACGGTTAGTCACCCAGGATAATAATGGGGAGGGTTATCCACCCAGGATAACCCAGGAGAGGAATAGTCACCCAGGATAACCCAGGAGAAGGTTAGTCACCCAGGATAACCCGGGGAGGGTTGGCAACACAGGATAACCAAGGGAAGGGATAGCCACCCAGGATAACACAGGGGAGGATTAACCACCCAGGATAGCCCTAGGGAGGGTTCGCCACCCAGGATAACCTAGGAGAGTGTTAGCCAGTCAGGATAACTCAGGGGATGGTTAGGAAACCAGGATAACCCAGGGCAGGGTTAGCCATCCAGTACAGCCCAGGGGAGGGGTAGTCACCCAGGATAACCCAGGGGAGAGTTAGCCACCCAGGATAACCCAGGGGAGGGTTAACCACCCAGGATAACCCAGGAGAGGGTTAGTTATCCAGGAAAACCCAGGGGAGGATTAGTTATCCAGGATAACCCAGGGGAACGTTAGCCATCCAGGATAACCAAGGGAAGGGTTAGCCACCCAGGATATCCGATGGGAGGGAGAGTCACCCAGGATAACCCTGGGGAGGGTTAGCAACCTAGGATAACCAAGGGGAGGGTTAGCCACCCAAGATAACCCAGGGGAAGGTTAGCCACCCAGTATAGCTCAGGGGAGGGTTAGCCACGCAGTATAACCCAGGGGAGGGTTAGCCAACTAGGATAACCCGGGGGAGCGTTAGCCACCCAGCATTATCCAGGGGAGTGTTAGCCTCCCAGGATAAATCAGGGAAGGGTTAACCACCAAGGATAACCCAGGGAAGGGTTAGCCACCAATGATAACCCAGGAGAGGGATTGTCACCCAGGATAACCCAGGATAGGATTAGTCACCCAGGATAACCCAGGGGAGGGTTAGTCAACCATGATAACCCAGGAGAGGGTTAGTCACCCAGGATAACCCAGGTGAGGATTAGTCACCCAGGACAAACCAGGGGAGGGTTATTCACCTAAGATAATCCAGGGGAGAGTTAGCGACACAGAAAAACCCAGGGGAGGGTTAGTCTCCCAGGATAACGCAGAGGAGGGTTATTCACCCAGGATAATCCAGGGGAGGTTTAGTCACCCAGGATAACCTAGGGGATGGTTAGTCACCCAGGATAACCCAGGGGAGGGTTAGTCATCCAGGATAACCCAGGGGATGGTTAACTACTCAGGATAACCCAGAGGAGGGTCAGCCACCCAGGATAACCCGGGGGAAGATTAGCCATCCAGGGTAACCCTGAGTAGGGTTAGTCATCCAGGATAACCCAGGGGAAGGTTAGCCACCCAGGATAACCCTGGGGAGGGTTAGCCATCCAGCATTACCCAGGGGAGTGTTAGCCTCCACGAATAAATCAGGGAAGGGTTAACCACCTAGCATAACCCATGGAAGGGTTAGCCACCTATGATAACCCAGGGGAGGGTTTGTCATCCATGATAACCCAGGAGAGGGTTTGTCACCCATGATAACCCAGGAGAGGGTTAGTCACCCAGGATAACCCAGGCTAGGATTAGTCACCCAGGATAAATCAGGGGAGGGTTAGTAACCTAAGGCAACCCAGGGGAGGATTAGCGACACAGGAAACCCCAGGGGAGGGTTAGTCTCCAAGGATAATGCAGAGGAGGGTTATTCACCCAGGATAACCCAGGGGAGGGTTAGTCACACTGGAAAACCCAGAGGAGTGTTAGCCATCCAGGATATCCCAGGGGAGGGTCAGCACCCAGGATAACCCAGGGGATGTAACACCAGGATAACAAGGAGAGGGTCAGCCGCCCAGGATAACTCAGGGGAGGGTTAGTCACTTAGGACAACCCTGGGGAGGGTTACCCACCCAGTATTACCCAAGGAATTCTTAGCTACCCAGGATAACCCAAGGGAGGATTAACCACTCAAGATAACCCAGGGAAGGGTCAGCCACCCAGGATAACTCAGGGAGGGTTTGTCACTTGGATAACCCGGGGAAAGGTTAGTCATCCAAGGTAACCCTGAGTAGGGTTAGTCATCCAGGATTACCCAGAAGAAGGTTAGCCACCCAGGATAACCCTAGGGAGGGTTAGCCACCCAAGATAACCCAGGGGAGCGTTAGCCGTTCAGGATAACCCAGGGGAGGATTAACCGCCCCGGATAACCCAGGGGAGGGTTAACCACCCAGGATAACCCAGGGGAGGGTTAACCACCCAGGATAACCCAGGGGAGGGTTAGTCACCCAGGATAACCCAGGGGAGCGTTAACCACCCAGTATAACCCAGGGGAGGGTTAGCCACCCAGGATAACCCAGGGGAGGGTTAACCACCCAGGATAACCCAGGGGAGGGTTAGTCACCCAGGATAACCCAGGGGAGCGCTAACCACCCAGGATAACCCAGGATGACCCAGGGGAGGGTTAACCGCCCAGGATAACCCAGGGGAGGGTTAGCCACCCAGGATAACCCAGGGGAGGGTTAACCACCCAGGATAACCCAGGGGAGGGCTAGCCACCCAGGATAACCCAGGGGAGGGTTAGCCACCCAGGATAACCCAGGGGAGGGTTAACCACCCAGGATAACCCAGGGGAGGGTTAGCCACCCAGGATAACCCAGGGGAGGGTTAACCACCCAGGATAACCCAAGGGAGGGTTAGCCACCCAGAATAACCTAGGGGAGGGTTAGCCACCCAGGATAACCCAGGGGAGGGTTAGCCACCCAGGATAACCCAGGGGAGGGTTAGCCACCCAGGATAACCAGGGGAGGTTAGCCCAGGTAACCAGGGAGTGGTAGCCACCCAAGATAACCCAGGGGAGGGTTAGCCACCCAGGATAACCCAGGGGAGGGTTATTCACCCAGGATAACCCAAGGGAGGGTTAGCCACCCTGGATAACCCAGGGGAGAGTTAGCCACCCATGTATAACCCAGGGGAGGGTTACCACCCAGGATAACCCAGGGGAGGGTTAACCACAGAGGATAACCCAGGAGAGGGTTAACCACCCAGGATAAGCCAGGGGAGGGTTAACCACAGAGATAACCCAGGAGAGGGTTAACCACCCAGGATAACTAAGGGGAGCGTTAACCACCCAGGATAACCCAGGGGAGCTTTAACCAAGGATATCCCAGGGGGGTTAACCATCCAGGATAACCCAGGGGAGGGTTAACCACCCAGGATAACCCAGGAGAGGATTAACCACCCAGGATAACCCAGGGGAGGGTTAGCCACCCAGGATAACCCAGGGGAGGGTTAGCCACCCAGAATAACCCAGGGGAGAGTTAACCAACCAGGATAACCCAGAGGAGGGATAACCACCCAGGATAACCCAGAGGAGGTTTTGACACCCAGGTAAACCCAGGGGAGGGTTAGTCACAAAGGTTAACGCAGGTGAGCGTTAGCCACCCAGCATAATCCAGGGGAGGGTAAGTAACAAAGGATAACCCAGGGAAGGGTTAGTCACCTAGAATAGCCCAGAGGTTATTTTGTCACCCATCTTAACCCAGGGGAGGGTTAACCACCCAGAATAACATAGGGGAGGGTTAGTCACCCAGGATAACCCAGTGGAGGGTTTGATACCCAGAATAACCCAGGTGAGGGTTAGCGACACAGGATAATCCAGGGAAGGGTTAGCCACCCAGGATAACCCAAGGGAGGATTAGTCACCCAGGATAATCCAGGAGAGGGTTTTCGCGACCCAGAATAACCCAGGGGAGGGGTAGCCACCCAAGATACCCCTGGGGAGGGTTAGTCACCCAGGATAATAATGGGGAGGGTTATCCACCCAGGATAACCCAGGGGAGGAATAGTCACCCAGGAAACCAAGGAAAAGGTTAGTCACCCAGGGATAACCAAGGGGAGGTTGGCAACACAGGATAACCAAGGGAAAGGATAGCCACCCAGGATAACACAGGGAGGATTAACCACCAGGATAGCCTAGGGAGGGTTGCACCAGGTAACCTAGGGAGTGTTAGCCATCAGATAACTCAGGGGTGGGTTAAAGTCCATTTTCCAGGACGCCCAGGGAGGGTAGTACCCAGGAAACCCAGGGAAGAGTTAGCCACCCAGGATAACCAAGGGGAGGGTTAACCACCCAGGATAACCCAGGAGAGGGTTAGTTATCCAGGATAACCCAAAGGAGGATTAGTTACCCAGGATAGCCCAGGGGAGCGTTAGCCATCCAGGATAACCAAGGGGAGGGTTAGTCATCCAGGATAACCCAGGGGAGGGTTAGTCATCCAGGATAACCCAGGGGAGGGTTAGTCATCCAGGATAACCCAGGGGAGGGTTAGTCATCCAGGATAACCCAGGGGAGGGTTAGCCACCCAGTATAACCCAGGGGAAGGTTAGCCACCCAGTATTACCCAGGGGAGGGTTAGCCAACTAGGATAACCCTGGGGAGCGTTAGCCACCCAGGATAACCCAGGGAAGGGTTAGCCACCCAGGATATCCGATGGGAGGGAGAGTCACCCAGGATAACCCTGGGGAGGGTTAGCAAACTAGGATAGCCAAGGGGAGGGTTAGCCACCCAGGATAACCCAGGGGAAGGTTAACCACCCAGAATAACCCAGGGGAGGGTTAGTCACCCAGGATAACCCAGTGGAGGGTTTGATACCCAGAATAACCCAGGTGAGGGTTAGCGACACAGGATAATCCAGGGAAGGGTTAGCCACCCAGGATAACCCAAGGGAGGATTAGTCACCCAGGATAATCCAGGAGAGGGTTAGCGACCCAGAATAACCCAGGGAGGGTTAGCCACCCAAGATACCCCTGGGGAGGGTTAGTCATCCAGGAAAACTCATGGGAGGGTTAGTCACCCAGGATAATAATGGGGAGGGTTATCCACCCAGGATAACCCAGGGGAGGAATAGTCACCCAGGATAACCCAGGAGAAGGTTAGTCACCCAGGATAACCCGGGGAGGGTTGGCAACACAGGATAACCAAGGGAAGGGATAGTTACCCAGGATAACACAGGGGAGGAATAACCACCCAGGATAGCCCTAGGGAGGGTTCGCCACCCAGGATAACCTAGGAGAGTGTTAGCCAGTCAGGATAACTCAGGGGAGGGTTAGGAAACCAGGATAACCCAGGGCAGGGTTAGCCATCCTTTACAGCCCAGGGGAGGGGTAGTCACCCAGGATAACCCAGGGGAGAGTTAGCCACCCAGGATAACCCAGGGGAGGGTTAACCACCCAGGATAACCCAGGAGAGGGTTATTAGTAACCAGGATTAAAACCCAGGGGAGGGTTAGCCATCCAGGATAACCCAGGGGAGGGTTAGCCACCCAGTATAACCCAGGGGAGGGTTAACCACCCAAGATAACCCAGGGGAGGGTTAGCCACCCAGTATAACCCAGGGGAGGGTTAGCCAACTAGGATAACCCTGGGGAGCGTTAGCCACCCAGCATTATCCAGGGGAGTGTTAGCCTCCCAGGATAAATCAGGGAAGGGTTAACCACCTAGGATAACCCAGGGAAGGGTTAGCCACCAATGATAACCCAGGAGAGGGATTTTCACCCAGGATAACCCAGGATAGGATTAGTCACCCATGATAACCCAGGGGAGGGTTAGTCAACCATGATAACCCAGGAGAGGGTTAGTCACCCAGGATAATCCAGGGGAGGATTAGTCACCCAGGATAAACCAGGGGAGGGTTATTCACCTAAGATAATCCAGGGAAGAGTTAGCGACACAGGATAACCCAGGGGAGGGTTAGTCATCCAGGATAACCCAGGGGATGGTTAACTACTCAGGATAACCCAGTGGAGGGTCAGCCGCCCAGGATAACTCAGGGGAGGGTTAGTCACTTAGGACAACCCTGGGGAGAATTAACCACCCAGCATTACCCAGGGGAGTGTTAGCTACCAAGGATAACCCAAGGCAGGGTTAACCACTCAGGATAACCCAGGAGAGGGTCAGCCACGCAGGATAACTCAGGGAGGGTTTGTCACCAGGATAACCCGGGGGAAGATTAGCCATCCAGGGTAACCCTGGGTAGGGTTAGTCATCCAGGATAACCCAGGGGAAGGTTAGCCACCCAGGATAACCCTGGGGAGGGTTAGCCACCCAAGATAACCCAGGGGAGCGTTAATCATCCAGGATAACCCAGGGGAGGGTTAGTCATCCATTATAACCCAGGGGAGGGTTAGTCATCCAGGATAACCCAGGGGAGGGTTAATCATCCAGGATAATTGAAGTGAGGGTTAGCAACCCTAGATAACCCAGGGGGAGCGTTAGCCACCCAGGATAACCCAGGGGAGGGTTAGTCACAAATAATAACCCAGGGGGAGCGTTAGCCACCCAGGATAACCCAGGGAAGGGTTAGCCACTCAAGATAACCCAGGGGAGGGTTAGCCACCCAGGATAAAGCAGTGGAGGGTTAGCCACCCAAGATAACCCAGGGGAGGATTAGCCACGCAGTATAACCCAGGAGAGGGTTAGCCACCCAGTATAACCCAGGGGAGGGTTAGCCAACTAGGATAACCCTGGGGAGCATTAGCCATCCAGCATTACCCAGGGGAGTGTTAGCCTCCACAAATAAATCAGGGAAGGGTTAACCACCTAGGATAACCCATGGAATGGTTAGCCACCTATGATAACCCAGGGGAGGGTTTGTCATCCATGATAACCCAGGAGAGGGTTAGTCACCCAGGATAACCCAGGAGAGGGTTAGTCACCCAGGATAACCCAGGCTAGGATTAGTCACCCAGGATAAATCAGGGGAGGGTTAGTAACCTAAGGCAACCCAGGGGAGGATTAGCGACACAGGAAACCCCAGGGGAGGGTTAGTCTCCAAGGATAATGCAGAGGAGGGTTATTCACCCAGGATAACCCAGGGGAGGGTTAGTCACACTGGAAAACCCAGAGGAGTGTTAGCCATCCAGGATATCCCAGGGGAGGGTCAGCCACCCAGGATAACCCAGGGGATGGTTAACCACCCAGGATAACAATGGAGAGGGTCAGCCGCCCAGGATAACTCAGGGGAGGGTTAGTCACTTAGGACAACCCTGGGGAGGGTTACCCACCCAGCATTACCCAAGGGATTCTTAGCTACCCAGGATAACCCAGGGGAGGATTAACCACTCAGGATAACCCAGGGAAGGGTCAGCCACCCCAGATAACTCAGGGAGGGTTTGTCACCAGGATAACCCGGGGAAAGGTTAGTCATCCAAGGAAACTCTGAGTAGGGTTAGTCATCCAGGATTACCCAGGAGAAGGTTAGCCACCCAGGATAACCCTGGGGAGGGTTAGCCACCCAAGATAACCCAGGGGAGCGTTAGCCGTCCAGGATAACCCAGGGGAGGATTAGCCACCCAGGATAACTCAGGGGAGGGTTAGCCACCCAGGATAACCCAAGGGAGGATTAGCCACCCAAGTTAACCTGGACGAGAGTTAGTTTCTCAGGATAACCAAAGGGAGGGTTAATTACCAAGAATAACCCAGCAGAGGGTGAGTCACCCAGGATAAACCAGGGGAAGATTAGCCACCAAGGATAACCGAGAGGAGGGTTAGTCTCCCAGGATAATCCAGGATAGGGTTAGTCACCACAACTCTAACTCACTGGTCAGTCACTACACCTGATTGTTCCACAACACTAACTCTCACTGGTAAGTCACAACACCTGGTTGTTCCACAACCGTAACTCTCACTGGTCATTCACAACACCTGGTTGTTCCACAACACTAGCTCACTGATCAGTCACAACACCTGGTTGTTCCACAACACTACCTCACTGATCAGTCACAAAACCAGGTTGTTCCACAACACTTGTTCACTGATCAGTCACAACACCTGGTTGTTCCACAACACTACCTCACTGATCAGTCACAAAACCTGGTTGTTCCACAACACTTGTTCACTGATCAGTCACAACACCTTGTTGTTCCACAACACTCACTGATCAGTCAACTTCTGGTTGTTCCACAACACTATCTCTCACTTGTCAGCCACAACACCTGGTTGTTCCACAACACTAGCTCACTGATCAGTCACAACACCTGGTTGTTCCACAACACTAGCTCACTGATCAGTCACAACACCTGGTTGTTCCACAACACTAGGTCACTGATCAGTCACAAAACCTGGTTGTTCCACGACACTTGTTCACTGATCAGTCACAACACCTTGTTATTCCACAACACTCACTGGTCAGTAACAACACCTGGTTGTTCCATAACACTTGTTCACTGATCAGTCACAACATCTGCATGTTCCACAACACTAACTCTCACTGGTCAGTCACAACACCTGGTTGTTCCACGACACTTGCTCACTGGTCAGTCACAACACCTGGTTGTTCCACGACACTTGCTCGCTGATCAGCCACAACACCTGGTTGTTCCACAACACTAACTCTCACTGGTCAGTCACAACACCTGGTTATTCCACAACACACACTCACTGGTCAGTTACAACACATGGTTGTTCCACAACACACACTCACTGGTCAGTCACAACACCTGGTTGTTCCACAACACTCTCTCACTGGTCAGTCACAACACCTGGTTGTTCCACAACACACACTCACTGGTCAGTCACAACACCTGGTTGTTTCACGACACTTGCTCACTGGTCAGTCACAACACCTGGTTGTTTCACGACACTTGCTCACTGATCAGTCACAACACCTGGTTGTTCCACAACACACTCACTGGTCAGTCACAACACCTGGTTGTTTCACGACACTTGCTCACTGATCAGTCACAACACCTGGTTGTTCCACAACACACACTCACTGGTCAGTCACAACACCTGGTTGTTCCACAACACACACTCACTGGTCAGTCACAACACATGGTTGTTCCACAACACACACTCACTGGTCAGTCACAACACATGGTTGTTCCACAACACACACTCACTGGTCAGTCACAACACCTGGTTGTTCCACAACACTTGCTCACTGATCAGTCACAACACCTGGTTGTTCTACAACACTCTCACTGGTCAGTCACAACACCTGGTGTTCCACGACACTTGCTCACTGGTCAGTCACAACATCTGGTTGTTCCATAACACTATCTCTCAATGGTCAATCACAACACCTGGTTGTTCCACAACACTTGCTCATTGATCAGTCACAACACCTGGTTGTTCCACGACACTCTCACTGATCAGTCACATCTGCTAGAAAAATGACTGGATGGATAATGAGAACCTTCAAAACTAGGGAGGCCAAGCCCATGATGACACCCTTCAGGTCACTTGTTCTATCTAGGCTGGAATATTGCTGCACACTAACAGCACCTTTCAAGGCAGGTGAAATTGCTGACCTAGAAAACGTACAGAGAACCTTCACGGCGCGCATAACGGAGATAAAACACCTCAATTACTGGGAGCGCTTGAGGTTCCTAAAACTGTATTCCCTGGAACGCAGGCGGGAGAGATGCATGATTATATACACCTGGAAAATCCTAGAGGGACTAGTACCGAACTTGCACACGAAAATCACTCACTACGAAAGCAAAAGACTTGGCAGACGATGCAACATCCCCCCAATGAAAAGCAGGGGTGTCACTAGCACGTTAAGAGACCATACAATAAGTGTCAGGGGCCCGAGACTGTTCAACTGCCTCCCAGCATACATAAGGGGGATTACCAACAGACCCCTGGCAGTCTTCAAGCTGGCACAGAACAAGCACCTAAAGTCGGTTCCTGACCAGCCGGGCTGTGGCTCGTACGTTGGTTTGCGTGCAGCCAGCAGCAACAGCCTGGTTGATCAGGCTCTGATCCACCAGGAGGCCTGGTCACAGACCGGGCCGCGGGGGCGTTGACCCCCGGAACTCTCTCCAGGTAAACTCCAGGTAAACACCTGGTTGTTCCACAACACGAACTCTCACTGGTCAGTCACAACACCTGGTTGTTCCACAACACTCTCTCACTGGTCAGTCACAACGCCTGGTTGTTCCACGACACTTGCTCACTGATCAGCCACAACACCTGGTTATTCCACAACACTAACTCTCACTGGTCAGTCACAACACCTGGTTGTTCCACGACACTTGCTCACTGATCAGCCACAACACCTGGTTGTTCCACAACACACTCATTGGTCAGTCACAACACCTGGTTATTCCACGACACTTGCTCATTGATCAGTGACAACACCTGGTTCTTCCACAACACTATCTCTCACTTGTCAGTTACAACACCTGGTTTTCCCACGACACTTGCTCATGTGATCAATGGTGACAACACCTGGTCGTCCCCACAGACAAACTATCTCTCACTTGTCAGTTACAACACCTGGTTGTTTCACGACACTTGCTCACTGATCAGTCACAACACCTGGTTGTTCCACAACACACTCACTGGTCAGTCACAGCACCTGTTTGTTCCACAACACTAACTCTCACTGGTCAGTCACAACACCAGGTTGTTCCACAACACACACTCTCACTGGTCAGTCACAACACCTGGTTGTTCCACAACACACTCACTGGTCAGTCACAACACCTGGTTGTTCCACAACACTAGCTCACTGATCAGTCACAACACCTGGTTGTTACACAACACTTGTTCACTGATCAGTCACAACATCTGGTTGTTCCACGACACACTCATTGGTCAGTCACAAAACCTGTTTATTCCACGACACTCTCACTGGACAGTCACAACGCCTGGTTGTTCCACAACACTTGTTCACTGATCAGTCACAACATCTGGTTGTTCCAAAACACTCACTGATCAGTCGCAACATCTAGTTGTTCCACAACACTAACTCTCTCTGGTCAGTCACAGCACCTGGTTGTTCCACAACACTATCTCACTGGTCAGTCAGAACACCTGGTTGTTCCACAACACTATCTCTCAATGGTTAGTCACAACACCTGGTTGTTCCACAACATTTACTGATCAGTCACAACATCTAGTTGTTCCACAACACTCACTGGTCAGCCACAACACCTGGTTGTTCCCCAACACTAACTCTCACTGGTCATTCACAACACCTGGTTGTTCCACGACACTTGCTCACTGATCAGCCACAACAACTGGTTGTTCCACAACACTATCTCTCACTGGTCAGTCACAACACCTGGTTGTGTAGACAGCCTGTACTGTCAGAACACACAGCCTAGCCGTCTGCTCTGACTAGTTCATATTTCGCAGTTTTTTAGGTGCTGCCCTCTGTAGGCTCACCCACGTCAGTGGGAGGCTGAGCCCACCGGCTCTCACTCCTAGGCCGACCGACTTGATAGACACAAGTGCTCCCCCTCCACGGACTGGCTTGCGGTCACTCCCTCACACTGCCCGTTGTGTACTCACTCCTACTCAATTAAAGCCAACTAGTCCATGGCCGTATCATTGCTACCTATGCTACCTTCATCGGCACTAAACCGCTGTTCAGCAGCAAGAACAGCAATAACAGTGGTGACAGCAGAGTCAACGGCATTGTGAGCCTCTTCAGGGTGGAGGGGTCAAGACCATCGGTCGACGCCAGTCAACATCATCCGTCGTCATCCAACGCACCTGCTGGCCTAAAGAGTTGTCTGTTACTCCCAGCGTCTTGACGGGACCTGTGATAGATCTTCGTCCTAGATTTTCCCCACAAAATCTGGACATAGGCGTCACGGCGTCATCTCCAGCCTTAGCAGTCACGTGTTCACCTCATCACCCTCTCTACAGCCCTTCAACACTCTCCAGCACCATTCTCCTGCCTCCTACAGCGTCCCTACGCCCTTCTCAGCTACAAGAAGTAGAGGTGAGGTCGTTTAGTGTGTTGGCTTCGTGTGGCTCCACGCGTGACCACGAGGCAGCTCTGGGGTTGGTTGATACCCTAGGCAGCGTGTAAACGCACCAGCCTCCTCTACAGCCTCCTCTGCTACGCAACGACGTCCATCTCGCCGTCCATGTGTGTTGTGTTCTTCCCAGTTTCCTCCAAGAAGTTCTACCTGGCTTAACCACGTGGGAACCCAGTTGGCTTAGCCCCTAAGCCAGCTCAGTTCAGCCCCCACGCTGTCTACAGCAGCTCGTGGCTCATCATTGTGTCTACAACTACTCAGCATCTACGTATCTCCAGCCAGTGCAGTTTTTTTTTTGTGTTGCCCAGTTAAAATTTTTTTTTCTTTCTTTCCCTTGCTGTTACATCATCAGTTCTGTTTTCCCCAGTGATTTGTTACAGTAAAATTTACTCGTCCCAGTTCATAGTTTCACTTAAGCTTGTTTTTAGCACGTTCGAGTAGTGCAGTAAATGTTTCGTTCTCCGTGTGCTGAAGCTGCAGTCAGTCAGCGCGCCCAGACACGCTTACCAGTGTAAACAAACCACGCACAGCTGTGGCTCCCGCTGAGTTAGCCACGTTTGTCTCATATCTTATACCTCCACAGAGTAACCCCGGTCTTTCCTGTTCTTCCCAAGTCCATTCTGATTTTTCCTACGACATTGAAGCCCCATAGCAGTATACAAATGCTACGAGGCGTGTAGTGTTACTAGAGCATCACTGAAAGTTTCAGGACCTGCAGCACCCGTACCTTCGTCCATCTCCTGCACTCAAAGTTAAGTAAACAGTGACTTATTTTGTGACATTATTTAACTGTCCTGCACCAATACAGTTACAGTTACTGAAGCCATACTTCAGTAAATTGTTCAGTTTGTCATCAGTGCACATTTTGCCACTTACCTACAGCTTCTTAAATTTTGTACATTTATTTTGCACTCCTACATTTTTAAATTCCAGTATTTTATTCTGCTTCTTGCACCTCAGTTCTTGATTTAAATTGTTCAGTGTTAACCATTTATACAATTTACCTCTTACACACAGTTTGCAAGTAATTCCTGTGTGCTGTTAATTTTGTTAGTTGCACCTGCAAGTTAGTCACAGATTGTTGACAACCCTGCACTGTTTTGTTTGTTAGATTTTTTTTTCTTTTAATAAGTGTAATCTTCAAGTACTTAAGTATTAGTTTATTCTACCTGCAGTGAAACAATCTGTGCCTAGCCCATTACACTTTTCTCCTGCTTCCCCATTTATTTGCTCTACATATATTCTATGTTTTATCTGTGAATATTCACCTATGTGCATTACATTTTGCTATTTTGTATACCCAAGTAATTGAGTGTATTTTTGGGAACCTGCTTATTTACCATTAATTGCCAAAATTACTTGTGAAGTTCATTAATTTTGACCTTGAGATTGTGAAATTTTTGTTTTGCCAGTGTACACCCTGCTAACACCAGTGTACACCCTGCTAACACCAGTTAACCTTTGCCCTATTCTTGACTTTAATAATTTGCATTTTTATTAATTTTATTTTGTGTGCAATATAGCATTCCTTGATAGTGTATTTTTTTTCTGTGATTTTTGGCACAAACCCATTCTCTGATATCTTTGCCGTGTCAACTTCCCTTTGTGCAAGTGAATTATTTTTTTTGCATTCCAGTTTGCAACTGCCAGCACCTGCAATATTTTTAAACTGTGCTTGCAGCACAGTTTAGTGTTGTGTAGTACCTGATTTATTTTAATTTTTGTGCAATTTTTGCTACCAGTGTTTACAGTTCAACTCCTTTTCATAAATTTTGTTGCCAGACTCCCGGTGAAATTATTGACCACCCTTAGCTTCATTTTTTGCACTTCCCTGTAGTTCATTCACTTGCATACATCTCTTATTTTGTGTTTCAGAGTGTACCACTATTTCTTTTTTTGTTGTTGTTGTTTTGCTCAAATTATTTCCATCACTAAGCAGTTTACCTAGTACCGTGGTGCTGTGTTCTCTCTGACTGTGTTGAATTGTAGCCAGTGCATACCATTTCTTGCTCTGACCTGTTTACCCTCTTCGTGACCTGCTTGCATTTGAACAATTGACGTCATGACTAAGACACGCAGTGGCCATGCCGTTAGTCCAGATTCTGCTGGTACTAGCAATGGTGCCTCAGCCAGCGTGAACACGCGGCAGGGCATCGAAGCCCCCGTGACAGTTGGTCAACTTGTGGCTCAAGCCTCGACCACCAGTGGGCCGGCTCATCGTCCATACCCGACCCTTATTTTTGATGGTCGTTCAAATAGTTTAGAGCCATGGCTGCAGTCAGTCGAGACGACTGTTAAGGCTCTATTTGATAGTCCCACGGATACACAGTACATTCGTGCTGCTGTTGCAGCAGTGGATCTCACCCAGGATGATATAGGTGCCTTTGTGCGGCTCAATCGAGTTTGTAAGATTCAGTCTTGGGGTGAACTTAATGAGGAATTTAGGCGTTATTTTCGGCGTAGCCGCCAACGCCATTACATTGACATCGTTACCAGCATCTTGGCCGAATGTCAATACCGGCATGAAAGCCCCCTGGCTTGCATTTGCCGGTTTGAGCAAGCCGCCAAAGACTTTACTGACGCCATCAGCTCCACTAAGTGGGTGAATGGTGACAACTGTATTAAAGCTGAAGACATCATGCCCATGCTGGCTGTAGGCATCATGCGGAGGGATGCCCCCCCTAACCTCCGAGGTGCCATTGATGCGCTAGGACTCGGCCCTCAGCACGACGTCCTGGGTGCATATGATGCCATTGACGCGATCAAGCTGCCTGCCGAGCAAGGCAAGGTTTGTCGCTTTGCGGATGATCCTATACCCATCCTTCCGGCGCCGTCCACAGTGACCCCGCGGTCGCAGCCGGAAGTCACTTTTGCCACTGCTGTCAGACAGCCAGCCCACAAAGTTTCTAACCCCAGTCCCACTAACACATGCCTAAGTAAAAATATTGACCACAGTAACAACAGTCAGTCTCATACAAAAAGGCAGTCATCGACTTCCTGGACCAGGGCGAAACGTCGCCAGCAGACACCACCCCAACCTCACCCGCTAAGCGTGTAGTGACTTGTTTCAACTGTGGCAAACGAGGGCACTACCGATCGGAGTGTTACAAACCTAAGTCCCCGCAAAGTAACCATAACCGTCCCCATGCTCAGTATCAAAGTAACCGTCACCATCCCCATGCTCAGTCTCGCGAGGGAGTCTGTATGTACCACAATACTTCCAGTCATACTTCCCATGAGTGTCGCAAGCTGCGAAGTATGCTGTCAGCTGAGTGGAGCAAGCAGTCGTCACGCAATGCACGTGCTCGTAGAAGCCCTTCCACTAGTTCGGGGGAAGAGGCGCGTCCGCAAAACCAGCAAAAGACATAGTAACCCTGTCGGAGTCGCTGTATTCCGTCCCTGTCCGCAATGCATTCGCCGCCCTGGGCCGTGATACGCTTGCCGACAGTGAGGAAACAGAGCGTCTTGACGTTGTTGCCGAGACTAGTACCGTACCTTCCAGGTTGAGCCTCGTCAACAAGCGTCGAGCCTCGAGCAGCTGTGACTCTGGGGATTTCGTCGGCCTGTCATGCCTTCATGTTCGGTATGACAACCCGTGCGGACCACTCATCGAGTCCACTGTCCACCATAAGCCTGTCCAGCTTTTCCTAGATACAGGTTCGGTGGTTAACATTGTCCGCTCCACTTTTTTCCGAGACATTGGCCTTCACGCGGCCATGTTGACAGAGCCGTCTGCCATTCAGACCTTGAGAGGAGTCTCAGGTAATCCGCTGACGGTTCGTGGTCGTACAACGTTAGAATTTGCGGTCCAGGGTCACAAGCTGTCCGCAAAATTCTTAGTCGTAGATGGTATTGTTTTCCATGGTGACCTGCTCATAGGGTTCAAAACCATGGCAGACCTTAGGATCCGCTTAGATCCAGCTGAGTGGAAAGCAGAATTCAACGGAGTGGATGTGCCCTTCTGGGGCGTGCGCTTAGGATCCACTACGTGCTACTCTGTCTCAGAGTATGCACAGTGCCTAGAATCGTTGGAAACCGGTGGTTTCCATAGCACATTCTCCCCGGGGTCGGTCTCTTGTCCTGATCGACCTTGTAGTAGAGCTCGTTGCCCATCACCTCCTGGCCATCAGCGCTTAGTTACCAGTGAAACCCAGTCTGGGGACGCCCAGTCTAACCTTCACTCTAACTCTGACGCTGTTGTAGAGACCAGCAGTTGTCAAGCCGCAGTATCCCTGTCGGTAGGCAACTGTCTGACTCGTGTCATGGCATCAGCGAGCAGAGTTACTGCTTGTACAAAGTATGACGTCACTTTGTCAGCTAACTCGCTCACTCCTATTACGGTGTACATGAGCAGAGCTTTTGAAGGAGACCATGTGCTGATTGACAACGACACGTGCCGAGTCAAGGGCATCTCCCTTGAACCATCCTTGCACACAGTGCAACGTGGTAAGTTGCAAGTCCTTGTTGTCAACATGCACAGTCGAGAATTTCCCTGCGGAAGATACCTCACTTGTCGACCTTGTCAGATTCCCTCCTCCCGGTGAGAGTGGAGGGTGAAGCCCCAGCTGACTTCCTTGTGAGTGCAGTTCTCCCAGGCGAGTCTGCTGCTGACTCTTCCAACACCTGGCCAGTGCAGGAAGATGATCTAGCTTTGACAGACTATCCTGAAGAGGTCCCAAAACTTCTCCAGGTTCTCAATCATGCACGTTCTGCAGTTGCACTAGATGGTGAGTCAATGGGTTTGACCCCACTGATCTCTCACCGTATTCCACTTGACAAAGGTACTAAACCCATTTATGTACCTGCGTATCGCCTGCCACATGCGCAAAGAGTCTTCACCGAAGAACTCATTACATGGATGCTCTGTGATGGAGTTATTGAGGAGTCCACTTCCCCATGGAATGCTCCCCTTATTCTGGTCCCCAAGAAGGACGGAACCTGGCGCCCTGTGATCGATTACAGGAAACTGAATGCATGTACGATCCCGGATCGCTTTCCATTGCCAGTTCTGAACGACCTGTTGCAGAACATCGGCGATAATAAGGTCTTTTCAACTCTTGATCTTCTTCAAGGGTTCTGGCAGATCCCCCTCGATGAGAGCAGAGAGTTTACAGCTTTCTCTACGCCAACTGGGCATTACCAGTTCAGGAGGATGCCCTTCGGCTTGCATGGAAGCCCAATCACATTTAGTCGTTTGATGACGACAATTTTCCGTACCCTCCTAGGTGGCATGCTCATGGTCTACCTGGATGATCTCATAGTCATGTCGCATGTCCCGTCACATCTTGAGAAACTTGACAGGGTATTGGACAGGCTAGCTCAGGCAAACCTTAAGGTAAAGCTCTCCAAATGTCATTTCTTCCGGAAGGAAATAAAATTTCTGGGTCACGTAGTGACTCAGAATGGCATAAAGACGGACGAGTCTAAAATCTCGGCCTTGCAGAAATTCCCCAGACCCATGACGGCGGATGCAGTCCGGTCCTTCATAGGCCTGGCGGGTTCCTACCGCACCTTTATCGCAGGTTTCTCCACCATTGCTGCACCCCTGACACGCTTACTCAAGAACGATGCCCCTTTTGAGTGGACGTGTGATCAGGAACGTGCTTTTGTCATTCTTAAGAACAAGTTAACATCAGCCCCAACCCTTAGATTCCCTGATTTCACCAAGGCATTTACCTTGACGACTGATGCCAGCAAAGTTGGCATCAGTGCAGTCTTGTCACAGGAATCTAATGGTAAGCAACAGCCTATTGCCTATGCTAGCCGTGTCCTTACTAAAGCGGAAGTCAATTATTCAGTGACAGAGCTAGAAGCTTTAGCCATTGTATGGGCCCCGAGTCATTTTCGGGATATCATCTATCATTATCCTATCAAGATTTACACAGATCATTTACCCTTATTGGCCCTTTTTGCGAATAAGAACCTCTCAGGAAAGCATGCTCGGTGGTCGCTCACGTTCAATGACTACAACCCTGAAATTTGCTATGTCCCAGGTAAGCAAAATGTTGTAGCTGATGCCCTGTCGAGGCATACAGCATTCGTGAGTGTCGGCAATTCGTTCTCTGTTGAGGATCTTGAGAGAGCCCAACGACAGGACCCTGTGTGGTCTCCAGTCCTTCGTTTCCTGACCAAGGAGGACGTTGACTTACAGGTCAAGTCTCCCGTTCCACTAAAGGATTTGGTGGTCAACCAGGGAGTACTGTGCCGTGTTGCACAGCTGGTGGACCCCGGCAGAACCATATACCAACTGGTGATACCAGAGTCCATGATACCAGCTACTCTTAGGTTGATCCACAATGTCCCAGGTGTAGCGCACCCCCGGAAGGACCGCAGTATCAAACAGGCACGAATGAAATATTTCTGGCCTAAGATGGCAGCGGACATTGCCAAGCATGTACACCAGTGTGTTGTTTGCCTACAGCACAAGGGTACCATTACAGGTCCTAACCCCATTCTAAAGTATCCCATTACAAAGGAGCCCTGGGAGAGAACTGTCGACCTGTTGACGAACTTCTCGACCTCGGAGAAGGGAAATAAGCACCTGCTTGTAATGGTAGATAACTTGACGCGGTACAGTGAATTAGTACCCATTCCTGATAAAACCGCCGAAACGGTCGCTAGTGCTTTCCGTGAGCATGTTGTTCTTCGTCATACTTGCCCACGTGTCCTTCAGTCAGACAATGGGTCTGAGTTTATAAATGGCATAATGCAGGATCTTTGCTCCAGATTCAACATTCACCAAGCGCCAGTAGCTCCACGCCACCCTGTGAGTAATGGTCTTGCTGAACGTACAAATCGCCAAGTCCTGGAGGTGCTCAGAGTAACCGTTAACCCAAGTTGTACTACATGGGATGAGGCTATCCCAGATGTGCAGTGTACATTAAATTCCTCCCTCAACAGCTCGATCGGTGAGACACCTCATTTTGCTTTGTATGGCTATGACAAGCGCTTACCATATGAAATTCTGTTTGCTCCACCTAGACCTACTTACGATACTCATAACCCCAGTGTAGTAAAGATGAGGACAACGCAGCTTGTCTTCCAGCGGGTACCAGAGAACCTTATGAAAGCTACTGATAGGTTCACGTCAGAGCGCAATGCCCGCGTCAAGGAAAGCAAAGTGGAACCAGGTTGCAAAGTTATGTTGCTCAACCCAGTGCAGACCCCAGGTATGCACAAACTTGTCCCAAAGTTTGTGGGTCCTTACCGTGTCCTACGACAGCTCCGTGGCAATAAGTTCGAGGTGAGGGAGATTGCTACGGGAACTATCAAGGAAGCCCACCTTGATCACATGAAGTATGTGGACCATATGCAGGCTGAAGTAGAGCTGGAGGCACGTGCGTTGCAACGCCACAATCAGACTAATGCTAGGGACAACCCGTCTATCCCTTCTCCCACTACTACTGATACGGAAGACGGCCCAGTAAGGCTCCATACTTATGGCCTGCGACCCAGGACAACAGTACATTTCTGTGACATTCACGTACCTACTGACTTGTCCGACTCCTACGCTAGTTATGCTAATTGTTTGCTCGCAGAAATGGGTATAAATGCACACACATTTTATAGCTAGTCGATAATGGAGTCAGGGTGGACAACATCATGTAATTATGTAAATACTTTTAGAAGGGTACCCAGAGTGTAATAATATTGTAGGTATGTGCACCCAGTGTTTTTATATAAAAAAAAGAGCCTGTATTACGGTCAGGGCAGTGCTGCCCTCTGAGTCACATGTCACACCTTAGGAAATGCTACCGTCAGTCATTGTTTGCAGATGTGAGGGTGCAACAACGTTCGTAGACGAGAGGTCAACTGATGTTCAGCCCTGCGGATAACCTGTATATAGAAGATTTTAGTTCCAGTGCTGACGTCTCCGGACTCTCTCCTCGATGAAACAGCGCGGGCAAACCAGTTTTCTCTTCCCCTGATTGGGAGAGTTTTTTTTTTTGCCTGTTGCATTTTTATGTCCATTTTTGACTTACTAGTGAGCGAAAGCCAGTGCCTCTCTGGGGTAGCTAGTGTACGTAATTCCTTTATACCTATGGGCCCACCAGTATTGTCTCGTCGGGACGACGCGAGGTGCGTGGCTGAGCAAATGTAGACAGCCTGTACTGTCAGAACACGCAGCCTAGCCGTCTGCTCTGACTAGTTCATATTTCGCGGCATTTTAGGTGCTGCCCTCTGTAGGCTCACCCACGTCAGTGGGAGGCTGAGCCCACCGGCTCTCACTCCTAGGCCGACCGACTTGATAGACACAAGTGCTCCCCCTCCACGGACTGGCTTGCGGTCACTCCCTCACACTGCCCGTTGTGTACTCACTCCTACTCAATTAAAGCCAACTAGTCCACGGCCGTATCATTGCTACCTATGCTACCTTCATCGGCACTAAACCACTGTTCAGCAGCAAGAACAGCAATAACAGTTGTTCCACAACACTAACTCTCACTGGTCAGTCACAACACCTGGTTGTTGCACAACACTTGCTCACTGATCAGTCACAACATCTGGTTGTTCCACAACACTCATTGGTCAGTCACAACACCTGGTTGTTCCTCAACACTAACTCTCACTGGTTAGTCACAACGCCTGGTTGTTCCACGACACTTGATCATTGATCAGTCACAACACCTGGTTGTTCCACAACATTAACTCACTGATCAGTCACAACACCTGGTTGTTCCATATCACGAACTCTCACTGGTCAGTCACAACACCTGGTTGTTCCACAAAACTATCTCTCACTGGTCAGTCACAACACCTGGTTGTTCCACGACACGTGCTCACTGGTCAGTCACAGCACCTGGTTGTTCCACAACACTCTCTCTCACTGGTCAGTCACAACACCTGGTTATTCCAAGAGACTTGCTCACTGATCAGTCACAACACCTGGTTGTTCCACAACACTAACTCTCACTGGTCAGTCACAACACCTGGTTGTTCCACGACACTTGCTCACTGGTCAGTCACAACACCTGGTTGTTCCACAACACACTCTCTCACTGGTCAGTCACAACGCCTGGTTGTTCCACGACACTTGCTCGCTGATCAGCCACAACACCTGGTTGTTCCACAACACTATCTCTCGTTGGTCAGTCACAACACCTGGTTGTTCCACGACACTTGCTCACTGATCAGCCACAACACCTGGTTGCTCCACAACACACTCATTGGTCAGTCACAACACCTGGTTGTTCCACGACACTTGCTCACTGATCAGTCACAACACCTGGTTGTTCAACAACACATGGTTGTTCCACAACACATGGTTGCTCCACAACACTCACTGATCAGTCACAACACCTGTTTGTTCCACAACACTAACTCTCACTGGTCAGTCACAACACCTGGTTGTTCCACAACACTCACTGGTCAGTCACAACACCTGGTTGTTTCACAACACTTGCTCACTGATCAGTCACAACACCTGGTTGTTTCACAACACTTGCTCAATGGTCAGTCACAACACCTGGTTGTTTCACAACACTTGCTCAATGGTCAGTCACAACACCTGGTTGTTCCACAACACTGTTATTGATCATCACAACACTGGTTGTTCCACAACATCTCACTGATCAGTCACACATTGTTAAAAATGAAGCTGGATAATAGTAAACCTTTTTCACAACACTAGGGAGGCCAAGCCCATGGTTGACACCTCAAGGTCACTTGTTCTATCTAGCTGGAATATGCTGTCACAACACCGTTTCACAACACTTTCAACAGGCAGGTGTTAAATTGCTATTGACTCAGTAAAACACGTACAGAAACACTTCACGGCGCGCATTAAAAGCGGAGATAAAACACCTCAATTACTGGGAGCGCTTGAAGGTTCCATAAACGTATTCCCTGGACTGCATGCGGGAGAGATACATGATTAATACACCTGGAAAATCCTAGAGGGACAGTACGAACTTGCACACGAAAATACTCACTACGAAACAAAGACTTGGCAGACGATGCAACATACCCCAATAAAAACAGGGGTTCACTAGCACGTTGAGGTCCTATAAATAAGTGTCAGGGGCGAGCTGTTCACTGCCTCCCGCATACATAAGGGGGATATACCAACAGACACCTGGCAAAACTCTTCAAGCTGGTACAGGAGAAAGCACCTCAAGTCGGTGTCCTGTCCAGCAGGCTGTGGCTCGTATCGTTGGTTTTGCGTGCAGCCTCCCAGCAACATAAGCCTGGTTGATCAGGCTCTGATCCACCAGGAGGCCTGGTCCAGACCGAGCCGAGTGGGCGTTGTACCCCGGTACTCTCTCCAGGTAAACACCTGGTTGTTCACTCACACACGAACTCATGGTCAGCACCAACACCTGGTGCGTTCCACAAACGAACTCACTGGTCAGTCACAACACCTGGTTGTTCCACGACACTTGCTCACTGATCAGCCACAACACCTGGTTGTTCCACAACACTAACTGGTCAGACACAACACCTGGTTGTTCCACTACACTATCTCTCACTGGTCAGTCATAACACCTGGTTGTTCCACGACACTTACTCATTGATCAGCCACAACACCTGGTTGTTCCACAACACTAACTCTAACTGGTCAGACACAACACCTGGTTGTTCCACTACACTATCTCTCACTGGTCAGTCACAACACCTGGTTGTTCCACGACACTTGCTCATTTATCAGTGACAACACCTGGTTGTTCCACAACACTATCTCTCACTGGTCAGTTATAACACCTGGTTGTTTCACGACACTTGCTCACTGATCAGTCACAACACCTGGTTGTTCCACAACACAAACTCTCACTGGCCAGTCACAACACATGGTTGTTCCACAACACACTCACTGGTCAGTCACAACACCTGGTTGTTCCACAACACACTCACTGGTCAGTCACAACACCTGGTTGTTCCACGACACTTGCTCACTGATCAGTCACAACACCTGGTTGTTCCACAACACTAGCTCACTGATCAGTCACAACACCTGGTTGTTCCACAACACTTGTTCACTGATCAGTCACAACACCTTGTTATTCCACAACACTCACTGATCAGTCACAACACCTGGTTGTTCCACAACACTTGTTCACTGATCAGTCACAACACCTTGTTATTCCACAACACTCACTGGTCAGTCACAAAACCTGTTTATTCCACGACACTCTCACTGATCAGTCACAACATCTGGTTGTTCCACAACACTCACTGATCAGTCACAACACCTGGTTGTTCCACAACACTAACTCTCACTGGTCAGTCTAGGCCTTTTGTTTATCCAGATGCTCTTGCGTTACCCTCCACAAGATGGATATGGAGTGCACAATAAACTAGCCACTCCTACAGCAAACTGTAATGTAAGTCTGCATGTTGATGCTACATTATCTATAACAAAATTGCTTCAAATTAGTATCATAGCAAACAAAACTAAGGCTTCAACAATTTCGATCTCTGAATTATGATTAGATGAAAAAGTGACTAGTAGCGAAGGCAAAATATAAGCAACAACATACAACTTTCTGGTGTATGTGCGTATACAACAAATGAATCAACTTACAACCCTATGATTACAACTTTTGGCTTAACTTGTACTACGGTTATATGGAGATATGTTCTCAGGTGTTGGTGCACTAGACGAAATCCATCCATTTTGACTGAACAGAGAAAGTATTAACAGGAAGCATGCAGAGTCTGATGGAAATTGTCACCAAGCTTTAGTGATTGTCACCTTGATCCATATTGATTCCTCGGCACAGTAGTGGGGATGATTTCTATGTTGAGTAAATTTCACCTTTCCATCAGTGAGGAACATATCTGGAACAATATTCAGTGATTTTCTTGCGTGAGTTACAATGGGTTTTGGGTGATTTTATGTTGTTGGGAGAAAAAATGCCTTACTTATAGTGAAGCAATCTTTATCCACTTACTGAAGATATCCTCCCTGCCACTGGATCAAGCCTGGCGCGTACGCGCTATATAAACGCTAGTCTTGTTGGTGTGTCAGTCTCGGGATTAACAACTATCCCTGCGCCTGTTGCCCCCATCCCCTTAAGTTTCCGTGATACTTTTAACATAAGCTTCGGGTGGCGTTTTGGCAACCCGGCAAAACATTGTAGGTCACCTCCCGCACTTGTAGGCGTTGTTCCTCTACTACGTAAACAAATGGTGGCAGTTCACGGCTGTCAAAAGTTAGTCTCGCTATATTGCAAGGTTAGCGCCTCTGCCTGCGGGCAGGGAGTGTCAACTTTAATGATCGGGAGATTCTGGAGCTCGAGTTGCTCCAGAAAGTCTTCATTACACGAGAAAGTCGAACTGTACGCTAGTATGTGGAAAGATAATAGCTCCACATAATTAAAATTATTTAATTATTATAATCAAGGGAACAGCGCTAAACGGAAGATTATCAGCGCCTGGGGGTGGATTTTTGGAAAGGCATTCAGGCTTATTCAGGGAACTGAGCACAGACAATTCCCAAATGCAAGAGCCCTCACATACTCAGGACTTCCTTGAGGGTAATAGTCCACAGCCTAGAATTTTAAGGGAGTTGAATGCTTGTAGATCGTAATTGGTGTGTTGTCAACAACGTCAAGACGAGAAAGATTATGTGCCTGGTCTGTATTTTGTACTGCGACAACGCATGTGCCACTCTTAAGAACATGAAATAAGGAAAGTGTTCTAGCCAATGGCGAAGGAGCGCCTGCTGATGCTGTCCTTGAAAGATAGTCAGATGAGTAGCAGTGGGACAGTAAAGAATATTTTCAAGAAGGACTTTGAACCAAGGTGTAAGAGGAGGTGGAATGCCTAGTTGGCGTATTCTTATGAAGGCGTGAGAGGAAAAGAGTCATATGGTCATCAGTGACAAGTCGAGGTCTTTTGTATGGAATGTTAGAGGCAGGAATCCCGAGTGTGTGTACGAATCCGAAAATAGAGGAAAAAGCCTGGATATAGTCCAAGTTGTGCAGAGGTCAGATGTGTATTAACGGTCGGTCGGAACTGAGTACCAGGTGCGTAGATAACAAAACGTTACACCGAGAAGGTAGCAGTGAAGAGAGGTCGAAGAATGGTCCGAAGGCGTGCCTGGTCTGATACTCGGTGCTGCAATAGGAGTTCCAGAGGATAGAAGAAGGTCATGGTAAGGGTCCTCCATGGCTAAGTTTCCTCTTTTAAATCTTTTAAAGAGAAAGAAACAGGAAGGCGGGAAAGGAGAGCTGAAAATACTCCCAGAAGAATTGACCAGACATATTTAATTCTCACCAACAAGCCTCATTGCCGGCCAGCAGTGCAGAGGATGGACCTCAATGAGTAAAGATAGGATAACTACACCATTCCACACCTAGAGACAAAAGATGTGGGTGGTCCCAAAACGCCAAAGGCATTCCGGCTACCACTCCAGGAAATAGGGAGTCCAGAGGTAATGTCAAAAGGCATGTTAGCGCTGGAAAGGGATGGGAATAAGACCATAAGAACATAAGAAAGTAAGAAAGGAGACACACTGCAGAAGGCCTGTTGGCCCATACTAGGCAGGTCCTTAACAATCCATCCCACTAACAAAATATTTGCCCAACCCAATTTTCAATTCTACCCAGATGATCCAGATTCCACGGCAAACTACACCACAACGAAGGACCTCAATGGAGTAGGATAACGACACCCTTTCCCCAACCTAGGAGCTAGAATTTCAAAGGGTGAGACCCAAAAGGCCAAAAGCAGGAAAGGATGGAGAGGGGAGGGATGGAGAGAAGAGGAATGGGAAAGGATGAATGGGAAAGGAGGGAAGGGTAGAACGGGAAAGAAGGAAAGGGTAGAATGGGGGGGGGTAATTAGGTTAGGTCGGAGAAAGAAAGCCGAAAGGACCTATTCCTCAGACCAAAAGCCTCTTTAACGCTACAAAGAGCCTCCCCTTGAAGAGGCTCCTCTATGCAAGTTTATAGCAATAATGTGTTGGTAAACAAAGGAAAAAATTACACATGCTTTACATAGAGGTGTCATGTTCTCGACCGTGAGGAAAAATATTGGGTATTATAAACGCTTCTGTACCGTAATCTATAGTTAATCCAAAGCATATTGCTGTTCTCCATCTTGACACAAGTACCGTAAGTATTTTTCCCGATAAGCCAAAGATTCAGATTGGCTAAGATAATCATAATCTAGATCGATATCTGGAGATTAGTGTCTGGTTCCTTCTTCATCCACGGTGTCCAACCACGAGAACTGTCAGCTTGACCCAGTCTCTGTTTTCCTATAGTGACCTCCCTCAAGGGAGGCTTTTTGATGCTGGTGAGGGGCTCATGTTCCAAGAAATTAGATTGCCCTCCCCTTCCTTGGATCGAACCCGATTAATTTCCATCCACCAGGCGCTGCATGATGCCTGTGGGTTTCTCTCTAAATAAGAATAATAATAACAATTTCTCTCTAAATAATAATATAATTTAGTTTCTATTTGAATTCGACAATTTTGGATTCTTTGCTCCTATCATTTATTTTCTTTAATTTCACATTAATATGGGTTTAGAATAATTATTTTAGCAGTAAAATGTGTGAGAAACAAACTGACATCACATTCCCTATCTGGATTAAATTCCTGGTGGATTAAATTCAATAGAAACACAAGTCTGTCTTCACTAAATTCTCTTAAACCATATTACTTTATTTTAATTTTATTTTAATTAATTTTAAGCGCTTAACCCATGTGGGTCATTCAGCGCAAGACGCGGTGAAGGTTTGATCCTCCGTCTACTGAGCGCCTGACAGACGCGCTTCCTATTTGTACTCACCTATACTTTAAACCATATTACTGTTATCACAAGATATCAGTCATTAATAATTTATGAATATTCTTACACGAATCATTATTCACTAATGTTCCATACTTTTTCTGTATAATATCAAGTAATGTATGAATAAGCCAACAAGAGATTTAAAAAAAAAAAGTTGAAACAAGTCGTAGTATTATTACAATATTTGAGCTACAAGAGACAATCATGAAGATGAATACAAAACCCAAGTGTTGAAGAGTAGTAGCATCAGGTGCTGGGCGAAGATTCTGCCGTCAAATGATGAACGATTAAGTTGTTCGCCAGGGAAGGAAAATGAAGGTTTAAATTGTCGTAAGGAATATTTTTTTATGAAATAATATAAAGTAAAATCAAGATAAAAGTTTAAATCTTCAAAGAGCAATAGACAGTGACGTCTTATATAGACTTGACGAAGTTGATTCGTGAAATTAAATACACAGCCAATAAAATTAAGACATTCATCGAGAGGTTTATGTCTCTCAGTATACATGTTATATTACACTCAAAGTTAATGTTATATTACACTCAAAGTTAATGTTATATTACACTCAAAGTTAATGTTATATTACACTCAAAGTTAATGTTATATTACACTCAAAGTTAATTTCAATTAGTATTTTCAATAGGAATTTACAAGGAAAATAACTTAGTCGATCTTAACTAAAATAATCATCTGGAACAAGAGCTGTAGCTCAGCCAAATATGTAAGACCAATAGATAAAGTTGAAGACTGCAAAAATAGCCACAAGGCTGGACCTAGAGAACAGAATGAAGCCCCTGGCAGTGTTGAAGTTACGGAGGCTCCTGGAGGTGGTGTTGGGTGGCCGGCCGTCGACAGCAGCAGCAGCAGCAGCAGCAGCAGCAGCAGCAGGTGATACCTTGGTCAGTGGTGGGAGAGCAGAGGCTGTGTCGTCCACCAGTTTGTCAATAATGGTGTGGAAGATAATTATTATAAAGCTCATTACAATGCAGAAGAGGATCCACACGTCGACCATCTTGAAGTATGATGTCTTGGGCAGCGTCGCTGATGCCTTACGATGACACAGTCACGGTTAATTATAACAAAATAGAAATATGCAAAAGGATGCAATGAGCGAAGAGCTCAGCAGCAAAATAGAAAAAAAGTACAAAAAACAGTAAAAATAACCTGTATGATTAGGTACATTCAAGCAGTAAATAGAAAATATGAGGCATTACGTCAGTCCAGTATTGTGCAACAACAGCCAGGTGAACTATGTTGTCATAAGCACACCCCTCAAGGAAGGTTCCTTGATGCTGGTGAGGGGCTCTTGATCTAAGGAATTGGATCTGTTTTCCAGTTCCTTGAATTAAACCTGAATACCTTCCACATCCCCCCTCAGGTGCTGTATAATCCTACGGGTTTAGCGCTTCCCCTTGATTATAATAATTATAATCAAAAAGAAGCGCTAAACCACAAGGGCTATACAGCGCTGCAGGGCAGGAAGGAAGCGAGGGTATCAGGTGGCAAAAGGGAGATGGATGAGTAATAGGTTACGGGGAACAGCGGGGCAGTGGATGGTGAAAGGGTAGAGGGTAGCAAGAGATTAATATAGAAAGGGCTGAGGGGAGTGCGGAAGGTATCATCATCAGAGTTTGTGGAGTAAATCAGTCGTTGTCAAGAAGTCAATGAGAGAGTCAGGATTAAAGGAGGGTCCATCAGCAAGAAGGGAAGGTAAAGAGAGAGTAGTAGAGTGGAGACGACGTTGGAGGTAAATTCTACGTGCTCGTTGATAGAGAGGGCAGTCTAACAGAATGTGGCTAATCGATACTGGAACTTGACACTGCTCACAGAGAGGAACAGGGTGCCTCTCCATGAGATACCCGTGAGTAAGACGAGTGTGGCCAATGTGAAGATGGGAGAGAGTAGTCTCCCAACCTCGGCACTGATGACAAGAAGACGGCCAGCAACCTATGTTCAGTTTAATAGAATGAAGTTTGTTACCGAGTAGAGTTGACCAACGTTGTTGCCAACGGGTGTGAAGGTGGGTAGCTATTACAACAAAATAGTCCGGAAATGGAACACCTCTACATGAAATTGGTAGGTCATGTACTGCTGACCACACAGCAGTGTCTGCCTGTTCATTGCCCTGTACATCAACATGACCAGGGACCCAACAAAAAACAACATCTTTATGCTTGGTAGAGATACAGCGTAGCCAAAGTTGGATACGGAGAACTAGGGGGTGAGGTGTATCAAATTTCCTTATAGCCTGTAGAGCACTGAGGGAGTCTGAGACAATCACAAATGATGACACAGGCATAGATGCGATACGAATAAGTGCCGCAAGAATGGCATACAATTCAGCAGTAAAAGTGCTAGCCGAAGATAGTAAATGCCCCCGCACGACGCTGTCCGGAAACACTGCTGTGAATCCGACTCCGTCAGAAGATTTAGAGCCATCTGTGTACACGGCGATGGCATGAGAATGAGAGTGGAAGTGGTCAAGAAAAAGAGAGCGGGAAGCCACGTAGGCAGATTGGGCTTGGGCTTTCGAGCAAGGGAGTGAGAAAGAACAGACCCGAACAGTTGGAACTTCCCAATGGGGTAGGGAAAAGTGAGATACTACATGAACATGTAAAGGTGGTAACTGAAGGGAAGACAAGAGTGAATGTAGGCTAAGAGAGAAGGGACGGAGCAAACAAGGGCGGCAAACAAATAAAGAATGTCTACTATTATCAGTGACCATTCTATAAATGGAAGGATTGCGGAGATCGTGAGAGCGTACATAGCAGCGAAGGCAATGGGCATCACGGCGATCAGACAAGGATGGAACATTCACTTCTGCATAGAGGCTCTCAACAGGGAAGAGCGAAAAGCACCAAGGCATAAACATAATCCTTGGTGATGAATGGGATTAGGCTAGAGAGAGTAGCAGGAGAGGCCGCTGAATAGATCTGGTCACCATAATCGAGTTTCGATAAAATGAGGGCTGAATGTAGGCGAAGCAGAGTTCGACGATCAGCTCCCAATGAAAGATGAGCAAGGGTTTTAAGAAGGTTCAGCCGGCTGTGATAAGTTGCCTTCAGAGAGGTAATGTGGGGTTTCCAGGATAACATACGGTCAAAGAGAAGGCCTAGAAACCTGACTTATCATGTTCAGGGATACGGGAGCCATAGAGGTACAAAGGATAATTGGAGTTGACAGAGCGTCTAGTGAAAGTAATTTGGCGAGTTTTGGTACTGGAAAATTTAAACCCATGCATGGTGGCCCAATTGGAAACACAGTCAACCGCATGCTGGAGAGAAACTGTAATGAGGTGACAGCGCCTGCACAAGCAATAGCGAAGTCATCTACATAGAGTGATGACCAAATATTAGACAGAAGAACAGAGGCCAAGTCATTTATAGCAAGGAGAAAGTGTTGTGCTCAGAACACATCCCTGAGGGACACCTTCAGCTTGGACAAAGTCCGTGGAGAGCACATTATTGACTCGAACACGGAAATGTCTGTCAGTTAAAAAGTTCTTAAAGAAAGACGGTAGATTGCCTCGGAGGCCTAAGGCGTGGGCTTGGGCCAAAAATATTATACCTCCAAGTTGTGTCATATGCCTTCTCAAGGTCAAAAAATATGGCAATAACTGAGTGGTTATTTGCAATGGCATTACGAACATACGTATCCAAGCGTAGTAAGGGGTCTATGGTAGAACGGCCCTTACGAAAGCCATATTGACAAGTGGAGAGACTGTTGTGTGTCTCTAAATACCACATTAAACGTCTATTTACCAGATGTTCCATCACTTTACAAACTGCACTGGTAACGATGGGACGATAGTTGGAGGCTTCATGTCCCGTAGTACCCGGTTTGCGGAAAGGGAGAACAATGGCAGATTTCCACAGCTGTGGAAGAGCTCCTTGTGACCAAATAAGATTGAAAAGGCGTAAGAGGACTGCAAGAGCTGACTGATGAAAATGTAGTAACATATGAATATGAATGTCGTCGGGCCCAGCTGTCGATGATCGGCAAGCTGGGAGTGTTGCGTCCAGTTCCTGAAGTGTAAAAGGCACGTTATACTGTTCTTCTCTGAGAGAAGAAAAGTCCAACTGGTGCTAACTCTCTGGCAGATTTTGAGGAAAGAAACGAGGGGCATAGATGGAGCCCCAGAGAAATACGGACCAGATGACTGCCAATTTCAATGGCAACATCTAGAGGGTTTGCTATATCAACACTAGCAACCCGCAGATTATTATTATAATCAAGGGGGAAGCGCTAAACCCGGAGGATTATACAGCGCCTAGGGGGGGGGATGTGGAAGGCATTCAGGCTTAATTCGGGGAACTGGAGCACGGATCCAATTCCCTAAATCAAGAGCCCCTCACCAACATCAAGGAACCTTCCTTGAGGGGATCCTGCAACCCACAGAACAGGAGCCGGGTCAGGAGAATATTTACCACTCAGTTTCCGTACTGTACTCATAGAGGAAGCAGAGGTGATGGTGGAGACAATCTCGCCAGCAAGTGCGTTTAGCATCACGGATAACACGGCGAGCAATCACACGCTTCTGCTTAAAATCAAGAAGTCTCTCAGTGATTCTATTGTACCGGTACCTGCCCCACGCAGCGTGTTTCAAACGTACTGCACGAGCACAAGCAGGAGACCACCAAGGCACGCATTTCTGAGAATGCCTGCCCGAGGTTTGGGGTATAGAATGAGCAGCTGCGGTTAAAACTGAGGACGAGAAGAGGTGTAAAAACTCATCAATGGAGGACGAAGAAGGAACCTCACTAAAAACAGTTAGTTGTGAGTAAAGGTCCCAATTTGCCTGATCAAATTGCCAGCGTGGGTTACGAAGAGGTGGTGAATATGAAGGGGAAGTAAGAATGATTGGAAAATTATCGCTGTCATGTAAATCCGGGAGAACAGACCAGGTGAAGTCTAGTGCGGCGGAGGAAGAGCAGACTGAGAGATCGATGCAAGAGAAAGTATGAGTACGAGGATCAAAATGGGTGTGAGTACCTGTATTTAAAACATGGAGTGGGTGGGAAGCAAGAAAAGCCTCTAACTGAATGCCACGGGAATCACAGTGAGACCCCACCAGAGGAAATGATGGGCATTGAAATCGCCAAGAAACAGAAGTTGTGGCGGTAATGACGAAACAAGAAAGGCAATATCCGGGATAGATAATTCTCGAGAAGGAGAGAGATACAAAGAACAATGTGTATACCACCTATGCAGGTGGATACAGGCTGCTGTGTAATGCAGCGAAGCACGAACAAATAGCTGATGGTACGGAATATCAGTGCATAGAAGAAGGGCACTTTTATTAAAGGTCCCATCAGGAAAAGGATCTGAAGAATACAATAAATTATAGCCTGAGATGGGATAGATCACAGCAGAGTGTAATTTTGGTTCTTGTAAGCAAACACCAACAGGGAAAAATTGGGAGAGCAACGTCTGAAGCTCACCCCGATTACCCCTGAGGTCGCGTATAATCCACTGTAAATAGGCCATGATTGGCAATGATAAAGATACTAGAAATCTGCAGGTAAGGGTAATTACGGACTAGAGGAGTTAGAAAAGTCCACATGCAGTGGCAGCGGAAAACGTTCAAGCAGCGAAGAAACGGTGTGCTGTGAAGGAAGGAGTTGTGCAAATGGAGAAGAGGAAAGAGAAGGAACAGAGGGTGGATCAGTGTCCATTGATGGTTTGGTTTCTGCAATATATTCAGAGATTGCTTCAAGTGTTTCAGAGTTCAGAGACGTCTTATGGAAGACAATATTGGAGATGGAAGGAGGAGGAGTTTGAGTAAAGTTCAGAACTGTAATGGACTGTACCAAGGTAAGGGGGGGGGCGAAAGGGTGGAGGGAACTGGAGAAGTGTGGGAGGGGACAGAAGAGGCAGAAACCTGGGAGATGGCAGAAGAGGAAGAAACTTGGGAGGGGACAGGGGAGGAAGGTACAGTACGAGGAGGAGGATGAACCTCCACACTTGTAACAAAGCCAGTGAAAGGGGAAAACCCAGGTACAGAGACTGGGAAGGTAAAATGTGGAGGTGGATGAAGGGAAGGAGGGGTTAAAGGAGATTTTTTGGGCTTCTGAGAAGTAGAGGGACGACTGGGAGGAGGTGTTGTATGAGATCTTGTCGATACCAGGGTTTGTGAGGGAGAACACGAAGAAGTGAGAACAGACAGAGGTGTTGATTTAGGGGCGTCTGAGCCCAGGACAGCAAAAGAATTAGATACAGGAGTGACTATGGGAGGGGCAACCGCAGAAGAGGCTGCAGAAGATGGGGGGATGTTTTGAAACACGAGAATAAGAAACACGGGGTAGTCTCCGTTGGCGATGGAGATGAGAAACTGCCATAGCATAAGGGAGACCTTCTGCCTCTTTGAGGCAACGAATATCCCACTCATTGAAGTAGACCTGGCAATGGCAAGAGTACGAAGGGCGAGCCTCATGACAATTAAGGCAAGAGGGAGGTCGACTGCAAGACGTATTAGAATGGTCATCGGCACCACAGACTGGGCATTCGGCTATAGATCTGCAATATTTCACTGGGTGGCCAAATCGCCAGCAATTTCTACATTGTTGTGGTGTAGGGATCACCTTTCGAACTTGTAACCGATGTCCTGCTACATAAACAGAGGACGGGAGTTCACGGCTGTCAAAAGTTAAACGAGCCACGTTGCCCGCGGGCAGGAAGAACATAAGTGTCTACCTTGAGAATTGGGAGATGTTGGAGTTCCAGCTGTTTGAGAATGTTATTGCCACACGTCTAGAAATTCTGTTGGACTATGGTATGGGGCAGAATGACAGTACCACTAAAAGAATTGAGGGAATGATGTTTTTCGATAGTGATAGGAATAGTATCGATATGTGAAAGAAGAGAAAGATCATGAGCTTGAGTAGCATTTTGGACTGTGATGATGCACGTACCACTCTTAAGAGCATGAACAGAAATATCTCTACCAACATGGCGTAGGAGCGCTTTGCCAATACTATTGACGGAATGATAGGCAGTAGAAGAAGACAGTCTTAAAGTAAAGAATTTAGTCCATTGTGTGGTCCGAAACTGAGTGTGGAGAGGGAGTGCATGATGTGTCGGTCTTTTCCAAGTAGAATGGGAAGGTAACGAAGTAACATTATCAGGAGATTGTCATTGGCATTTAGAAGTAGGACCAGAGTTGGTCTGACGTGGGACGGGCTGGCTATTCGAAAATTGCCACACCATAGAGGGAGAGGCCGGAAGCATAGTCAAAGGAGAGCGGAGGTCAGACAAATCGAAGCAGTCAGTCGTAACCCCAGCACCTGAAGCGGGTGATGAAACAGCACCAGCAAGAGGTACAGGAGCCTTAGGAGTGTCTGAAGAGTAGTCAAAAGACGAGGCGAGGTCAGAACGGGGTGCGGTAACAAGAAGGGGCCCGAGGGTAGCCAGGTCATGGATTGGGAACTCCATGGTTAGGTTACTTCTTTCTTTTTGTTTTTAAGAAAAAAAAGAAAGAAAAGAAAAGAAAAATAAAAAAAAAGAATAAAAAAAGGGGGAACCGCGGAAGGACAGTTCCTAGGAGGAATGAAAGGGCCAGAAATCTCCATCCGCGTCCAAGAGGACCTCAGCACTGCAAGTAGCGCAGATGCAGCATGGAAGCCGTGCCATACCCTACCCTTCATGCCAGTAAACCAGCAATCTGGGATAGCAACCTCACATCTGCCGAGCTACCTCAGAGGACAAAAGAGAGGGCGGCCGGATATCCACCACAAAGCATACCTCCTTCGGCCACCACCCCCTGGAATCCGTAAGGTGGCTACCGAGATACACCCGTCGCCCGAAAGACACCCAAAGCCACCCTCCGGGATACTGGAGAGGGATCGAGACATTCCCAGGCGATCCAGATTCCACGGCAAACTACGCCACTGCCAAGAACCTCAACGGAATTATATGGACCCCGGTACCCTTTCCCCTACCTAGGAACTAGTGTGCCTGTGGGAAAAATCCCAAAGGCCAAAAAGAGGAAGGGCAAGAGGGAGGGGTGGGGAGGAGGAGGAGAAAAGGAAAAAAAGGAGGATGGGGAGGAAGGGATAGGGAAGGGAGGGACTGGGGGGTAATTAGGTTCGGTCTGAGGAAGGTGGCCGACAGGTCTAACTCCTCAAACCAAGAGCCTCTTCACCACGCTAAGGAGCCCCCCCCCCTTGAAGAGGCCAATAATAATAATAATAATAATGTCATAAGGACTTGTCGAGTAGTGTAGATCTTGTGGTGTGTAGCAGCGATCATGATGAGGTTTGAAGTGTACACCACAGTAGTGATTGGGCTCTCCTGTGTACATCATAGTGATTGGGCTCTCCTGTGTACATCACAGTGATTGTGCTCTCCTATGTAGACCAGAGTAGCGATTGTGGTCTCCTATGTACAACAGGGTAATGACTGTGCTCTCATGTGTGTACCAGAGTAATCATTGTGCTCTCCTGTGTACACAAGGGAAATGATTTTGCTCTCCTTTGTACACCAGCGTAATGACTGTTTTCCTGTGTACACAAAGGGTAATGATTGTGCTTTCCGGTGTACACCAGAGTAATGATTGTGCTCTATGTACACCAGAGTAATGATTGTGCTTTCCTGTGTACACCAGGGTAATGATTGTACTCTCCTGTGTACACCAGATTAATGATTGAGCTCCTTGTGTACACCAGTGTAATGATTGTGCTTTCCTGTGTACACCAGGGTAATGATTGTGCTTTCCTGTGTACACCAGGGTAATGATTGTGCTCTGCTGTGTACACCAGATTAATGATTGAGCTCTCTTGTGTACACCAGTGTAATGATTGTGCTTTCCTGTGTACACCAGGGTAATGATTGTGCTTTCCTGTGTACACCAGGGTAATGATTGTGCTTTCCGGTGTACACCAGAGTAATGATTGTGCTCTATGTACACCAGAGTAATGATTGTGCTCTATGTACACCAGAGTAATGATTGTGCTTTCCTGTGTACACCAGGGTAATGATTGTGCTCTCCTGTGTACACCAGATTAATGATTGAGCTCTCTTGTGTACACCAGAGTAATGATTGTGCTTTCCTGTGTACACCAGGGTAATGATTGTGCTTCCTGTGTACACCAGGGTAATGATTGTGCTTTCCTGTGTACACCAGGGTAATGATTGTGCTTTCCTGTGTACACCAGGGTAATGATTGTGCTTTCCTGCGTACACCAGGGTAATGATTGTGCTTTCCTGTGTACACCAGAGTAATGATTGTGCTTTCCTGTGTACACCAGAGTAATGATTGTGCTTTCCTGTGTACACCAGAGTAATGATTGTGCTCTCCTATGGACACAAAAGTCATGATTGTGCTTTCCTGTGTACACCAGGGTAATGATTGTGCTTTCCTGTGTACAACAGGGTAATGATTGTGCTTTCCTGTGTGCACCAGGGTAATGATTGTGCTTTCCTGTGTACACCAGAGTAATGATTGTGCTTTCCTGTGTACACAAAGGGTAATGATTGTGCTCTGCTGTGTACACCAGATTAATTATTGAGCTCTCCTGTGTACACCAGGGAAATGATTGTGCTTTCCTGTGTACACAAAGGGTAATGATTGTGCTTTCCTGTGTACAACAGGGTAATGATTGTGCTTTCCTGTGTACACCAGGGAAATGATTGTGCTTTCCTGTGTACACAAAGCGTAATGATTGTGCTTTCCTGTGTACACCAGGGTAATGATTGTGCTTTCCTGTGTACACCAGAGTAATGATTGTGCTTTCCTGTGTACACCAGAGTAATGATTGTGCTTTCCTGTGTACACAAAGGGTAATGATTGTGCTCTCCTGTGTACACCAGGGAAATGATTGTGCTCTCCTGTGTACACAAGGGTAATGATTGTGCTCTCCTGTGTACACCAGGGTAATGATTGTGCTCTCCTGTGTACACCAGGGTAATGACTGTGCTTTCCTGTGTACACCAGGGTAATGATTGTGCTCTGTGTACACCAGGGTAATGATTGTGCTCTCCTGTGTACACCAGGGTAATGATTTATCTCCCGTGTACACCAGAGTAATGATTGTGCTGTGTACACCAGGGTAATGACTGTGCTCTCCTGTGTACACCAGGGAACTGATTGTGCTCTCCTGTGTACACCAGAGTAATGATTGTGCTGTGTACACCAGGGTAATGACTGTGCTCTCCTGTGTTCACCAGAGTAATGACTGTGCTCTCTTGTGTACACCAGGGAACTGATTGTGCTCTCCTGTGTACACCAGAGTAATGATTGTGCTGTGTACACCAGGGTAATGACTGTGCTCTCCTGTGTACACCAGGGAACTGATTGTGCTCTCCTGTGTACACCAGAGTAATGATTGTGCTGTGTACACCAGGGTAATGACTGTGCTTTCCTGTGTACACCAGGGTAATGATTGTGCTCTGTGTACACCAAAGTAATGATTGTGCTTTCCTGTGTACACCAGGGTAATGATTGTGCTCTCCTGTGTACACCAGGGTAATGATTGTGCTCTCCTTCGTACACCAGGGTAATGACTGTGCTTTCCTGTGTACACCAAGATTAATGATTGTGCTCTCCTGTTTACACCAGGGAAATGATTGTGACCTCCTGTGTACAGCAGGGCAACGATTGTGCTTTCCTGTGTACACCAGGGAAATGATTGTGCTCTGTGCACACCAAGGTAATTATTGTGCTCTCCTGTGTACACCAGGGTAATGATTGATCTCCTGTGTACACCAGGATAATGACTGTGCTCTCATGTGTGTACCAGAGTAATTATTAAGCTTTCCTGTGTACACCAAGGTAATGATTGTGCTTCCTGTGTACACCAGGGTAATGATTGTGCTTCCTGTGTACACCAGGGTAATGATTGTGCCCTCCTGTGTATACCAGAGTAATGATTGTGCTCTCCTGTTTACACTAGGGTAATGATTGTGCTTTCCTGTTTACACTAGGGTAATGATTGTGCTTTCCTGTTTACACTAGGGTAATGATTGTGCTCTCCTGTGTACACTAGGGTAATGATTGTGCTCTCCTGTTTACACTAGGGTAATGATTGTGCTTTCCTGTGTATACCAGAGTAATGATTGTGCTCTCCTGTGTACACTAGGGTAATGATTGTGCTCTCCTGTTTACACTAGGGTAATGACTGTGCTCTCCTGTGTATACCAGGTAATGATGGTGCTCTCCTGTTTACACTAGGGTAATGATTGTGCCCTCTGTGTATACCAGAGTAATGATTGTGCTCTCCTGTGTACACTAGGGTAATGATTGTGCTTTCCTGTTTACACTAGGGTAATGACTGTGCTCTCCTGTGTATACCAGGGTAATGGTTGTGCTCTCCTGTGTACACTAGAGTAATGATTGTGCTTTCCTGTGTACACCAGGGTAATGACTGTGCTCTCCTGTGTATACCAGGTAATGATGGTGCTCTCGTGTGTACATCAGGGTAATGACTTTGCTCTCCTGTGTTCACCATGGTATTTACTGTGTTCTTCGGTGTACACCATGGTAATGACTGTGCTCTCCTGTGTACACCAGGTTAATGACTGTGCTCTCCTGTGTACACCAGAGCAATGATTGTGCTCTATGTACACCAGGGTAATGACTCTGCTCTCCTGTGTATTCCAAAGTAATGACTGTGCTCTCCTGTGTATACCAAGGTAATGACTGTGCTCTTCTGTGTACACCAGGGTAATGACTGTGCTTTCCTATCTACACCAAAGAGTAATAATTATTGTACTCTACTCTCTATATCGTAATAATGATTGCCCTCTTGTCTACACACCAGAGGAAGTACTGTACTTGTCTACACATCAGGGTAATGACTGTACTGTCTAAACATCAGCAGAGTAATGACTGTACTGTCTAAACATCAGCAGAGTAATGATTGTACTCTCCTATTTATACAGCATCACCAGACAGATTTGTCTACACTCAAATAAAATTAAGGGGTGCTATCCAGGCCGTAAAATGAATCAACCAATAATGTTAAAGCCGTTCATGAAAATAAAATTAAATTAATTTACGTGATTTAGCGTGTATAAAGACTTTACACTCCTTTACAGACAAAAGAACAGTTAATTCTGCATCTACACACCTGAATTTCACTCTCCGCCGTCGTCGAATTTAGAATCAACTCTTTACAACGCATAAAGTTACGCCACTGAAGGTTTTAGAATGTTATCTGAGTCGTTCCAGGATGCTGGGAATGGGTTCAACAACTCTGGTCATTGGGCACCTACACCTGCCAATTGTTCTTAGAATTTGGCCCTAGTGACCGTGCACAGGTGTTAGAATTTTAAAGACGCTTATGCGAGGTGTTCTCGAGTTATGAGCAAAATGAAAACGAGAAGTTGGAGGAAGAAAAAGAAAAGAGAACGTTAAGAGTTTCCCTGTCTCCTAATATCATGTTTATTTTTCCCTTATAATCTACCTTGTCTACAATTACTAATTATGGATAAGGTAGATTATAGGAGAAAAATAACATGTTATTAGAAGACAAGGGAACTGATGTGCCCCTTAAGGCAGCCACTTCTTAAGGTCACCCTCAGGGATACCTAAACATGAATAATTTTTTTTCTCTGAGACAAACTACAGAAAATAACAGATTCATTTAAAAATTATGATGACAGCACATTATGAAAAGTTAAAATTCATATACATACTAGCTAAATTTAATAAGGAAATACTGAATTTTATCAATATTGTAAATTGTGTGTGATGCTAAGTTTGACTGTGACTGTCGTTGTGTCTCACCTGTGTAAACAAAGTGGCCAAGACCAGCAAGGAGGTGAGTGTGGTCATAACGCGAGCCTCAAGGAAGTGCGGACGAAGGAAGAGTGTGATGTAGCAGATCACCAGGAGAATGGTAGAGGGAATGTAGATGTTAAGGACAGCATAACCTGAGAGTCGCTGTAGTGGGATCCGAACTTTCATTTCGCTGAACTCGTTATTGTTGTCAAAAATGATCTTAGGTTGCCGAATCTGCAGAATGTGGAGAATAAACTTAAAAAATTTGATGTTGCGATTCTTGAGCTCGAAAATTTATTTTTTTATATGAAAGGGAAACAATAAACATTTTATAACGATTATTACAAAAGTACCTACTAATCCATTTGTATATAAATGTGTGTACTGTACACCCTGACCTGGTACTCCAGCAGCCAGGCACTGCCGTAGTACGCAGCGAAGGAGGCCACCTTGTCGAAAGTGATGTAGTCTTTGGTGCCTGAGATTATCTGGAGGCGCATGTCACAGTACTGAACATCAAACGGGTACAACACCAGGTTAAAATCACATATGAAAGGGGTGCTGTACTTCCTGGAGAAGAAGAGAGAGTTCTCCTCGCCTGAGAACAGATCCACTGTGGAAGACACAAGCAGACCCTATATAACTGTTCATGAGAGTTAGCAACGTCCTTCAGGAGGAACAGGTTATATCAACAATAGTATCTTCTAAGTTTCTCTAAGCTTGTAGTTCCTAACTTGAGAACGTCTTTGGGTCGACTTCACACTTTCAACGCTGTGTACTGTACAGAGAGCTAAGTTTGGATGACTTTTTCCTTACGAGGTTGTGTAGTAACTTTGGTTTATTATTATTACAATCATAACTAAGCGCTAAACCCACAAAGGTCATGCAGTACTGCTGGGTAGGATGTGCTAAAGGTGTAATATGTTTGATTTGAGACCAGCCAGCGAGGGTGTAGAGCATAACAGAGGTAGAGTTAGTAAGGACGATAAAGAGTGATAAAGGGAAGTATAATCAAAGTTGGTGTAATAAAGCCGTTGCTGATAAAAATTCAAAGAGGGAGTCTGTTAAAGGTGGGACTGTCAGTGAGGTCTGATAAAGTAACGACGTCAGAACGGTGACGACGTTGGAGGTAAATTCTGCCTGTTCGCTGGTAGACAAGGACAGTCTGTTAATATATGGCAAACTGAAAACTGAACTTGACAGTTCTCAAAGTGGCGCTGGGCGCTTCTCCATGAGGTACCCATAGGCGAGACGTGTGTCGTTTCCCAAACACGACTTTGATGATAACAAGAGCAGAAACCTAAACAAGGTTCGTTAGAATATAACTTCTTATGAATCACCTCAGACCATTGTTGTTGCCAACGACTGCGAAGTTGTCTAGAATTGCAGCAAAATTGTCTGAGAATGCAGTACCCCCGTGTGAAACGTGGAGGTCATGTACAACTGACCGCGCATCAGAGTCCGCCGGCTGGTGGCCCTAAATATTCACATGACCAGGGACCTAGCAGCAAGCGATGTCTGTTTCTACTAGAAACGTGGCGCAACCAAAGTTGTATACGACGATCGGGGGAACGAGGAGAATCAGACTTATTGATAGCCTGAAAAAAAACTAAAGGAGTCTAAAAGTAGTATGAATGTTGAGGTAGGCAGAGATGCACTATGTATAGCAGCGATGAGACCTGCCTATTGCTCAGTTATGAAAATATTAGCCGGGTCCAATAAATGACCTCTTACAACACTGTCCATAAACACTTCCGCCAACTCGACACCGTCAGAGGATTTAAAACCATCAGTGTAAACTGCAACGGAATGAGAGTGAAATCAGAAGTGGTTAAGAAAAAGGGAGCTTGAAGCAACTGTAGGTATTAGATCTTTCTCAAGCGTGGCAGTGTGCAAGAACACACAAATCATCGGAACTTCCCAAGGATGAAGAGAAAAGTTAGAAGCCGGATGAACAAATAAAGAGGGTAAATGAAGGTATATTAAGAGAGTGAGTACGAAGAGAAAACCATCAGAGTAAGCAGGGGGCGGCGAGCAAATAAAGGACCCTACTAATGTCTGTTACCATCCTGTATGTAGGAGGATCGTGGAGGTCATGAGAGAGGACAAAATATCGGAGATAATGGGCATCACGTAGATCGTGCAAAGATGGAACATTCCCCTCAGCATACAGGCTCTCGACATAGGAGGAACGACAAGTACCAAGACACAAATGTAACCCCTGATGATGAATTGGTTCAAGTTTAGACAAAGTTGTTGGTCGCCATAATCTAGTTTCAATAGGATTAGGGCAGAATGAAGTTAAAGGAGAGTTCGACGAGTCACTCCCCACGAAAGATGAGCGAGAGTTTTAAGAAGGTTCAGCCGGCTATGGCAAGTTACTTTCAGGAAGGTAATGTGAGGTTTCCAGGACAGCCGGCGGTCAAACAAAAGTCTGAGAAATCTGATTGTATCACGTTCAGGGATATTGGAACCATATAAGTATTATGGAGCAATGGAGATAATAGAACATCCTAGGAAAAGTAATGTGGTTTTTAGTGCCAGAAAATTTAAACTCACGAGTTGTGGCCCAATTGGAAACACGACCGATAACATTCTGGAGAGAGGCTGTTACTAGGTGACAATCAACGCCTGCGTCTGCTATAACATTGACAAAGTGAAGACCAAATATTAGATGGAAGAACCGAGACAAGATCATTAATAGAAAGTAGAAAATGAGTGGTGCTAAGGAAACCTTCAGCCTGGATAGTCAGGGGAAAGCACAGTATTAACCTGGACATGGAAATGTCTCTCAGACAATGAGACTGGGCCAAGTAGTGGCATAAGATTTTTCAAGAATGGTTACTAGGAAAGGCATTACGAACATAAGCATCTAAACAGAATAAGGGGTCAATAGTGGATTGGCCCTTACATAAACCAAATTGACGAGTGGAAAGATTTCTGTGACTCCAAATACTACACTAAACTTTTGTTTACTAGAAGTTCCAGCAACTTGCAAACCGCAATGGTTCGATAGTGAGAAACATCATTGCCTAAAATATTTGGCTTATGTATAGGTAGAAGAACGACTGTTTTCCACAGACGAGGAGGAACTCCTTATACAATACAATTTTTATTTCTTTGCAAGTTTGCGTTGAGATTCTGTAGTTACATTAATGAGTTGCAGTGCAAAGAGAGTCACTGTCTTGCCATGGCATTATGGGCAGACTAAATTAATGGCACAAATGTAACCCTAGAGAAATTGATCATAGTTTGTTTAAATTGAACATCTGTTTTTATTTAAATCAGAGATTAAGTTAACTCAAGTTACAATCTGGGGATATTACATTGGGACAATTTGAAGGTATTTTGTAAGTTGTGTAACATATCAATAGTAAATATTTAAGTTATATTATTGGAATATAATATTGAGCATTAGTGAAAGTAGTTTACAGTATGAGAATGTTGCAGTATGGTGTATGAGAGTATAGTTTTGTGCAGGTATTTATACTACAATGTAGGATAAAGTTATGTATGAGCTTTGGGTATTTAAATTTTGAAGTGTTAAAATTTAGGTAATTGGGAGATCTTAATTTAAGTATTGACTATTTAATATTTAGTTTAGGGTGAGAAGATGGTTTTTGAGAAGAGACTTAAATTGATGTACAGACCGGATTACTTTAGTATTTACTGGTAATGAGTACATAGGTGATAAAGAACACAATGCAGTACACAAGTGAAAAAGAACACATTGTTCACATGTTAAAAGGTACACGCAATGGTGTACACAAGTATTAAGGCATAAGTACCAGGGTGTTAGTTGACTGGTGTGAGTCGCATCCTGCGACGAAGTAAGATTAAAGGGACTACAAGAGCCGTCGGATGTAAACGTTGGAGCCTACGATCGACAGGCGGAATTTCTTCAAGGGTTAAAAAGCACATAAGATTTGTTTTTATACCAGAAGAAAAATCTAAAGATGTTAACTCTCTGGCATATTTGGAGGAAAGAGACAAGGGACACAGATGGAGCCACTGACATATAAGTACAAGATGATTTCCAATCGCTGTGGCAACTTCAGCAGAATCTGCAATGCTGACATCAGCAACCCCAAGAACGGCAGCTGCGTCTGGAAACTACCTGCCACTCAGTTTCTGTACCTTTTTCAAAGTGCACTCAGAGGAAGTGGAAGTGACGGTAGAAACATAATCCTGCCAACAAGTGCGTTTTGCTTCACGGATTACACGTCAGGCAACCGCCCTCACTCGCTTAAAATCAAGGAGACGCTCTGTGGTTCGGTTGTAATAATATCGGCCCCACACAAGATGCATCAAACGCACTGCACAAGCACAAGCAGGAGATCATCAAGGTACGCATTTCCGAGAGTGCCTACTTGAGGTTTGAGGGATTGAAGCTGCATTTAAGACAGAGGTTTTAAATAAGTGTAACAGCTCATGGGAGGACAAGGAGAAGGCTCCTCATAACAAAGGTTCGACGCAAGTAAAGGGCCCAGTTGCCCGTTCAAACTGCCAACATGGGCTACGAGGAGAGCGAGAATTTGTATGGTAAGTATGGAGGATAGAAAAATGATCGTTGTTGTCATGTAAATCTGGGAGCACAGACCAGATTAAGTCAAGGGCATTCGAAGAGGCACGAATAGAGTTCTATGCAAGAATCTGAGTGAGAAAAGCCTCTAACTGATCGACACGAGAGTCACAGTGAGACCCTTCTCAGAGAAAATGATGAGCATTAAAATCACTTGAAAAGAGAGAAGGGAGGGAGAAACAAAACAAGATAATGGTCGAGGCGAGAGATACACATAATATTTGTTCAAGTAGATGCGGGCCGCAGTGTAATGCAGGAGTGAAGGATTGGAACGCTGATGAGAAAGGCCTTGTGTAGAAGGTTGAGTAAGGTGATAATGTAAATTGCTGGGGTTGCATCGTGTCCATCACTAGGCTAAATTAAATTGAGCTTCTTATAATAAGGTTATCATTAACTTTTATATTATCATAAATGAAAAAAAATATATATCTATAAACGTATAGGAGAAAATTTTAGAAAGGACTTAATTTTAAATGAATTCTTATAATTGACGAATTTTACATTATATATATATATATATATATATATATATATATATATATATATATATATATATATATATATATATATATATAAATTTTTTTTCAACAAGTCGGCCGTCTCCCACCGAGGCAGGGTGACCCAAAAAAAGAAAGAAAATCCCAAAAAAGAAAATACTTTCATCATCATTCAACACTTTCACCACACTCACACATAATCACTGTTTTTGCAGAGGTGCTCAGAATACAACAGTTTAGAAGCATATACGTATAAAGATACACAACATATCCCTCCAAACTGCCAATATCCCAAACCCCTCCTTTAAAGTGCAGGCATTGTACTTCCCATTTCCAGGACTCAAGTCCGACTATATGAAAATAACCGGTTTCCCTGAATCCCTTCACTAAATATTACCCTGCTCACACTCCATATATATATATATATATATTATATATATATATATATATATATATATATATATATATATATATATATATATAATATATATATATATATATATTTTTTTTTATTTTTATTATCACACTGGCCGATTCCCACCAAGGCAGGGTGGCCCGAAAAAGAAAAACTTTCACCATCATTCACTCCATCACTGTCTTGCCAGAAGGGTGCTTTACACTACAGTTTTTAAACTGCAACATTAACACCCCTCCTTCAGAGTGCAGGCACTGTACTTCCCATCTCCAGGACTCAAGTCCGGCCTGCCGGTTTCCCTGAATCCCTTCATAAATGTTACTTTGCTCACACTCCAACAGCACGTCAAGTATTAAAAACCATTTGTCTCCATTCACTCCTATCAAACACGCTCACGCATGCCTGCTGGAAGTCCAAGCCCCTCGCACACAAAACCTCCTTTACCCCCTCCCTCCAACCCTTCCTAGGCCGACCCCTACCCCGCCTTCCTTCCACTACAGACTGATACACTCTTGAAGTCATTCTGTTTCGCTCCATTCTCTCTACATGTCCGAACCACCTCAACAACCCTTCATCATCCCTCTGGACAACAGTTTTGGTAATCCCGCACCTCCTCCTAACTTCCAAACTACGAATTCTCTGCATTATATTCACACCACACACACACACATTATATATATATATATATATATATATATATATATATATATATATATATATATATATTATATATATATATATATATATACAGGATGGGGTCCACCTCTGGTGTAAATTGAGGGACCCATAGCCTCGGAGAAGTGGATAAAAAGGCTTCAAGGAAGAATATTTGGATGGTGGTAATTCACTTACTGTAAACTACCTTGAAAAGAATAGTATTAAATACAAAACACCAGTATAAACCTGAATAAAGTGTTTAATGTTTTGTGGTAAGCCCATATGTATGATAAGGTGACTCACTACGTTACGACTGGTTATACAGTGCAACAAGCTTACTAACTATACAAGGGCACTGCACAAGGTGCTGCAGGAGTGTTACTGAGCACTAATAACAACACTGAGTCCTCAAACCTAACTTAACTAATGCTAACCCAGTGTCATCAACTATGTATGATGTGGAGGTAGTGGTGGTTACGAGGTCAAGAAGACTGACAGTTATGTGAAGACGAGGCTGGTGGACCGGACATGTTTACACCAACAACCATCTTGGAACATCCAGTGGAGGATGGGGTGCATCCATCCCTTAGCCTGGCTGCCTAATTAGCTGATGGAGGAACAAGCCTCCACTCCTTGCGCTTAGTGACTCACACAGGTTTAGCGATTCATAAAGTAAATTATTTCCAGTGCGGGCAGCCTGAATGGTGTAATGCTGGATGGCTCGTTGGTGCCTTCTAATCTACACCACAGTGGCTGGCTTACTAAGCCACAAATCCAGCCTTATCCACACAGGATTTGCAGGATCATATGGATGGTGCAACTGCATTGACGTAACCGTAAAAAGCCTGCATCGAAAGGCTTAAGCTGGTGCCTTAAAACTGGTTTAATAATTAGCTTAGTTTCGGCTAAGCTGAACACCATGAAGACGAGATATTTCTACCAGGCATGGAAAAGCTTGTGGAAAAAGACACTTATGTACAGCTCAGGACATTTATTAAAGGAAACGTTCGCCACTAGTGGCTTCTTCAGTCCTAATACAGAGAAAACTAAGAAAACGCGTATATATAGTGGCAGGAGTCAGGTGAAGAGTCGTGTGGGTAGAGGTGGTAGTAGTAGTAGTAGTAGTAGTAGTAATGGAGAAGTGAGACGGATGGCTAGAGAGGGACCTGTTGACATCATGTAACAGCAGTTTCCAGAATGGGTAATATCCTGATGATTAGCAATTTCGAGATACTGTAACTACCGGATTTCTGCTTTGTAGTCTTACTGACAGCAACTAGTGCAGCTTCTATGCATTTTCTCCATCTTAAGTGGTCTTCTTTAATCACTTGTTTAGCTTCACTGAATTTCTTGAGGTGTCCAACATCGTCCCTATGTTGAACATACGCGTCTTTGCGATCATCGTTTCTGCAAGCATTTTTGTGTTCGGTGATCCTAATGTCTAGAGATCTACCTGTTTTCCCTACATATGCTGTCACACCCCCCACATGGTATAGTGTAAATTCCTGCACTTGTGCCAGAATCATGCTTGGGTTTTTGTATCGGGTTCCTAATAGTAGTTGAAGAGCTGGTGGATATTTTAGCCAATTATCTGTCAAACATTTTTGAAACATTATTGGCAACGTTGCTGACCGGTAAAACGATGAAACTTGGAGGCTTTTCTTCAACTTGATTGGTGTTGGTCTTGTTGAGAATGCGTGTCGCACGTTTCCTGCAGTCACGTATGAAGTGTAGGGGAAAGTGTAATGAACTAAAAGAGTTGATGTATGTGCATTCTTCGAGGAACTGTGGACTGGAAATTCTGTAGGCTCTCAGAAAGAAGCCAATAACTACCCCTCTTTTAGTTCTGGTGTCATAGTGAGAGAAGAAATGTAGAAGATCGTTCTTGTAGGTAGGTTTCCGGTAGACTTTAAAAGAAAGTCTGCTTTCACCAGTGCGTAGGAGAATGTCGAGAAAAGGTAATTGGTTGTCCTTCTCCTCTTTCGTAAATTTAATAGTAGGTTCCAGAGTGTTGATGGTGTTGAGGATGCCACGTACGTCTAGATTTTTGGGTACAATGACTAAAATATTGTCAACGTACCGCATCCATATACCTGAACTAGGGATGTTACTGAGGATCCGTCTGGATCTAGGTCCTCCATATATAAATTGGCAAGAACTGCGCTAAGGGGGGATCCTATGGCTAGCTCGAAGAGTTGTTTGTACTTCTTGTCCTCAAACTTAGAGCAGTTATAACGAACACAAAGTTCGACAAGGCTCACAAAATCTTGGCGGGGTAAAGGTAACTCTGTATCATCGTTAATCACCCTGCGAAGAAGATAAATGGCTTGATCAACTGGAACATTGGTGAATAAGGCAGTCACGTCAAAACTTGCAAGCTTCTTATCACTCATGTCGAGATCTCTGATACGGTTAAGGAGGTCACCCGAATGCTTTAGGTGAGCCTGACTGATTGTACCCAGGAGCTTAGACAAATATTTCGCCAAAACTCCTGCCAGGCTGTGTGGGGCGCTGCCGATTCCAAATGTAATGGGTCTCATAGGAACATTTGGTTTGTGGGTCTTCGGTAAACCATAAAGCCTTGCTGACTTGGGGTTGGTAGGGATGAGGCGCAAGAGCTTTTTGCCTTCTTCTGATTTCCTGAGTATGCTGCTGGTCTTACTGAGAAAGGAATCTGTTTCTTTCTTCCATGTATGCTCGAGAATGGAAGCGTATGTGTTGGCGTCGTTTAATAAATCTTGCATCTTACTAAAGTACTCTGTACTGTTGAGGATGACCACTCCTTCCCCTTTGTCCGCTGTGGTGATGAGAATATCATTATTAGTGGCCATGTTTTTGAGTGCCTGGAATGACTGGACGACTAGGTTCAGAAACAGCAGTTGCAATAAGTCCTTGTATGAAACCTTTGTTAAATTCAGTGTCACCGAAGTCGTGGTTTTTGATCACTGTGTCTAACTCTTATTTAGGCTTCCGTATGCCAGTTCCAAACTTGAGACCTAAGCCGAGTGCTTCGGAAATGCTTGCAGAAATGACCGCAAAAACGCGTGTGCTCAACATAGGGACGATGTTGGACACCTCATGAAATTCAGTGAAGCTAAACAAGTGGTTAAAGACGACGACTTAAGACGGAGAAAATGCATAGAAGTTGCACTGATTGCTGTCAGTAACCCTATAAAGCAAAAATCCGTTAGTTACAGTATCTCAAAATGGCTAATCAACAGGATATTACCCATTCTGGAAACTGCTGTTACATGATGTCAACAGGTCCCTCTCTAGTCATCCGTCTCACCTCCTTTGTTTCACTACTACTACTACTACCACCACCTCTACCCACACGACACTTCACCTGACTCCTGCCACTATACATACGCATTTTCTTAGTTTTCTCTGTATTAGGACTGAAGAAACCACTCGTGGCGAAACGTTTCCTTTAATAAATGTACTGAACTGTATATAAGTGTCTTTTTCCACATCTTGTCGGTATCAACATACCATTTCCTCACGGAAAAGCTTGCTGGTCCACACACAGCTTCTAATCCACACTGACTAAGCTTCAAAAGCTGGCTTTACTGCACATGTCTGATCCTCACCTCAACGGCTTGGGAAGATGATTAACAGGCAGGTGATAACAGATGGACAATAAGGTCATACCTGTTCTTAGTGGTTTGAAAAAGCCTAAATAAACACAGTTCGTCCTTAACCCCGCGAGGTGTCAGGCTAGTTTGCATCAGTAGTGAGGTGCCAGGCCTCATAGCATTATGTAGCGAGGTGCCCGGCCTCGTAGCATCATGTAGTGAGGTCTCAGGCCCCGTTTGCATCATGTAGTGAGGTGCCCGGCCTCGTAGCATCATGTAGCGAGATGTCAGGCACGTAGCATCGTGTAGCGAGGTGCCAGGCCCCGTAGCATCATGTAGTGAGGTGCCAGGCCGCGTAGCTCATGTAGCGAAGGTGACAGGCCACGTAGGGATCATGTTGCGGGTGTCAGGCCACGTAGCATCATGTAGGGAGGTGCCAGGCTCGTAGCATCATGTAGTGAGGTGCCAGGCCTCGTAGCATCATGAAGCGAGATTTCAGGCCACGTAGCGTCAATTAGTGAGGTGCCAGGCCTCGTAGCATCATGTAGCGAGGTGTCAGGCCACGTAGCATCATGCAGTGAGGTGCCAGGCCTCGTAGCATCATGTAGCGAGGTGTCAGGCCACTTAGCATCATGTAGAGGTGTCAGGCCTCGTAGCATCATGTAGCGAGGTGTCAGGCTACGTAGCATCATGTAGAGAGGTGTCAGGCCTAGTAGCATCATGTAGCGAGGTGTCAGGCTACGTAGCATCATGTAGAGAGGTGTCAGGCCTCGTAGCATCATGTAGCGAGGTGTCAGGCTACGTAGCATCATGTAGAGAGGTGTCAGGCCTCGTAGCATCATGTAGCGAGGTGTCAGGCTACGTAGCATCATGTAGCGAGGTATCAGGCCTCGTAGCATCATGTAGCGAGGTGTCAGGCCTCGTAGCATCATGTAGCGAGGTGTCAGGCCTCGTAGCATCATGTAGCGAGGTGTCAGGCCTCGTAGCATCATGTAGCGAGGTGTCAGGCCTCGTAACATCATGTAGTGAGGTGCCAGGCCTCGTAGCATCATGTAGCAAGCTTCTTATCACTCATGTCGATATCCCTGATACGGTTAAGGAGGTCACCCGAATGCTTTAGGTGAGCCTGACTGATTGTACCCAGGAGCTTAGACAAATATTTCGCCAAAACTCCTGCCAGGCTGTGTGTGGCCCTGCCAATTCCAAATGTAATGGGTCTCATAGGAACATTTGGTTTGTGGGTCTTCGGTAAACCATAAAGCCTTGCTGACTTGGGGTTGGTAGGGATGAGGCGCAAGAGCTTTTTGCCTTCTGATTTCCTGAGTATGCTGCTGGTCTTACTGAGAAAGGAATCTGTTTCTTTCTTCCATGTATGCTCGAGAATGGAAGCGTATGTGTTGGCGTCGTTTAATAAATCTTGCATCTTACTAAAGTCCTCTGTACTGTTGAGGATGACCACTCCTTCCCCTTTGTCCGCTGTGGTGATGAGAATATCATTATTAGTGGCCATGTTTTTGAGTGCCTGGAATGACTGGACGACTAGGTTCAGAAACAGCAGTTGCAATAAGTCCTTGTATGAAACCTTTGTTAAATTCAGTGTCACCGAAGTCGTGGTTTTTGATCACTGTGTCTAACTCTCATTTAGGCTTCCGCATGCCAGTTCCAAACTTGAGACCTAAGCCGAGTGCTTCGGAAATGCTTGCAGAAATGACCGCAAAAACGCGTGTGTTCAACATAGGGACGATGTTGGACACCTCATGAAATTCAGTGAAGCTAAACAAGTGGTTAAAGACGACGACTTAAGACGGAGAAAATGCATAGAAGTTGCACTGATTGCTGTCAGTAACCCTATAAAGCAAAAATCCGTTAGTTACAGTATCTCAAAATCGCTAATCAACAGGATATTACCCATTCTGGAAACTGCTGTTACATGATGTCAACAGGTCCCTTTCTAGTCATCCGTTTCACCTCCTTTGTTTCACTACTACTACTACTACCACCACCTCTACCCACACGACACTTCACCTGACTCCTGCCACTATACATACGCATTTTCTTAGTTTTCTCTGTATTAGGACTGAAGAAACCACTCGTGGCGAAACGTTTCCTTTAATAAATGTACTGAACAGTATATAAGTGTCTTTTTCCACATCTTGTCGGTATCAACATACCATTTCCTCACGGAAAAGCTGGCTGGTCCACACACAGCTTCTAATCCACACTGACTAAGCTTCAAAAGCTGGCATACTGCACACTGTCTGATCCTCACCTCAACGGCTTGGGAAGATGATTAACAGGCAGGTGATAACAGATGACAATAAGGTCATACCTGTTCTTAGTGGTTTGACAAGCCATAATAAACACAGTTCGTCCTTAACCCCAGCGAGGTGTCAGGCTACGTAGCATCATGTAGTGAGGTGCCAGGCCTCATAGCATTATGTAGCGAGGTGCCAGGCCTCGTAGCATCATGTAGTGAGGTCTCAGGCCACGTAGCATCATGTAGTGAGGTGCCAGGCCTCGTAGCATCATGTAGTGAGGTCTCAGGCCACGTAGCATCATGTAGTGAGGTCTCAGGCCACGTAGCATCATGTAGTGAGGTGTCAGGCCTCGTAGCATCATGTAGTGAGGTGCCAGGCCTCGTAGCATCATGTAGCGAGGTGACAGGCCACGTAGCATCATGTTGCGAGGTGTCAGGCCACGTAGCATCATGTAGTGAGGTGCCAGGCCTCGTAGCATCATATAGTGAGGTGCCAGGCCTCGTAGCATCATGTAGCGAGATTTCAGACCACGTAGCATAAATTAGTGAGGTGCCAGGCCTCGTAGCATCATGTAGCGAGGTGTCAGGCCACGTAGCATCATGTAGTGAGGTGCCAGGCCTCGTAGCATCATGTAGCGAGGTGTCAGGCCACTTAGCATCATGTAGAGAGGTGTCAGGCCTCGTAGCATCATGTAGTGAGGTGTCAGGCTACGTAGCATCATGTAGCGAGGTGTCAGGCCTCGTAGCATCATGTAGCGAGGTGTCAGGCCTCGTAACATTATGTAGTGAGGTGCCAGGCCTCGTAGCATCATGTAGCAAGCTTCTTATCACTCATGTCGATATCCCTGATACGGTTAAGGAGGTCACCCGAATGCTTTAGGTGAGCCTGACTGATTGTACCCAGGAGCTTAGACAAATATTTCGCCAAAACTCCTGCCAGGCTGTGTGGGGCGCTGCCAATTCCAAATGTAATGGGTCTCATAGGAACATTTGGTTTGTGGGTCTTCGGTAAACCATAAAGCCTTGCTGACTTGGAGTTGGTAGGGATGAGGCGCAAGAGCTTTTTTGCCTTCTGATTTCCTGAGTATGCTGCGGGTCTTACTGAGAAAGGAATCTGTTTCTTTCTTCCATGTATGCTCGAGAATGGAAGCGTATGTGTTGGCGTCGTTTAATAAATCTTGCATTTTACTAAAGTACTCTGTACTGTTGAGGATGACCACTCCTTCCCCTTTGTCCGCTGTGGTGATGAGAATATCATTATTAGTGGCCATGTTTTTGAGTGCCTGGATGTAGCAGCGTGGAATGACTGGACGACTAGGTTCAGAAACAGCAGTTGCAATAAGTCCTTGTATGAAACCTTTGTTAAATTCAGTGTCACCGAAGTCGTGGTTTTTGATCACTGTGTCTAACTCTTATTTAGGCTTCTGTATGCCAGTTCCAAACTTGAGACCTAAGCCGAGTGCTTCGGAAATGCTTGCAGAAATGACCGCAAAAACGCGTGTGTTCAACATAGGGACGATGTTGGACACCTCATGAAATTCAGTGAAGCTAAACAAGTGGTTAAAGACGACGACTTAAGACGGAGAAAATGCATAGAAGTTGCACTGATTGCTGTCAGTAACCCTATAGAGCAAAAATCCGTTAGTTACAGTATCCCAAAATCGCTAATCAACAGGATATTACCCATTCTGGAAACTGCTGTTACATGATGTCAACAGGTCCCTCTCTAGTCATCCGTCTCACCTCCTTTGTTTCACTACTACTACTACTACCACCTCTACCCACACGGCACTTCACCTGACTCCTGCCACTATACATACGCATTTTCTTAGTTTTCTCTGAAGAAACCACTCGTGGCAAAATGTTTCCTTTAATAAATGCACTGAACTACATGTATATAAGTGTCTTTTTCCACATCTTGTCGGTATCAACATACCATTTCCTCATGGAAAAGCTTGCTGGTCCACACACACCTTCTAATCCACACTAAGCTTCAAAAGCTGGCATACTGCACACTGATCCTCACCTCAACGGCTTGGAAAGATGATTAACAGGCAGGTGATAACAGATGACAATAAGGTCATACCTGTTCTTAGTGGTTTGACAAGCCATAATACACACAGTTCATTAACCCCAGCAAGGTGTCAGGCTACGTAGCATCATGTAGTGAGGTGCCAGGCCTCGTAGCATCGTGTAGTGAGGTGCCAGGCCTCATAGCATCATGTAGCGAGGTGTCAGGCTACGTAGCACCATGTAGTGAAGTGCCAGGCCTCATAGCATCATGTAGCGAGATGTCAGGCTACGTAGCATCATGTAGTGAGGTGCCAGGCCTCGAAGCATCATGTAGCGAGGTGTTAGGCCACGTAGCATCATGCTGCGAGGTGTCAGGCCACGTAGCATCATGCTGCGAGGTGTCAGGCCACGTAGCATCATGTAGTGAGGTGCCAGGCCTCGTAGCATCATGTAGCGAGGTGCCAGGCCTCGTAGCATTATGTAGCGAGGTGTCAGGCCACGTAGCATCATGTAGTGAGGTGCCAGGCCTCGTAGCATCATGTAGCGAGGTGTTAGGCCACGTAGCATCATGTAGCGAGGTGTCAGGCCACGTAGCATCATGTAGTGAGGTGTCAGGCCTCGTAGCATCATGTAGTGAGGTGCCAGGCCACGTAGCATCATGTAGTGAGGTGCCAGGCCTCGTAGCATCATGTTGCGAGGTGTCAGGCCACGTAGCATCATGTAGCGAGGTGTCAGGCCTCGTAGCATCATGTAGCGAGGAGTTAGGCCACGTAGCATCATGTAGTGAGGTGCCAGGCCTCGTAGCATCATGTAGCGAGGTGTCAGGCCTCGTAGCATCATGTAGTGAGGTGCCAGGCCTCGTAGCATCATGTAGTGAGATGCCAGGCCTCGTAGCATCATGTAGCGAGGTGTCAGGCCTAGTAGCATCATGTAGCGAGGTGTCAGGCTACGTAGCATCATGTAGCGAGGTGTCAGGCTACGTAGCATCATGTAGCGAGGTGTCAGGCCTCGTAGCATCATGTAGTAAGGTTCCAGGCCTCGTAGCATCATGTAGCGAGGTGTCAGGCCTCGTAGCATCATGTAGCGAGGTGTCAGGCTACGTAGCATCATGTAGCGAGGTGTCAGGCTACGTAGCATCATGTAGCGAGGTGTCAGGCCTCGTAGCATCACGTAGCGAGGTGTCAGGCTACGTAGCATCATGTAGTGAGGTGCCAGGCTACGTAGCATTATGTAGCGAGGTGTCAGGCCTCGTAGCATCATGTAGCGAGGTGTCAGGCTACGTAGCATCATGTAGTGAGGTGTCAGGCCTCGTAGCATCATGTAGTGAGATGTCAGGCCTCGTAGCATCATGTAGTGAGATGTCAGGCTACGTAGCATCATGTAGCGAGGTGTCAGGCTACGTAGCATCATGTAGCGAGGTGTCAGGCTACGTAGCATCATGTAGCGAGGTGTCAGGCTACGTAGCAACATGTAGGGAGGTTTCAGGCTTCGTAGCATCATGTAGCGAGGTGTCAGGCTACGTAGCATCATGTAGTGAGGTGCCAGGCCTCATAGCATTATGTAGTGAGGTGCCAGGCCTCGTAGCATCATGTAGTGAGGTGTCAGGCCTCGTAGCATCATGTAGTGAGGTGCCAAGCCTCGTAGCATCATGTAGCGAGGTGACAGGCCACGTAGCATCATGTTGCGAGGTGTCAGGCCACGTAGCATCATGTAGTGAGGTGCCAGGCCTCGTAGCATCATATAGTGAGGTGCCAGGCCTCGTAGCATCATGTAGCGAGATTTCCGACCACGTAGCATAAATTAGTGAGGTGCCAGGCCTCGTAGCATCATGTAGCGAGGTGTCAGGCCACGTAGCATCATGTAGTGAGGTGCCAGGCCCCGTAGCATCATGTAGCGAGGTGTCAGGCCTCGTAGCATCATGTAGCGAGGTGTCAGGCTACGTATCATCATGTAGCGAGGTGTCAGGCTACGTAGCATCATGTAGCGAGGTGTCAGGCTTCGTTGCATCATGTAGCGAGGTGTCAGGCCTCGTAGCATCATGTACCGAGGTGTCAGGCTACGTAGCATCATGTACCGAGGTGTCAGGCCTCGTAGCATCATGTAGTGAGATGTCAGGCCTCGTAGCATCATGTAGTGAGGTGCCAGGCCTCGTAGCATCATGTAGCGAGGTGCCAGGCCTCGTAGCATCATGTAGTGAGGTGCCAGGCCTCGTAGCATCATGTAGTGAGGTGCCAAGTCTCGTAGCATCATGTAGCGAGGTGCCAGGCCTCGTAGCATCATGTAGCTAGGTGTCAGGCCACGTAGTATCATGTAGTGAGGTGCCAGGTCTCGTAGCATCATGTAGCGAGGTGCCAGGCCTCGTAGCATCATGTAGTGAGGTGCCAGGCCTCGTAGCATCATGTAGTGAGGTGCCAGGCCTCGTAGCATCATGCAGTGAGGTGCCAGGCCTCGTAGCATCGTGTAGCGAGGTGTCAGGCCTCGTAGCATCATGTAGCGAGGTGTCAGGCTACATAGCATCATGTAGTGAGGTGCCAGGCCACGTAACATCGTGTAGAGAGGTGTCAGGCCACGTAGCATCGTGTAGAGAGGTGTCAGGCCACGTAGCATCATGTAGCGAGGAGCCAGGCCACGTAGCATCATGTTGCGAGGTGTCAGGCTACGTAGCATCATGCAGCCAGGTGCCAGGCCACGTAGTATCATGTAGTTTGCCAGGCCTCGTAGCATCATGTTGTGAGGTGCCAGGCCACGTAGAATCATGTAATGAGGTGCCAGGCCTCGTAGCATCATGTAGTGAGGTGCCAGGTCTCGTAGCATCATGTAGCGAGGTGCCAGGCCTCGTAGCATCATGTAGCGAGGTGCCAGGCCTCGTAGCATCATGTAGTGAGGTGCCAGGCCTCGTAGCATCATGTAGCGAGGTGTCAGGCCAAGTAGCATCATGTAGTGAGGTGCCAGGCCTCGTAGCATCGTGTAGCGAGGTGTCAGGCCTCGTAGCATCATGTAGCGAGGTGTCAGGCTACATAGCATCATGTAGTGAGGTGCCAGGCCACGTAGCATCATGTAGTGAGGTGCCAGGCCACGTAGAATCATGTAATGAGGTGCCAGGCCTCGTAGCATCATGTAGTGAGGTGCCAGGCCTCGTAGCATCATGTAGTGTAGTGCCAGGCCACGTAGCATCATGTAGTGAGGTGCCAAGCCTCATAGCATCATGTAGTGAGGTGCCAGGCCTCATAGCATCATGTAGTGAGGTCCCAGGCCTTATAGCATCATGTAGTGAGGTGCCAGGCCACGTAGCATAATGTAGTGAGGTGCCAGGCTTCGTAGCATCATGTAGTGATGTGCCAGGCCTCGTAGCATCATGTAGCGAGGTGCCAGGCCACGTAGCATCATTTAGTGAGGTGCCAGGCCTCGTAGCATCATGTAGTGAGGTGCCAGGCCCTGTAGCATCATGTAGTGAGGTGCCAGGCCACGTAGCATCACGTAGTGAGGTGGCAGGCCACGTAGCATCATGAACACACATGGGGGGATAATAGCTCTCGCACCTAATTTTCCGACAGGATATCACTAATTCATCTAGGGTGTCCACATCGCTGTAACCACTTGTTAAGTGTTGAGTAATCTGGGTAAATGAAGAACCATTGCCTATGTTGTAGACGTTTATTTTCGGCATGACCGGGGAGCCTGCTAGCAGAGTATCTAGCCTGCTGGCAGAGTATCTAGCCTGCAGGCAGAGTATCTAGCCTGCTAGCAGAGTATCTAGCCTGCTAGCAGAGCATCTTGCCTGCTAGCAGAGTATCTAGCCTGCTAGCAGAGCATCTTGCCTGCTAGCAGAGCATCTTGCCTGCTAGCAGAATATCTAGTCTCCTAGCAGAGTATCTAGCCTGCTAGCAGAGTATCTAGCCTGCTAGCAGAGCATCTTGCCTGCTAGCAGAGTATCTAGCCTGCTAGCAGAGCATCTTGCCTGCTAGCAGAGCATCTTGCCTGCTAGCAGAATATCTAGTCTCCTAGCAGAGTATCTAGCCTGCTAGCAGAGTATCTAGCCTGCTAGCAGAGTATCTAGCCTGCTAGCAGAGTATCTAATCTCCTTGGCGTCTAATTCAAAACTGAGCTGGTAGGCCGGACTCAAAAGTACTCAAGGTGCTAGTGAGCCTATGACATCACTCGAAGAGAAGGCTGGCTAACCATCTCTTACACAAACTCAGCCCCCAGCCCCAGTGCTGATTCAGTCTCAGCCCCCAGCCCCAGTGCTGATTCAGTCTCAGCCCCCAGCCCCAGTGCTGATTCAGTCTCAGCCCCCACCCTTACTGCCAGTCCAGACTCTACTAGGGACCCTACCACAGTCTCCACTAAAACCTTAAATATACAACCATCATTGCACAAGACCATAGCCCACATTACAGATGTAGGGGAGGAGTCTCCTACTTCTTCTACTGAGGAAAGTAGATGGAATCCAGGACAGGGTGGCCCTGGCGTGGATACTGAGGATTATAGTACAGTCCCAGAAACTACAGAAATTGACAGCACACCTCCCAACAATTCTATCCAACCAAAAGTGAAATTGTGCAAATACTATGTTTGGGGCATCTGTAAGCATGGAATATCAGGGAAAAAATGGGACATGCAACTTTGAGCATCCCAAAAAATGTAGTGACTTCCTGTTTAAAGGAGTGTGTCGTTCTTCTTCCTGTACTTTTTCACCCAAAAATGTGTCACTCCTCGGTCCTCCAGAAACAGTGTTACAACATCGACTGCCCTGCATACCATCTTAAAGGGACCAGGAGGCACAGACCCCACGAGACAAACAATAGTAGCTACGACAACCCAACTCCTGGTGATTTTTAGTGGCAGGAAATGCAAAAAGAAAATGGAAGGAAATAAAATAGTCCACCACCTTGAACCTTGTTGGACTGGAGGCACAGCCAGTGGCCACCCATGGCCCTCCAGAACTACAACTAATGATACCAATAACAAAATCCCCCAACAAAAACAGAATACAACCTCGTTTATATTTGCTAATATACAGGGCTTTAAGCCATCCACCAACAACAAAATACCTTTTATCAGTGGGCTTCTAGAGGAGTCTAATGCAATGTTTGCAGCCTTCACAGAGACTCACACAAAAGATCACTTTGACAGTGAAATATGAATAAGTGGTTACAACCTTTTAAGATGCGACAGAAAGAACAGGCAACAAGGGGGGGTTGACCTGTATGTCAAAGAGTCGCTCATCTGCATGGAGTTGCTGAACACCACAAATGATGTAGTTGAAGTTCTATCAATAAAGATCGAGAACCAAAACCTAGTCATTGTGGTTGTATATAAGCCACCAGATGCAATCTCCCAACAGTTCAAGGAACAGCTACTGAAAATTGATTACTGTTTGGAAAACCTTCCAGCTCCATCCCCAAACATCTTGCTGCTCTGTATTTCAACCTAAGGCATACAAAATGGAAGAATGTAGCAAATAATGTTATAGCTGAAACAATCCCCGGAGGTAGCGCAGATGAAAGGTCACACACACATGAGCTACTAAGTCTCTGCGAGAAACACACCTTAAGCCAGCAGATAGTGGAACCAACTAGACTAGAAAACACACTATCTTATCTACACAAATAATGAGAACCTGATAAGAGACAATATCAAAAACAGCTAATTCCAAACACAATCTAATCGAAGTCCAGACTTACATGCATAGGGGTCCTGATCAGCAGAATGCATGTAACTGTGAAGGTGTCTTCACAAAATACAATTTAAACAACAAGAACATCAACTGGGACCAGGTAAATATGTCTTAAATGAAACATGTTGGGAAGATATCTTAAATAACATGCATCCAAACCAGTGCCTTGAAAGGGTCAGCTTCCTGGCAGCTGAAGCATGTTCTTTGCATATTCCCCTAAGAAAGAAGAAGAGCAGAACTAAACTGGAGAGAGAAAAACGCTCCCTCTACAGAAGACGACAAAGAATCACTGAGCTCCTCAGGAACGCTAGAATATCTGATACACTGATACACGGAAGGAAGCGCTGACCAGGGAAGTGGAAATTATCGAACTTAAAGGACTCTTACAGGAACCAGAAGAGACAGGAGGAACTTAAAGCTATTAGTGAAATTGAAAGAAATTCGAAATATTTCTTTTCATATGCCAAAAACAAGGCAAATACCACATCCAGTATCAGGCCCTTACTCAGAAAAGATGGGACTTACACAGATGACAACAAGGAAATGAGTGAAATACTGAAATCCCAGTACGTCTCTGTGTTTAGTGAGCCATTAATCAGTCTGAGGATCGACAATCCAAATGATTTCTTCATGAATGAGCCTCCAAATCCCATCAATGTACGCCAGATTTTCGACATTACCCTAACTCCGATAGACTTTGAAAAAGGCATTGACAACATGCCCATGCACTCAGCCCCAGGCCCAGGCTCGTGAAACTCTGTGTTCATTAAGAACCGCAAGAAAACCCTTTCACGTGCCCTAAGTATACTATGGAGAAGGAGCTTAGACATGGGTGAAATTCCACAGTCACTTAAAACAACGGATATAGCCCCACTCCATAAAGGTGGCTCTAACGTCCCACATCATAAAAATCTTTGAAAGAGTGCTAAGAAGCATGATTGCAAACCACCTACCTGGAGTTTACCTGGAGAGAGTTCCGGGGGTCAACGCCCCCGCGGCCCAGTCTGTGACCAGGCCTCCTTAGGTCAGTGTCCCAGGATGCGACCCACACCAGTCGACTAACACCCAGGTACCCATTTTACTGATGGGGAACATAGACAACAGGTGGAAAGAAACACGTCCAATGTTTCTACTCTGGCTGGGAATCGAACCCAGGCCCTCGCCGTGTGAAGCGAGAGCGTTAACCACCAGGCCACCAGAGCCCCCCTGGATTCCCAAAAACTGCACAATCCAGAACATCGGTTCCTGCCTCTCACAACTACTGGATCACTATGATATGGCCTTGGATGCACTGGAAGAAAAACAGAATGCAGATGTAATATACACAGACTTTGCAAAAGCGTTTGACAAGTGCGATCATGGTGTAATAGCGCACAAAATACGTGCTAAAGGAATAACTGGCAAAGTGAGGACGTGGATCTTCAACTTCCTAACCAATCGAACACAAGTAGTAGTGGTCAATAGAGTTAAATCGGAGGCTGCCATAATGAAGAGCTCTGTTACACAAGGCACAGTACTCGCCCCATCCAGTTCCTCATCCTCATATCAGACAGAGAAGTAATCCACAGCACCGTATCATCCTTTGCAGACTATGCTAGGATCTGCATGAGACTGTCATCTATTAAGGACGCGGTTAACCTCCAAGAAGATATAAACAAAGTTTTCCAGTGGGCAACGGTAAACAATATGATGTTCAATGAGGATAAATTCCATCTACTCCGTTATGGAAAACTGGAGGAGATAATAACTAGAACAGAGTATACTACAAGCTCTGGCCATACAATGGAGCAGAAAAATAATGTAAGGGACCTGGGAGTAGTAATGTCTGAGGATCTCACTTTCAAGGATCACAACAGTGCCACGATCACAAGTGCAAAGAAAATAATAGGATGGATAATGATAACGTTCAAAACAAGAGATGCCAAGCCAATGATGATAATTTTCAAATCACTTGTCCTCTCTAGGCTGAAATACTGCTGTACATTAACATCTCCGTTCAAAGCAGGTGAAATTGCAGATCTAGAGAGTGTACAGAGAACCTTTATTGCACGTATAAGTTCTGTCAAGCACCTTAACTACTGGGAACGCTTGGAAGCACTTGACTTGTACTCGTTGGAACGCAGGAGAGAGAGAGATATATCATAATCTACACTTGGAAAATCCTAGAAGGAATGGTCCCGAATCTGCACACAGAAATCACTCCCTACGAAAGTAAAAGACTGGGCAGGCGATGCAAAATACCCCCAATTAAAAGTAGGGGCGCCATTGGTACACTAAGAGAAAACACCATAAGTGTCCGGGGCCCAAGACTGTTCAACAGCTTCCCACCAAGCATAAGGGGAATTACCAATAGGCCCCTGGCTGCCTTCAAGAGGGAGCTGGACAGATACCTAAAGTCAATGCCGGATCAGCCGGGCTGGGGTTCGTACGTTGGGCTACGTGCAGCCAGCAGTAACAGCCTGGTTGATCAGGCCCTGATCCACCGGGAGGCCTGGTCGTGGACCGGGCCGCGGGGGCGTTGATCCCCAGAATAACCTCCAGGTAGACTCCAGGTAGAGGCGGCCTATGGGAACACTTCCATCATTCAAGGAGGGGCGAGGCCGGCCACCAGGTCCCTGAAGGGAGGACCAGCACGTTCCCAGATAATCCAGTTCTCATAGCGATCAGCACCACCACTGAGGCTCACAATGAAGGTGGACGGACAATCCCTCTTCTCTTTGTCTAGGTGTTGAAATTTACTAAGAGGGAAAATATCCTCAAATAAGGAGGCCGAGTGTAAAGAGGGAAAGGGGTGGGAGTATTTATATTTGATCCGAGGAAGAAGACGAAAGATCTAATGCCTTGAAAAGACCAAAAAGGCACAATACCGTGACTGGAACAATACAAAAATATTCCGCACTTGGAAAATTGTAAATGGTCCGGCTTGGACCATTTACAAAGTCAAGAGCCTCTTCGCCTTGTTACAGTACACCAGTATTCAAAATTTATATACGATCGAGGCGTTCTCAAGTAATAAATAAAATCCTTGAGGTTAAAATATAATTCAGGTAATCACAATAAGGTTCCTATGCGAGGATACCTAATTAAGGTTAATTATTTTAATAATGATGTTCTGTAAATTGTGGTAATAGAGAGAGATCAGTGGCCCTGGGCACCATAGTTCCCGTGTTCCTTGAGCCATGACAGTCTATGGCAGCACCTGACAAGTTTCATTTGTTTCGCGTTTTTTTTTTTTTCAAGCAAATTGGAAGAGTTGGTATATTACTCTGAAGAGCCTAGGTGTCTGGCTAATTTTGTGTTGCAATAATGCTGGTAATGTTGGCTTGACAAAGCTCCTGGAGAGCGAAACGTTCCTACAATAAAACGTCGCATTAGTCGCACTTGTGTCCTTTTACTCAAATTTGTGTTGTCTGTGCGTACGCATATGCAATGGTAAGCACAAACATGTATGCATATGCATCTAAACGCATACATCAGTAGTATATATGCACACGCGTATGTACACACAAGCATACTTCCGTACATACATACCCAAATGTAAGTACCAGCATATTTTCGCACACGCATACATATACACTCACACGTACACACCTACGTACATACGCTAGTATTCACGTAGGAAATTAATTACACTAGCATGAGCGTGATATGTAAACAATAGAAGCGAGTGTCTTACTCTCGCGGGAGAAGCTGTTATCCCTCAACCTGGCTGGCTGCAACCTCCGCACGTACAGTGAAGATTCTTCGTCGACCGTCGTACGTTGGTGCCCCTCTGTGTTGATGAACCCAACGGTGGGTAACCAGAGGCTCATCATGTTTGTGTAGTTCACCTTATTGAGTCTGTGGTTAGCCTTCAGGTTACAATAAACGAGTCGATTATCGAACCAAATCATCTGAATCTTATAAGACACCTGCATCACCATCTGCATGGTGTAGATGTTGGTGAACTCGATACTAATGTTCAAAGTTAATGGCAAGTTCGCGCTGCCTTCTTTATCACTCATTTCTGGCGGCAGATCCTTGTTGTAATCTTCCGGGAACCTGATGAGCTCACAGCCAACCTCATCGCTGTGATCGAGACAGTCGTACTTGTGGTCACAACGGTTCTCATGGGCTATGCATGTCGCATCATCACAGGTATAACTGTTAGCCCCACAAGGCGTGAGAACGAGAGTCCGTGAACCTTCTCGTTGGTCACAAACTGTTGTCTCAAGATACCAGACACGACGCCCCATGGGCATGCCGAAAGGCGCGTCGGGGTCTAGCCTAGCTAGTGTCTTGTTTGTCACTACGTTGATCCACAACCAGTCGTCATCCACCTTCCGGATGTGGTACTCTCCATATCCTTTAAAATATAGATCTCCCAGATCCTCTTGGAAGGCACTGTAGTGGACATTGCGGTCTTCTAACTCGCATGTTCCCAGAAAGGAGAAGATTTGTAGCTCGCGGAATTCACATATTGCGCACCTTTCGTTCGTGGCGCAGTCAGTGTCTGCAATGCCGGATTGTTCAATGATGGCGCAGTTCTCGTAGAACAAGCCATTAGGTTCCCCAACCTTCCAGGCTACAGATGAGGCAATGGTGTTGTCATAGTGGATGACCCATATACCATCGTGCATAACGTCAGTGATTGGAGTCCAGAAGGATCCACTGCACATAAATAAGTCTAGCTGATCAGGCCAAACACGATAGGAGAGATTGTACCAGAAGTTAACCTCATTTATGGTCGTCGGAAGAGGCAGGTGAGAGCCCAGAGCCTCACAAATGTAAAACGCCTGAGGTTTTGACAGTTTGGGGAACCCAAAGTATACAATGTCTGTGATTTGTTCGCAAAAGTACTCGAGAGAAGCTTGATACTCCGTAATATTGTGAAGGTCCCATCCTCCCTCCCAGGATATGTAGTTACCCTGAGGATCGTACTCACAGGCGGCCATGTCCGCTATCATCTCCATACTCAGTACTGAGTCCCACATGTTAACCTGAAAAAGGTAAGAAAAGGAACATCGTGCTAAATTTCCACAAGTTTATTAACTGGTCACTGGCACAAACGAGTTCACATGAAGGCAATATAACATATAATAAAATTAATATTCTTCATTTCGATCTCGTACTGAGACCCTCTTAAGCATCTTAAAAATGTGTTCATAAAATTAAACTTATGCATGAAGACTGATCACATAACCTAAGTCAGGCCACTTATATTCAGTCAGATGCAGGTTTCCACTGAGCTTCTGAAATGTTGAAATTGGGTCGTGATACAATAACATCTGACTTAAAGATTTTGTACACTTAAATACATTTTACTGTATAAAATGAAAGTTGTTTTCCCTGTAAAAATTATGCATATAATTCTAAAATTTCTGTAAAACTGCTGAACCCGCTTTCATTTTCAACAAATTTTTGCTATGTACGATCGGCTACAATGTTTGCAAGTGTCACTCGCTTTTTCAAAACCTGTAATAACACAATTACCTTTGTTATTAAGGTTGAGGTACAAGTATTTTGTGAGTATTGATTACATTTTTGTGTTGTTTCACGGTATCGTGGTAAGGACTTAACAACCGGGTATTGGATTCTCCTTATGTTGCGTAAATTTTCTTTATCGACTCTGTAATAACTGGCATCAACTCTTCCTTAAGAGAGTGGTGAAGCAATGTAAAAAGAGCAAACGAGAGAGTGGGTGATATGTTATCACATATTTTGTTGAAAATAAGAAAAGGTTTTGGAGTCAGATTAATAAGTTGAGAAAGCCTAGAGAACAAATGGATTTGTTATATAAAAATAGGAGAGGAGAGTTATTAAATGGAGAGTTGGAGGTATCGGGAAAATGGAGGGAATATTTTGAGAAATAGTTAAATGTTGATGAAGATAGGGAAGCTGTGATTTCGTGTATAGGGCAAGGAGGAATAACATCTTATAAAAAGGAGTGAGGAAGAACCGGTTGTGAGTGTGGGGGAAGTTCGTGAGGCAGTGAGTAGAATGAAAGGGGGTAAAGCTGCTAGGATTGATGGGACAGAAATGTTAAAAGCAGGTGGGGATATAGTTTTGGAGTGGTTGGTGCTTTTATTTAATAAATGTATGGAAGATGGTAAGGTACCTAGGAATTGGCAGAAAGTATGCATAGTTCCTTTGTATAAAGGCAAAGGGGACAACAGAAAATGTAAAAATTATAGGGGAATAAGTCTGTTGAGTATACCTGGTAAAGTGTATGGTAGAGCTATTGAAAGAATTAAGAGTAAGACGGAGAGCAGGATAGCAGATGAACAAGGAGGCTTTAGGAAGGGTAGAGGGTGTGTAGACCAAGTGTTTGCAGTGAAACATACAAGTAACAGTATTTAGATAAGGGTACAGAGGTTTTTGTGGCATTTATGGATTTGGAAAACGCATATAATAGGGTGGATAGGGGGCAATGTGGAAGATGCTGCAAATGTACGGAATAGAAGGTGGGTTATTGAAAGCAGTTAAGAGTCTGTACGAGGATAGTGAGGTTCAGGTTAGAGTACGTAGGCGAGAGGAAGATTATTTCCCAGTAAAAGTAGGCCTTAGACAGGGATGTGTGATGTCACCATGGTTGTTCAATATATTTATAAATGGAGTTGTAATAAAATTGAATGGTCGGGTGTTGGCAAGAGGTGTGGGGTTAAAGGATAACGTATTAACACAAAGTGGGAGTTATCACAGTTGCTTTTTGCTGATGACACTGCTTTTGGGGTATTCTGAAGAGAAGTTGCAGTGGTTGGTTGATGAATTTGGTAGGGTATGTAATAAAAGTAAATTAAAGTGAATATAGGAAAAAGTAAGGTGATAAGGATAACAAAAACATTAGGTAATGAAAGATTGGATATTAGATTGGAGGGTGAGAGTATGGAGGAGGTGAATGTATTCAGATATTTGGCAGTGGACGTTTCAGCAGATGGGTCGATGAAAGATGAGGTAAATTATAGAACTGACGAGGGGGGAAAGGGTGAGTAGTGCACTGAGGCGTCTGTGGAGACAAAACTTTATCCGTGAGAGCAAAGAGGGGAATATATGAGAGTATAATTATATCAACACTCATATATGGGTGTGAGGCATGGGCTGTGAATATTCCAACAAGGAGAAGGCTGGAGGCAGTGGAGATGTCATGTCTAAGGGCAATGTGTGGTGTGAACATAATGCAGAGAATTCGTAGTTTGGAGATTAGGAGCCGTGGGATTACCAAAACTATTATCCAGAGGGCTGAGGAGGGGGTGTTGAGATGGTTTGGACATGTAGAAAGGATGGAACGAAACAGAATGACTTCGAGAGTGTGTAAATCTGTAGTGGAGGGAAGGTGGGGTAGGGGTCGGCCTATGATAGGTTGGAGGGAGGGGGTAAAGGAGGTTTTGTGTGCGAGGGGCTTGGACTTCCAGCAAGCATGCGTGAGCATGTTAGATAGGAGCAAATGGAGACAAATGGTTTTCAGGACTTGACATGCTATTGGAGTGTAAGCAAGGTAACATTTATTAAGGGATTCTGGGAAAACGGCAGGCCGGGCTTGATTCCTGGAGATTATTATAATCAAAAAGAAGCGCTAAACCACAAGGGCTATACAGCGCTGCAGGGCAGGAAGGAAGCGAGGGTATCAGGTAGCCAGAGGTGGGCCACCCTGCCTCGGTGGGCCACCCTGCCTCGGTAGGCCACCCTGCCTTGGTGGGCCACCCTGCCTTGGTGGGTCACCCTGCCTTGGTGGGTCACCCTGCCTTGGTGGGTCACCCTGCCTTGGTGGGCCACCCTGCCTTGGTGGGCCACCCTGCCTTGGGTGGGCTACCCTGCCTTGGTGGGCCACCCTGCCTTGGTGGGCCACCCTGCCTTGATGGGCCACCCTGCCTTGGTGGGCCACCCTGCCTTGATGGGCCACCTGCCTTGGTGGGTCACCCTGCCTTGGTGGGCCACCCTGCCTTGGTGGGCCACCCTGCCTTGGTGGGTCACCCTGCCTTGGTGGGCCACCCTGCCTTGGTGGGCCACCCTGCCTTGGTGGGCCACCCTGCCTTGGTGGGCCACCCTGCCAAGGTAAAATAAGTTATTTATGTTTATATGTGTGTTAGCTAAAAAACAATAAAAATTATTGTCCTCCCTTTCTGTCGCTACATTCATTAGGTACCTTTTGGCACTCTTCTTGAACTGCTCTGTCGCTACATTCATTAGGTACCTTTTGGCACTCTTCTTGAACTGCTCTGTCGCTACATTCATTAGGTACCTTTTGGCACTCTTCTTGAACTGCTCTGTCGCTACATTCATTGGTACCTTTTGCACTCTTCTTGAACTGCTCTGTCGCTACATTCATTAGGTACCTTTTGGCACTCTTCTTGAACTGCTCTGTCGCTACATTCATTAGGTACCTTTTGGCACTCTTCTTGAACTGCTCTGTCGCTACATTCATTAGGTACCTTTTGGCACTCTTCTTGAACTGCTCTGTCGCTACATTCATTAGGTACCTTTTGGCACTCTTCTTGAACTGCTCTGTCGCTACATTCATTAGGTACCTTTTGGCACTCTTCTTGAACTGCTCTGTCGCTACATTCATTAGGTACCTTTTGGCACTCTTCTTGAACTGCTCTGTCGCTACATTCATTAGGTACCTTTTGGCACTCTTCTTGAACTGCTCTGTCGCTACATTCATTAGGTACCTTTTGGCACTCTTCTTGAACTGCTCTGTCGCTACATTCATTAGGTACCTTTTGGCACTCTTCTTGAACTGCTCTGTCGCTACATTCATTAGGTACCTTTTGGCACTCTTCTTGAACTGGTTCATGCTATGACTGGCTTTGACATGTGCAGGCAGTCTGTTCCATTCCTTTATTGCTCTACAATGTTCCCAACCTTGACAAAATTAGCAGCAAGATATTCTGGACACTGTGAGCAATTTTATAAACTTGATTTAGCTTCAGTTGTTTTACTCTGTCTTCAACATTCAGCATATCCAATTGTTGTAATTCATCCTGGCCTACATGTTCTCTTGGTCCCAGGTCCAGGATGAATCTTACCATTTTGTTCTGGGTGATTTGTAGTCAATCTTTCATTTTTTTTTTTAAAGCCGAGTGCCATGAAGAGCAAGCGTAGCCCATATGACATTAACACAGGGTCCTGCGAGCCTCAGTAGGTAGACACTGTGCTTGTCTGTATAGTAACTTCAGTCTGGCATTCACTTTCTTTACTACACTGTTCCCTATCAGTTCTCCTGACATACATGAGTCAAAGGGGATTCCCAGATATTTTACTGAGAAAACTTAAGTGATGGGTTCCCCATTACACCGGACATGAAAATTATTTACCCTTCTCAGTTTATGTTTCGTGCCAAAGAGTATGGCTTCCGTTTTCCCGAGATTCCTGAGAACTACTTTTAGATTTGCCACACGAGCATTGGTTGTAGATGTTATTCGGTTGATAAGAGCCTCTGACAATATGCTAGGCAATATTCTTGTTCCTGGGTCCTTGAGAGGGGTTGCAGTCTCTGTCCCCGAGTCTATACCCAGCTTCCTATTATTTTGCCCGTTCCTCAGTTTTCATAATCTTTCATTTGATGGAGTTAAATTCCAGTAACCACTATCTGACCAAACTTGAAATTTGTCCAAATCTATTTATAATCTTTCTTGTCCTTATCTGTTTTTATTCTGTACATTGGTTTTACCTTACCAGCAAACAGGGATACATCTGATTCAGTCTCTTTCTGGTATGTTATTTACAAGTTCCTACAGACAGTGGTGGCTCCATATCAATCCTTGTGGAAGCTCACTTGCTTCTCTTCCTCATATATGACATCTCGAGCAAACAATTTTTGTCTCCTTCCCTAAGGTACTCTTTGATCCAATGGAATACGTTCCGTGTTATTCCTGTCTGCTCCTCAAGTTTTTAATCAATCTTTTGTGAGATACAGTATCAAAAGTCTTCTAACAGCCCTAGCATATACAGTTCACCAATCTCTCTCTCTCTTTCATATCTGTCACTGTCACAGATCTCCACTAGATATGCAAGATATAATTTATCGTCTCTTAACCCGAGGTTGTTGCTCATGAAACCACATCCCTCCAAATGCTCTATTACTCTTCTTCTTCTGATTATCTTCTCCATTACCTTTCATGGTATGGTAACCACTGATACTGGTGTGTGTATTTGTTTTACAGCACTAAGATATATCGTACCTGTGAGAGAGCACCACTAAAGCTCTCTTGCTGACGTCCTGACTGGCCCACGCTCACGTTGTTTCCATATATTTGACCATCAACGTCGTAGGTAAGCTCGTAGATAAGCTCCCCATTGATGAATGTGTTGTAGAGGTGTTGCAGGTGGTCGTAGGTGAAGCAGAGGTGGTACCACCTGAGATAAACCCACAATTTTCCCATAAACTATTACTCACCTTCCCTCACATGGGGTGATATCAATGTATCCGTAATCTGTATCTCAGTGTTATGAAATTTTGCCGATTGTGGCATATGTTAAGGAAAGATTTATCTATGATATATGTTAGCTAATTGTGGTGCATATGATGAATTTTAGATAACATATTGTTTTCCCAGCAAAAAGGGTTGTTTTCCAGATATCTAAGTCGGACTTAGTCAAAGATTTTTAGGAAATGTCTAAACGTAAACAAAAAATTATCAAAACCTCCCATATTAATAAAATAACAAAACAAAGAAAAGAACAAACCTAAAAAGTTCTTAGTTTTTTGGACTGGAACTGTTTTGTGAGTGACGGGTCTGACACGGTCCACCCAAACCCCTTTGTGGGTTTTCTGACATTAATATAACCACCGGCACACTTCTGAGTAAAATGTTTTAAAACTTCTTTGTTTTTTATTTTTTTTTTTTATTTCACATGGCCGATTCCCCCCAAGGGCAGGGTCCCCGAAAAAGAAAAACTTTCACCATCTTCACCCCACACTGTTTGCCGAAGGGTGCTTTACACTATAGTTTTTAAATGAACATTAACCCCCCTCCTTCGGTGCGGCACTGTACTTCCCTTTCCCCGGGGATCAAGCCCGGCCTCCCGGTTTCCCCCTAAACCCCTTTTAAAAATTTTATTTGCTCACACCCAAACAGCACGTAAAAGTATTAAAACCCATTTGCTCCATTCACTCCTATCAAACAGCTCACGCATGCCTGGGGGAAGTCAACCCCCTCGACACAAACCCCCTTTTACCCCCCCCCCCAAACCCTTTCCCTGGGCCCGCCCTCCCCCGCCTTCCCCCATACAGACGTCCACTCTTAAAGATTCTTTTTGGGCTCCATTCTCTTACATGTCTGAACCCCTCAACAACCTTCCTCACCCCTCTGGACAACGTTTTGGAACCCCGCCCCCCCCTAATTAAAAATAGATTTCTGATTATATTCCACCACACATTTCCTCAGACTGACACCCCCTCCCTCCACCCTTCTCCTGCTGAACATTCATCCCAATTTTCCCCCCATAAAAGAGCTTTGGAAAACTTACTTTTAAAATTCCCCCTTTTTGCCCCCAAGGACAAAGTTTTAGTCTAAAAGACCCTAAGTCCCCCGCTCCCCTTTTTCCCCCTCTCAATTCTATGTTCCCCTCATCTTTCATAGCCCCATCCGCTGAAGTCAATCCCAAAATATCAAATACTTACCTCCTCCTACTCTCTCCCCCCAATTTATATCCCAAATTTTTATCATCTAATCTTTTTATCCTATAAACCCTTTCTTTTCCCATATTCATTTTAATTTTCTTATTTAATACCTTTCCAAATTCATCCCCCAACCTCTGCAACTTTTCTTAGAATTTCCCCAAAAGCACGTGTACAGCAAAGAGCAAATGTGACAAAATTCCACGTTTTGTGTTTTTCTTTTTAATCCCCGCCCTTTCCAAGCCCCCGCATTTTTTCTCTTAAACCCCCCCTAAAAATATATTAACCCCGGTGATATCAACATCTTGCTAAGGCCCACTTTTACGGGAAATAATCTCCCTTCTCCCAATACTCTAATTGAGCCTCATATCCTCGTAAAAATCTTCACTGCTTTCGTAACCTACCTCCTATCCCCTACACCTGCAAAATCTGCCCTTGCCCCTATCACCGTATACGCCTTTTCCCCAAACCAAAAAAGCCACAAAAAACCCTTTTTTGCCCCTATTAAATAGTTCAAATTTTTGTTTCACTGTAAACACCCCCCGGTCCACACACCCCCTACCTTTCCTAAAAACCTCCTTTTTTTTGCACTACTCTCCGCTTATTTAATACTTTCAATAATAATTTCCAACCTTTACCTGGAGTTTTCCCGGAGAGAGTTTCGGGGGTCAACCCCCGCGGCCGGTCTGTGAAGGCCTCCGGTGGTCAGAGCCCGATAACCAGGCTGTTTCTGCTGGTGCCCAAACCAAAGTACAGCCCCAGCCCGGTGATCGGAAAAAACTTTAGGTGCTTGTCCAGTGCCAGCTTGAAGACTGCCAGGGGTCGTTGGTAATCCCCCTTATGTGTGCTGGGAGGCAGTTGAACAGTCTCGGGCCCCTGACACTTATTGTATGGTCTCTTAACGTGCTAGTGACACCCCTGCTTTTCATTGAGGGGATGGTGCATCGTCTGCCAAGTCTTTTGCTTTCGTAGTGAGTGATTTTCGTGTGCAAGTTCGGTACTAGTCCCTCTAGGATTTTCCAGGTGTATATAATCATGTATCTCTCCCTCCTGCGTTCCAGGGATACAGGTTTAGAAACCTCAAGCGCTCCCAGTAATTGAGGTGTTTTATCTCCGTTATGCGCGCCGTGAAAGTTCTCTGTACATTTTCTAGGTCGGCAATTTCACCTGCCTTGAAAGGTGCTGTTAGAGTGCAGCAATATTCCAGCCTAGATAGAACAAGTGACCTGAAGAGTGTCATCATGGGCTTGGCCCCCCTAGTTTGAAGGTTCTCATTATCCATCCTGTCATTTTATGCGAGTGCGATTGATACAATGTTATGGTCCTTGAAGGTGAGATCCTCCGACATAATCACTCCCAGGTCTTTGACGTTGGTGTTTCGCTCTATTTTGTGGCCAGAATTTGTTTGTACTCTGATGAAGATTTAATTTCCTCATGTTTACCATATCTGAGTAATTGAAATTTCTCATCGTTGAACTTCATATTGTTTTCTGCAGCCCTGAAAGATTTGGTTGATGTCCCGCCTGGAGCCTTGCAGTGTCTGCAATGGAAGACACTGTCATGCAGATTCGGGTGTCATCTGCAAAGGATGACACGGTGCTGTGGCTGACATCCTTGTCTATGTCGGATATGAGGATGAGGAACAAGATGGGAGCTAGTACTGTGCCTTGTGGAACAGAGCTTTTCACCGTAGCTGCCTCGGACTTTACTCTGTTGACGACTACTCTCTGTGTTCTGTTAGTGAGGAAATTATAGATCCCTCGACCGACTTTTCCTGTTATTCCTTTAGCACGCATTTTTTTGCGCTATTACGCCATGGTCACACTTGTCGAAGGCTTTTGCAAAGTCTGTATATATTACATCTGCATTTAGGACCTTGTCGTAGTGATCCAATAGTTGAGACAGACAGGAGCGACCTGTTCTAAACCCATGTTGCCCTGGGTTGTGTAACTGATGGGTTTCTAGATGGGTGGTGATCTTGCTTCTTAGGACCCTTTCAAAGATTTTTATGATATGGGATGTTAGTGCTATTGGTCTGTAGTTCTTTGCTATTGCTTTACTGCCCCCTTTGTGGAGTGGGGCTATGTCTGTTGTTTTTAGTAACTGAGGGACGACCCCCGTGTCCATGCTCCCTCTCCATAGGATGGAAAAGGCTCGTGATAGGGGCTTCTTGCAGTTCTTGATGAACACAGAGTTCCATGATATACTCAACAGACTTATCCCCCTATAATTTTTGCACTCTTTTGTCCCCTTTGCCTTTATACAAAGGAACTATGCATGCTCTCTGCCAATCCCTAGGTACCTTACCCTCTTCCATACATTTATTAAATAATAGCACCAACCAACCCAAAACTATATCCCCACCTGCTTTTAACATTTCCATCTTTATCCCATCAATCCCAGCTGCCTTACCCCCTTTCATTTTACCTACTGCCTCACGAACTTCCCCCACACTCACAAATGACTCTTCCTCACTCCTACAAGATGTTATTCCTCCTTGCCCTATACACGAAATCACAGCTTCCCTATCTTCATCAACATTTAACAATTCCTCAAAATATTCCCTCCATCTTCCCAATACCTCTAACTCTCCATTTAATAACTCTCCTCTCTTATTTTTAACTGACAAATCCATTTGTTCTCTAGGCTTCCTCAATTTGTTAATCTCACTCCAAAACTTTTTCTTATTTTCAACAAAATTTGTTGATAACATCTCACCCACTCTCTCATTTGCTCTCTTTTTACATTGCTTCACCACTCTTTTAACCTCTCTCTTTTTCTCCATATACTCTTCCCTCCATGCATCACTTCTACTTTGTAAAAGCTTCTCATGTGCTAACTTTTTCTCCCTTACTACTCTCTTTACATCATTCCACCAATCACTCCTCTTCCCTCCTGCACCCGCTTTCCTGTAACCACAAATTTCTGCTGAACACTAACACTACGTTTTTAAACCTACCCCATACCTCTTCGACCCCATTGCCTATGCTCTCATTAGCCCATCTATCCTCCAATAGCTGTTTATATATTACCCTAACTGCCTCCTCTTTTAGTTTATAAACCTTCACCTCTCTCTTCCCTGATGCTTCTATTCTCCTTGTATCCCATCTACCTTTTACTCTCAGTGTAGCTACAACTAAAAAGTGATCTGATATAACTATGGCCCCTCTATAAACATGTACATCCTGAAGTCTACTCAAAAGTCTTTTATCTACCAATACATAATCCAACAAATTACTGTCATTTCGCCCTATATCATATCTTGTAAACTTATTTATCCTCTTTTTCTTAAAATATGTATTACCTATAACTAAACCCCTTTCTATACTAAGTTCAATCAAAGGGCTCCCATTATCATTTACACCTGGCACCCCAAACTTACCTACCACAACCTCTCTAAAAGTTTCTCCCACTTTAAGAACATAAGAACATAAGAAAGGAGGAACACTGCAGCAGGCCTGTTGGCCCATACTAGGCAGGTCCTTTACAATTCATCCCACTAACAAACATTTGACCCACCCAATTTTTAATGCTACCCAAGAAATAAGCTCTGATGTGCAAGTCCCACTCAAATCCAACCCCTCCCACTCATGTACTTATCCAACCTAAATTTGAAACTACCCAAAGTCCTAGCCTCAATAACCCAACTAGGTAGACTGTTCCACTCATGGTATAAACCTTGGTAATAAATACCGACAAGTTGGTTTAGAAAGACACGTAAGCATACACTATAACATATTTATTTAGCATTCAGATCCCCTACCACAATTACTCTTTCACTTGGTTCAAAGGTTCCTATACATTCACTTAACATCTCCCAAAATCTCTCTCTCCTCTACATTCCTCTCTTCTCCAGGTGCATACACGCTTATTATGACCCACTTTTCGCATCCAACCTTTACTTTAATCCACATAATTCTTGAATTTACACATTCATATTCTCTTTTCTCCTTCCATAACTCATCATTTAACATTACTGCTACCCCTTCCTTTGCTCTAAGTCTCTCAGATACTCCAGATTTAATCCCATTTATTTCCCCCCACCGAAACTCCCCTACCACCTTCAGCTTTGTTTCCCTTAGGGCTAGGAGATCCAACTTCTTTTCATTCATAACATCAGCAATCATCTGTTTCTTGTCATCCGCACTACATCCACGCACATTTAAGCATCCCAGTTTTATAAATTTTTTCTTCTTCTCTTTTTTAGTAAATGTCTACAGGAGAAGGGGTTACTAGCCCATTGCTCCCGGCATTTTAGTCGCCTCATACGACACGCATGGCTTACGGAGGAAAGATTCTTTTCCACTTCCCCATGGACAATAGAAGAAATAAAAAACAAGAGCTATTTAGAAAAAGGAGAAAAACCTAGATGTATGTATATATATATATGCATGTGCGTGTCTGTGAAGTGTGACCAAAGTGTAAGTAGGAGTAGCAAGATATCCCTGTTATCTAGCGTGTTTATGAGACAGAAAAAGACACCAGCAATCCTACCATCATGCAAAACAGTTACAGGTTTCTGTTTCACAGTCATCTGGCAGGACGGTAGTACTTCCCTGGGTGGTTGCTGTCTACCAACCTACTACCTGTGTGTGTGTGTATATATATATATATATATATATATATATATATATATATATATATATATATATATATATATATATTGAAGTCTTGTAAATATATATTGAACTCTCTCCCACTTATTTCATCTTTTATTCATCTGGCTCTGTCTCTTTCCTGATGCTTCCTAATTCAGTCTCCCCCGTCTTACTCTTCCCCACTCACAAGCCCCCTCAACTGACGTCAGTATATTACCCCTAAGTTTTAAAAACGGGGCGGACCTGTCCCGGGAAAAAAGGCTGGTCAGATGCCCAAAAGCTTCAGGGGAGGTCATTTTTTGATAAGACCCGCGGGGAAAAACACTTGTCGTGTTTCCTGACGAACTGCTAACCTCATTTTTCCTGCCCAAAACCCAAGAAAGAAGATTCTTGTTTTAATTGTATAAATAAGCAAAGGTGGACCGAGTCCTGACAAAAACAGGTCCCCCGCTGTACCCCCCCAACTTCGACCAAAAATTAAAGTCCCATCCACATTTTGTTTTTTCGTAAAACAGTCACCATACGACTTAAGTTCACGAAAATAAAATTTTAAATTAAAAAAAACAAATAGCAAACGGGCCCAAACAAATTAGCTATTTTTTTAAAAACATTTTCCCGGGTTACAGGCAACTACATAAATAAATCTATGTTTACAGTACAGTACAAGGTATACAGTCCTATTTAAATCAATAACTTACCTATATAGAAAGTCCCTTGTTATGCTGGGCATTTCGGGCAAATTGGTCAGTTTTATCCAGGATGCGACCCCCCCAGTTGACTAACACCCAGGTCCCCATTTATGAGGGGAACATGACAACCGGTGAAAAAGAAACACCCCCAATGTTTCTACCCCCCGGGGAATCGAACCAGACATTCCCCGTGTGAAGGAGTGCTTTGCACCGGGCCCACGGTCACGGAAAAAGTTGATGATTTTGGCCTTTTTTCCTGCCCCTATTTTGGGCCCTTTTCCTGCTGACGAATTATTCCCGAGAGCCCCGGGTCCCTCCCCCTGAACGGGGGAGTCAGTTGTCCCAGAGCCCCAGAGAGGGAAGAATGTTGCTGTGGGTGGGGGGAATAGGTGGAAGCGGGCCACGGGTGGCGAGCAACCCGTCGGGTGCGGCCCAATTTGCCCCGGCAGCCCTTGGGTTCGGGGGGCCCGCCTCCTTCTGGAACTCCGCACCTGGAACATCACCCCCGGGGGGAGAGGACCCCAACATGTTTTCCTTCGCTTTAAACGGAGGTGAAAATAACCCGGGAAGAGCAAGTTCAACCTTGCTGTCAGAACACCACAAGCCCAAAATTGATTTAAAACCAGTGGTGGTTGTTTAGTTACCCACACTGGCACACGGTGTGGTTGCTTACTATACCCACCATGTAAACAGTGGTCGTGGTTTTTGATATTTACCAACTGATACAACAGTGGTGCTTATATCCCACCATGGTAAACAGTTGGTGCTTACTGACCACACTGGTACAACATGGTGGTTGTTTAGTTACCCACCACTGGCACAACAGTGGTGGTTGTTTAGTTACCCACCACTGGCACAACAGTGGTGGTTGTTTAGTTACCCACCACTGGCACAACGGTGGTGGTTGTTTAGTTACCCACCACTGGCACAACGGTGGTGGTTGTTTAGTTACCCACCACTGGTACAACAGTGGTGGTTGTTTAGTTACCCACCACTGGCACAACGGTGGTGGTTGTTTAGTTCCCCACCACTGGCACAACGGTGGGGGTTTTGTTTAGTTACCCACCACGGGTTTACAACAGTGGTGGTTGTTTAGTTACCCACCACTGGCACAACGGTGGTGGTTGTTTAGTTACCCACCACTGGTACAACAGTGGTGGTTGTTTAGTTACCCACCACTGGCACAACGGTGGTGGTTGTTTAGTTACCCACCACTGGTACAACGGTGGTGGTTGCTTATTGATACCCACCACTGGTACAACAGTGGTAGTGGCTTACTGATACCCACCACTGGTACAACAGTGGTCGTGGCTTACTGATACTCACCACTGGTACAACAGTGGTCGTGGCTTATTGATACTACCAACTGATACAACAGTGGTGGCTTACTGATACCCACCACTGGTACAACAGTGGTCGTGGCTTACTGATACCCACCACTGGAACAACAGTGGTGGTGGCTTACTAAAACCCACCCCTGGTACAAAAGTGGTGGTGGCTAATACCCACCACTGGTAAAACAGTGCTGGTGGCTTACTAATACTCACCACTGGTACAACAGTGGTGGTTTAGTTATTGATACCCACCACTGGTACAACAGTGGAAGTTGTTTATTGATACCCACTACTTGGTACAACAGTGGTGGTGGCTTACTAATACCCACCACTGATACAACAGTGGCGGTGGCTTACTGATACCCACCACTGGTGCAACAGTGTTGGTTGTTTAGTTACCGATACCCACAACTGGTACAACAGTAGTGGTTGCTTACTGATGCCCACCACTGGTGCAACAGTGGTGGTTCTTTAGTTACTGATACCCACCACTGGTACAACAGTGTTGGTTTAGTTACTTATACCCACCACTGGTATAACAGTGTTAGTTTACTGATACCTACCACTGGTACAACAGTGGTGGTTGTTCAGTTACTGATACCACCCAGTGATACAACAGTGGTGGTGAGTTACTGATACCCACCACTGGTACAACAGTGGTGGTGGCTTACTAAAACCCACCATTGGTACAACTGTGGTGGTGGCTTACTGATACCCACCACTGGTACAACAGTGGTGGCTTACGATTCCCACCACTTGTACAACAGTGGTGGTTTAGTTATTGATACCCACCACTGGTACAACAGTGGTTGTGGCTTACTAATACCCACCACTGGTACAACAGTGGCGGTGGCTTACTTATACCCACCACTGGTGCAACAGTATCGGTTGCTTACTGATACCCACCACTGGTACAACACTGGTCGTGGCTTACTAATACCCACCACTGGTACAACAGTAGTGGTTTAGTTACTGATGCCCACTACTGGTACAACAGTGGTGGTTCTTTAGTTATTGATACCCACCACTGGTACTACAATGTTGGTTTAGTTACTGATACCCACCACTGGTACAACAGTGTTGGTTTAGTTGCTGATATCCACCACTGGTACAACAGTGTTGGTTTAGTTACTGATACCCACCACTGGTATGACGGTGGTGGTTGCTTACTGATACCCACCATTGGTACAACGGTGGTGGTTGCTTACTGATACCCACCATGGGTAGCAACAGTGGTGGCTTTGCGCTTACTGATACCCACCACTGGTAACCAAAGTGGTGCTTGCTTACTGATAACCCACCACTGGTAACAACTGTGGTGCTTGGCTTACTGATACCCACCACTGGTACAACAGTGGTGCTTGCTTACTGATACCCACCACTGGTACAACAGTGGTGCTTGCTTACTGATACCCACCACTGGTACAACAGTGGTGCTTGCTTACTGATGCCCACCACTGGTACAACAGTGTTGGTTTAGTTACTGATACCCACCACTGGACGACAGTGGTGGTTGCTTACTGATACCCCCACCACTGTTACGACAGTGGTGGTTTTTACATGATACCCACTAAACTACCTGGTACAATAGTGTTGGTTGCTTAGTTACCGATACCCATCACTGGTTCAACAGTGGTGGTTGCTTACTGATACTCACCACTGGTACAACAGTGTTAGTTTAGTTACTGATACCCACCACTGGTACAACAGTGGTTGCTTATTGATACTCACCACTGGTATAACAGTGGTGGTGGCTTTCTGATATCCATCACTGGTACAACAATGTTGGTTTTTTAGTTACTGATTCCCACCACTGGTGCAACAGTGTTGGTTGTTTAGTTACTGATACCCACCACTGGTGCAACAGTGTTGGTTGTTTAGTTACTGATAAACACCACTGGCGCAACAGTGTTGGTTGTTTAGTTACTGATAAACACCACTGGCACAACAGTGGTGGTTTAGTTGCTGACACCTACCACTGGTACAACAGTGATGGTTTATTTACCGATACCCACCACTGGCACAACAGTGATGGTTAGTTATTGATACCCACTACTGGTACAACAGTAGTGACTTACTGATACCCACCACTGGTACAGTGTTTGTTTTCTGATACCCACCACTGGTACAACAGTGGTGGTTTAGTTACTGATGCCCACCACTGGTACAGCAGTGGTGGTTGCCTAGCTACTGATATCCACCACTGGTACAACAGTGGTGGTTTACTGATACCCACCACTGGTACAACAGTGTTGGTTTACTGATACCCACCACTGGTACAATAGTGTTGGTTTAGTTACTGATACCCACCACTGATACAACAGTGTTGGTTTAGTTACTGATTCCCACCACTGGTACAACAGTGTTGGTTTAGTTACTGATTCCCACCACTGGTACAACAGTGTTGGTTTAGTTACTGATTCCACCACTGGACAACAGTGTTGTTAGTTACTACTTCTGATTCCCACCACTGGTACAACAGTGTTGGTTTAGTTACTGATTCCCACCACTGGTACAACAGTGTTGGTTTAGTTACTGATTCCCACCACTGGTACAACAGTGTTGGTTTAGTTACTGATTCCCACCACTGGTACAACAGTGTTGGTTTAGTTACTGATACCCACCACTGGTACAACAGTGGTGGTTGTTCAGTTACTGATACCCACCACTGGTACAACAGTGGTGGTTGTTCAGTTACTGATACCCACCACTGGTACAACAGTGGTGGTTGTTCCGTTACGAACCACCACTGGTACAAACAGTGGTGGTTTGTCCCATTACTGATACCCGACTCACTGTACAACAGTGTGGTTGTTCAGTTACTGAGAACCACCACTGTACAAACGAGGTGGTTGTTCAGTTACTGAATAACCCACCATGGTACAACATGGGTGGTTGTTTCATTTACTGATACCCACCACTGGTACAACAGTGGTGGTTGTTCAGTTACTGATACCCACCACTGGTACAACAGTGGTGGTTGTTCAGTTACTGATACCTGGCTATTTAATGTTATTCTGTGGTGTCAAAGTTACATATCTGAACTTGGAGACAATTGTACCTGAATGGTTCTAGTAACTTGGACTCTGGAGGCTCCTGTGCTGCACGTTACTTCTTTACTCCTTCCTCTTATCCATTACTTGTATTATTAGTCTCCAGAATTAATTTGTACCTTGCATGTGTGTGTGTAAATCGCTCTTACTGTACGTATGTATACCTTGCATGTGTGTGTGTAAATCACTTACTCTACGTATGTATACCTTGCATGTGTGTGTGTAAATCACTTACTCTACGTATGTATACCTTGCATGTGTGTGTAAATCACTTACTGTGCGGATGTATACCTTGCATGTGTGTGTAAATCACTTACTGTGCGGATGTATACCTTGCATGTGTGTGTAAATCACTTACTGTGCGGATGTATACCTTGCATGTGTGTGTAAATCACTTTACTGGGCGGATGTATACCTTGCATGTGTGTGTAAATCACTTACTGTGCGGATGTATACCTTGCATGTGTGTGTAAATCACTTACTGTGCGGATGTATACCTTGCATGTGTGTGTAAATCACTTACTGTGCGGATGTATACCTTGCATGTGTGTTAAATCACTACTGTGCGGAATGATACCTTGCATGTTTGTGAAATCACTTACTGTGGGGCGGAGTATACCTTGCATGTGTGTGTAAAACAATTACTGTGGCGAGTAGACCTTGCATGTTGTGTAAATCACATTACTGTGCGGGATGTATACCTTGCAATGTGTGTGTAACTCACTTACTGTGGCGGATGTATACCTTGCATGTGTGTGTAAATCACTTACTGTGGCGGATGTTATACCTTGCATGTGTGTGTAAATCACTTACTTGCGAGTATACCTTCATGTGTTGTAAATCACTTACTGTTGGCGGATGTATACCTTGCAAGTGGGTGTAAATCCTTACTGGTGGAGGATGGTAAAACCTTGCATGTGTGTGTAAATCACTTAACTGTTCGGATGTATACCTTGCATGGTTGTAAATCACATACCTGTGCGGAAGTATACCTTGCATGTGTGTGTAAATCACTTACTGTCGGATTAAACTTGGCATGGGTGTATAAATCACTTTAACTGTGCGGATGTAACCTGCAGTGTGTGTAAATCACTTACTGTGCGGATGTATACCTTGCATGTGTGTGTAAATCACTTACTGTGCGGATGTATACCTTGCATGTGTGTGTAAATCACTTACTGTGCGGATGTATACCTTGCATGCGTGTGTAAATCACTTACTGTGGCGGAGTATACCTTGCATCGTGTGTAATCACTTACGTGTGGATGTATACCTGCAATGTGTGTGTAAATCACTACTGTGCGGATGTATACCTTGCATGTGTGTGTAAATCACTTACTGTGCGGATGTATACCTTGCGTGTGTATATCACTCTTTCTTTACGTATGTTTCTTCTTGGTAAACAAATTTGTTTCCTGTTCTTGATTCTTTATCTTGAATGTTTTATCATTATTATTTCTAATTTCAATTTTATACATTAAGTTTTTAATCTACGTTCTATGAAGAGAGACCTTTAATAGAAGCCTTTTTTTCTTTCTTCGTCTATAATTCTAGACTTAGCAGACACAATAAGATTTTTAATTGTCTTGTTGATACGATTAATTGCTTGTAATAATTCCCTCTACCCCACATTCTCCATTTCATTACTATGTCTGTTCTAGACATATTCAAGAGTAATAATTATCTATTCTCTAGTACTAATACTGGCAACTTAGGTGTCCAGGAGTCACAATTGGAAGACTGGGTAGAGATCTCTGGAAGGATGGACTCACGGCGCAAGGCAGAACCTCGAGTTACCACTGATACACTTGGCACTTTAATCAGGTCGGAACAGAAAGATAAATTTTGATGAAGAGCAGGTGACCAAGGTGTGCTGGACAACAATATACTGAGTGCGTGATTATCTTACACTGAACCAGAAGATTAATTTTGAGTAACAGAAGAACTGGCCACATGAGCGTCGACGTCCCCCACCTGCGGCTCCTTGTCCACTGCCTCATTCCACTCCACATGCTGCATGAACAGTCTATTATTATTATTATTACTATTATTATTATTATATAATCATAAAAAGCTATCAACTTCCCCTCTAGAAGAAACAAACTATGAGGCATCATTCTGACCTTCAAGGATACTGAACAGTTTTGATACAATCAAACAATAAGAACTATTTAAAGTGTCAGCTAAGTTAGTAACTCCAAACAGTGAAATGAAATTTCAAGGCAAGAGATGCAACACCAGTGCTTGCTAGAGGTGTTGGTATCCCCCGTGCTTGCTAGAGGTGTTGGTATCCCCCGTGCTTGCTAGAGGTGTTGGTATCCCCCGTGCTTGCTAGAGTTGTTGGTATCCCCCGTGTTTGCTAGAGGTGTTGGTATCCCCCGTGCTTGCTAGAGTTGTTGGTATCCCCCGTGTTTGCTAGAGTGTTGGTATCCCCCTCTTGCTTAGAGGTTTGGTATCCCCCGTGCTTTGCTAGAGTGTTTGGTAACCCCCGTGACTTGCTAAAGTTGTTGGTACCCCCGTGTTTTGCTAAGGTGTTGGTATCCCCCGTGTTTGCGAGAGGTGTGGTATCCCAGGCTTGCTAGAGGTGTTGGAATCCGCCAGTGCTTGCTAGTGTTGGTAGCCCCCGTGGCTTGCTAGGTGGTTGTTATCCCCCGTTTGCTAGAGTGTGGTATCCCCAGTTCTTGCAAGAGGTGTTTGGTATCCCCGTTTGCTTAAGAGGTGTTGGTATCCCCCGTGTCTTGCTAGAGGGGTTGTATCCCGTGCTTGCTAGAGGTGTTGGTAATCCCCCGTTGTTTGCTAGTGTTGGAATCCCCCCTTGCTTCCCTAGAGGTGCATTGGTTAACCCCCGTGTTTGCTAGAGGTGTTGGTACCCCCTTGTTTGCGTAGATGTGGTTGGTATCCCCAGTGCTTGCTAGAGGTGTGATCCCCCGTGGCTTGCTAAGTGATGGTATCCCCCCGTGTTTGCTAGAGGTGTTGGTATCCCCCCCGTGTTTGCTAAGGTGTTGGTTAGCTCCCAAGGCCTGCTAGAGGTGTTGGTATCCCCCGTGCTTGCTAGAGGGTTTGGTATCCCCGTGCTTGCTAGAGGTGTTTGGTACCCCCCCGTGTTTTGCTAGAGGTGTTGGTATCCCCCGTGTTTGCTAGAGGTGTTGGTATCCCCAGTGCTTGCTAGAGGTGTTGGTATCCCCCGTGCTTGCTAGAGGCGTTGGTATCCCCCATGCAACTAGAGGGCTTGGTATCCCCGTGCTTGCCTATGTTGGAATCTCCCCGTGTTGCATAAGGTGTTGGTATCCCCTGTGCTTGCTAGAGGCGTTGGTATCCCCCGTGCTTGCTAGAGGCGTTGGTATCCCCCGTGCTTGCTAGAGGCGTTGGTATCCCCTGTGCTTGCTAGAGGCGTTGGTATCCCCCCGTGCTTGCTAGAGATATTGGTATCCCCCGTGCTTGCCTAAGTGTTGGTATCCCCCCGTCTTGCTAGAGGTGTTGGTATCCCCGTGCTTGCTAGAGGTGTGGTATCCCCCCCGTGCTTGCTAGAGGTGTTGGTATCCCCCGTGCTTGCTAGAGGTGTTGGTATCCCCCGTGCTTGCTAGAGGTGTTGGTGTCCCCAGTGCTTGCTAGAGGTGTTGGTATCCCCCGTGCTTGCTAGAGGTGTTGGTATCCCCGTGCTTGCTAGAGGTGTTGGTATCCCCGTGCTTGCTAGAGGTGTTGGTATCCCCCGTGCTTGCTAGAGGTGTTGGTGTCCCCGTGCTTGCTAGAGGTGTTGGCATCCCCCGTGTTTGCTAGAGGTGTTGGTATCCCCGTGCTTGCTAGAGGTGTTGGGTATCCCCGTGCTTGCTAGAGGGTTGGTGTCCCCAGTGCTTCCTAGAGGTGTTGGGTATCACCCCGTGCTGCTATAGTGTTGGTATCCCGTGCTTGCTAGAGGTGTTGGGTATCCCCGTAGCCTTGTAGGGTGTTTGTTAACCCCCGTGGCTTGCTAGAGGTGTTGTACCACCCCCCCGTGCCTTTGCTAGAGGTGTTTGTGGCCCATGCGTGCTAGAGGTGTTGGTATCCCCCGTGCTTGCTAGAGGTGCTGGTATCCCCCGTGCTTGCTAGAGGTGTTGGTATCCCCGTTGCTTGCTAGAGGCGTTGGTTATCATCCCCCGTGCTTGCTAGAGCGTTTGGTATCCCCCGTGCTTGCTAGAGGCTTGGTATCACCCCGTGCTGCTAGAGCGTTGGTATCCCCCCGGCTTGCTAGAGGTGTTTGGGTATCCCCCGTGCTTGCTAAGGTGTTGGTATCCAGCGCTGCTTGCTAGTGGGTGTTTGGTATCCCCCGTGCTGCTAGAGGTGGTTGTATCCCCCGTGCTTGCTAGAGGGTGTTTGGGATCCCCCGAGCTTGCTTAAGGAGTTGGTATCCCCCGGCTTGCTAGAGGCGTTGGTATCATCCTCCGTGCATTGCTAGAGGCGTTGGTATCCCCCATGCTTGCTAGAGGTGTGGGTATCCCCCGTGCTTGCTAGAGGTGTTGGTATCCAGCGTGCTTGCTAGAGGTGTTTGTATCCCCCGTGCTTGCTAGAGGTGTTGGTATCCCCCGTGCTTGCTAGAGGTGTTGGTACCCCCGTGCTTTCTAAGATGGTGGTATCCCCGCCCCGTGCTTGCTAGAGGTGGGTTGGTATCCCCCGTCCCCTTCAAAAGTGAGTTGGTATCTCATCCCCCGTCCTGCTAGAGGAGTTGGGTATCCCCCGTCCTTGCTAGAGGTGTTGGTATCCCCCGTCCTTGCTAGAGGTGTTGGTATCCCCCGTCCTTGCTAGAGGTGTTGGTATCCCCCGTCCTTGCTAGAGGTGTTGGTATCCCCTGTGCTTGCTAGAGGTGTTTGGTATCCCCCGTGTTTGCAGAGGTGTTGGGTATCCCGGTGTCTTGCTAGAGGTGTTGGAATCCCCTGTGCTTGCTAAGGTTGGTATCCCTTGCTTTGTAAGAGGTGTTGGTATCCCCTGTAGCTTGTAAGAGGGTGTTGTTGGTAACCCCCGTCCTTGCTAGAGGTGTTATCCCCCGTCCTTGCTAGAGGTGTTGGTAACCCCCGTCCTTGCTAGAGGTGTTGGTATCCCCCGTGCTTGCTAGAGGTGTTGGCATCCCCTGTGCTTGCTAGAGATGTTGGTATCCCCTGTGCTTGCTAGAGGTGTTGGTATCCCCTGTGCTTGCTAGAGGTGTTGGTATCCCCTGTGCTTGCTAGAGGTGTTGGTATCCCTCGTGCTTGCTAGTGTTGGTATCCCCCGTGCTTGCTAGAGTTGTAGGTATCCCCTGTGCTTCATAGAGGTGTTGGTATCCCCTGTGCTTCATAGAGGTGTTGGTATCCCCTGTGCTTCATAGAGGTGTTGGTATCCCCTGTGCTTGCTAAAGGTGTTGATATCCCCTGTGCTTGCTAGAGGTGTTGGTATCCCCCGTGCTTGCTAGTGTTGGTATCCCCCGTGCTTGCTAGAGGTGTTGGTATCCCCCGTCCTTGCTAGAGGAGTTGGTATCCCCCGTCCTTGCTAGAGGAGTTGGTAATCCCCCGGCCTTGCTGAGAGGTGTTGGTATCCCCCGTCCTTGCTAGAGGTGTTGGTATCCCCCGTCCTTGCTAGAGGTGTTGGTATCCCCCGTCCTTGCTAGAGGTGTTGGTATCCCCTGTGCTTGCTAGAGGGTTGGTATGTCATCCCCCGTGTTTGCTAGAGGTGTTGGTATCCCCTGTGCTTGCTAGAGGTGTTGGTATCCCCTGTGCTTGCTAGAGGTGTTGGTATCCCCTGTGCTTGTAAGAGGTGTTGGTATCCCCTGTGCTTGTAAGAGGTGTTGGTATCCCCCGTCCTTGCTAGAGGTGTTATCCCCCGTCCTTGCTAGAGGTGTTGGTATTCCCTGTGCTTGCTAGAGGTGTTGGTAACCCCCGTCCTTGCTAGAGGTGTTGGTATCCCCCGTGCTTGCTAGAGGTGTTGGCATCCCCTGTGCCTTGCTAAGATTTGTATCTCCCTGTGCTTGCCGAGAGTGTGGTATCCCCTGTGCTTGCTAGAGGTGTTGGTATCCCTCGTGCTTGCTAGTGTTGGTATCCCCCGTGCTTGCTAGAAGTGTAGGTATCCCCTGTGCTTCATAGAGGTGTTGGTATCCCCTGTGCTTCATAGAGGTGTTGGTATCCCCTGTGCTTCATATAGGTTGTTGTATCCCCTGTGCATGCTAGGGGGGGGGGGGGGGGGGGGGGGGGGGGGGGGGTTTGGGTGTTGATAGCCCCGGTGCTTGCTAAAGGTTAGGTTGATATCCCCTGTGCTTGCTAGAGTGTTGTATCCCCCGTGCGTGCAAAGGATTGGTATCCCCCGTGCTGTTTAGTGTTGGTATCCCCCGTGTGCTAAAGGTGTTGGTACCCCCGTGCTTGAGAGGAGGTGTAGGTATCCTCCCCCGTGCTTGCTAGAAGTGTAGGTTAGCCCCCATGCTTGCTAAAGGTGTTGGTATCCCCTGTGCTTGCTAGAGGTGTTGGTATCCCCCGTGCTTGCTAGAGGTGTTAGTATCCCCCGTGCTTGCTAGAGGTGTTGGTAACCCCAGTGCTTCCTACTGTTGGTATCAGCAGTGCTTGCTAGTGTTGGTATCCCCAGTGCTTGCTAGAGATGTAGGTATCCCAGTACTTGCTTGTGGTGCTCGTATCCCCGTGCTTGTTAGAGGTATTGGTATCCCAGTGCTAGCTAGTGTTGGTATTCCCGTGCTTGCAAGAGCTGTTAGTATCCCCCGTGCTTGCTAGAGGTGTTGGTAATCCCCCCCGTGCTTGCTAGAGGTGTTGGTATCCCCTGTGCTTGCTAGAGGTGTTGGTATCCCCTGTGCTTGCTAGAGGTGTTGGTATCCCCTGTGCTTGCTAGAGATGTCGGTATCATCCGTGCTTGCTAGAGATGGTTGGTATCCCCGTGCCTTGCTAAGGTGTTGGTATCGCCCCGGCTTTGCTAAGTGCTGGTATCCCCCGTGCTGCAAGGTGTTGGTATCACCCCGTGGCTTGCTAGAGGTGTTGGTATCCCCCGTGCTTGCTAGAGGTGTTAGTATCCCCCGTGCTTGCTAGAGGTGTTGGTATCCCCGTGCTTGCTAGAGTTGTTGGTATCCCCGTGCTTGCTAGTGTTGGTATCCCCCGTGCTTGCTAGTGTTGGTATCCCCCGTGCTTGCTAGTGTTGGTATCCCAGTGCTTACTAGAGGTGTTGGTATCCCCAGTGCTTGCTAGTGTTGGTATCCCCGTATTTGCTATAGGTATTGGTATCCCTCGTGCTTGCTAGTGTTTGCATGTCAGTACTTGCTAGAGGTGTTGGTACCCCCCCCCCATGCTTGCTAGGGTTGGTATCCCCGTGCTTGCTAGTGTTGGTACCCCAGTGCTTGCTAGTGTTGGTACCCCAGTGCTTGCTAGAGGTGTTGGTATCCCCGTGCTTGCTATTGTGTTGGTATCCCCGTGCTTGCTGTTGTGTTGGTATCCCCATGCTTGCTAGAGATGTTGATATCCCCGTGCTTGATAGAGGTGTTGGCATCCCCGTTTTTGCTAGTGTTGGTATCCCCGTGCTTGCATAGTGGTCGTATCTCTATCTCTATCTCATTCTCTCTTCTTCCTATCTTCTTCTCTCTAATCCTTCTTCGTCTCTCTTGCACTTCTCTCTTCTCTCTCTTTCCTGCCTGCTTCTTCTATCTTCTATCTACTCTTCTCTCTCTTCGCTTCTCTTCTGCTCAATCTTCTTCTTCTCTCTACGCCTGTCAACACCACATCGCCGAATCAAACCTCACCTGTCAACACCACATGACAACCTCACCTGTCAACACCAGCATGACAACCGCGCCTGTCAACACCCAGCAGGACAAACCTCACCTGTCAACACCGCAGTGGCAACCTCACTTGTCAACACCACATGGCAACCTCACCATGTCGAACACACCAGCAGTACAACCTCACCTGTCAACACCACAGTGACAACCTCACTTCAACACCAGCTGACAACCTCACCTGTCATCACTAGCATGACAACCTCACCGTCAAACCAGCAGTGACAACCTCCTCACCAGTCAACCAACCAGCAGTGGACAACAACCTCACCTGTCAACACCACAGTGACAACCTCACCTGTCAACACCGACAGTACAACCCACACCTGTCAACCACCATAGTGACAACCTCACCTGTCACAGCTTGACAAACAATGTGGTCAAGAATGATGGGCCGCCTCCACTCTTCTCGCTCGCCTCATTAGTAAAAAAAAATTAGAATACAATTGATATTTAATATCGGAAAGTTCAATTGTCCAGCACAGAAAAGTAAAAGCTCTGCGGGAACCGTCTCTCCTGTGTTGATCATTCCTATATCAAAATACAATATTCAATTTTTAACGTGGATGATTATAGGGAAGATTTTAAAAGTTTCATTGCAATATTGGAAAACCCAAACCTGTAGAAGCATAGAGCTCCTGAGGAAAGCGAAGACAGTTAGTTCAAATCCAAAGTTAAACACATGGGCCACATCTGGTATCTTTAATTGGTAGTAACGTTTCGCCATCCATGGCTTTAATCAAAACAGATTCCTAGGACAGAATAGGAAGACAGTCGAACTATATACAAAAGTGAGGTAATCATCCCTCGGCCTTGGGAGTTTGTGTTCACTGCATCGTGGTGGAGGAAGTCCCCCTGAGCAATAGGCAAGAAAAACCCTGGCGGCTTTTTTTTTATAGCGTCGGTGAATGGGATGGGACGGGCAGCAGACGAGGGCAGTCACTGGTAGGCGGGATTTATCCCCGCAGTGGAATAGGTCCCTTCCCAAAGAGATGGTAGTGCAGCAGGCCGTGAAGAAGGTCCTTGTAATGCCTCTGAACCAAGATTCCATGATGTTGCAGTGTCTGGACAAGTTTGTGCAGAAAAGGTATCTAATACCGACAATATTGAAAGTTAAGACACATGTGCAACATCTGGGATATCTTTATGAAGTAGACGTTTCGCCTCCAGTGGCTTTATCAATACAGATTCTAGGACATAATAGGAAGACAGTAGAACAATCTACAAAAGATGAGGTAATCGTCCAGTCGGCCTTGGAGTTAGTGTTCACTGCATCGTGGGTGGAGGAGATCCTGGAGCATAGGCAGGAAGGACTGGCGCTTTTTATAGGCGTCAGTGAATGGGAACGGCAGCAGACGAAGGGCATCACGGTAGGGGCGGATACCCCAGTGGAATTAGGTCCTTCCCAAAGAGATGGTTAGTTCAGCAGCAGCCGGAAGATGGTCTTGAACTGTCCTTCTGAACCAAGATTCCATGATGTTGCAGGTGACTGACAAGTTTGCCAAGAAAGGTAAAAATACCGACAATATGAAAGTTAAGACAACTGTGCAACATCTGGATATCTTTATGTAGTAGGAACGTTCGCCATCCATGGCTTTTCAATACAGATTCTAGGACATAATAGAAGACAGTAGAACTATATCAAAGATGAGGTAATCATCCCCTCGGCCTTGAGTTAGGGTTCACTGCATCGGGTGGAGGAGAGTCAGGGAGCAAAAGGCAAGAAGACTGCGCATTTTTATAGGCTCAGTGAATGGGACGGCACGACGGAGGGCAGTCACTGGTAGGCGGGATTCCCCAGTGGAAGTAGGTCCTTCCCAAAGAGAGGGTTAGTTGGCAGCAGCCTGAAGAAATCTGTAGATGTTCCTCTGAACCAAGATTCCATGAATGTTGCAGTGTCCTGACAATTGTGCAAGAAGAGGTATAAAATACCGACAATATGAAAGTTTAAGACACTATTGTGGCAACACTGGATATTCTTTATGTTAGTATAGACTTTTCGCCATCCGTGGCTTTATCAATACAGATTCTAGACATAATAGGAAGACAGTAGAACTATATACAAAAGAATGAGGTAATCATCCCTCGGCCTTGGAGTTAGTGTCACTGCATCGTGGTGGAGGAGAGTCCCCTGGAGCAAAGGCAAGAAGACTGGCGGCTTTTTAAGGGCGTCATGAATGGGACGGGCACAGACGAGGCAGTCACTGGTAGGCGGATTCCCAGTGGAAGTAGGTCCTTCCCAAGAGATGGGGTTAGTTTGCAGCAGCCGTGAAGAAGGGTCTTGTAGATGTCCTCTGAACCAAGATTCCATGATTTCGTGTCTGACAATTGTGCAAGAAAGGTATAAAATACCGACAATCTGGAAAAGTTACGACACCTGTGCAACATCTGGATTCTTTAATTGGTAGTAGACGTTTCGCCATCCGTGGCTTTATCCATACAGATTCTAGGACAATAATAGGAAGACAGTAGAACAATATACAAAAGATGAGGTAATCAGTCCCCTCGGCTTGGAGTTCGTGTTCACTGCATCGTGGTGGAGAGAGGTCTGGAGCAAAGAAGGCAAGAAGACTGGCGCTTTTTATATGCGTCAGTGAATGGACGGGCAGCAGACGAGGCCATCCACTGGTAGGGGCGGGATTCCCCCAGTGGAAGTAGGTCCCTTCCTCAACGAGATGGGTTAGTTTGCAGCAGCCGTGAAGAAGGTCTTGTAGATGTCCTCTGAACCTGATTCATGATGTTGCAGTGTCTGACAAGTTGTGCAAGAAAGGTATAACAATACCGACAATATGAAAGTTAAGCACATGTGCAACCATCTGGATATCTTTATTGTCGTGTAAACGTTTCGCGCCATCCAGTGCTGCTTTATCAAAAAAGATTCTAGGACATAAATAGAAGACAGGAGAACTATATACAAAAGATGAGGTAATCATTCCCGCGGAGCCCTTGTGAGTTAGTGTTCACTGCATCGTGGGTGGAAGGAAAGTCTGGAGCAAAGGCAAGAAGACTGGCGCTTTTTATAGGCGTCAGTTGAATGGGACGGGCAGCAGACCGAGGCATCACTGGTAGGCGGGTATTATTAATACCTTTCTTGCACAACTTGTCAGACACTGCAACATTCATGACTCCTTGGTTCAGAGACATCTAACAAACCGTCTCACGGCTGCTGCAACTAACCCCATCTCTTTGGGAAGGACCTACTTCCAACTGGGGAATCCCGCCTTACCAGTGACTGCCCTCTCCTGCCTGCCCGTCCCATTCACTACGCCTATAAAAAGCGCCACCTTCTTGCCTTGCTCCAACTCTCTTCCCACACGATGCAGTGAACACTATGCTCCATGGCCCGAGGGACTTATTACCTCTCTTTTGTATATAGTTTCTACTGGTCGTACCTTATTATGTCCTAGAATCTGAATTGATAAAGCCACTGGATGGCCGAAACGGTCTACTACAATAAAGAATATCGAGATGTTGCACATGTGTCTTAACTTTCATATTGTGGTATTTATACCTTTCTTGCACACTTTCAGACGACTGCAACAATCATGGAATCTTGGTTCAGAGGACATCACAAGACCTTCTTCACGGCTGCTGCAACTAACCCATCTCTTTGGGAAGGGATACCTACTTTTCCACTGGGGAATCCCTCTGCCTACCGTGACTGACGGCCCTCGTCCCTGCTGCCCTCCCATTCACTGACGCCTATAAAAAGCGCCCAGTCTTCTTGCCTTTGCCTCCAGACTCTCCTCCACCATATGCGTGAACACTAACCTCCAAGGCCGAGGGACTGATACCTTCATCTTTTGTATATAGTTTCTACTGTCCTTCCTATTAATGTCTCTAGAATTCGGTATTGATAAAGACGCGGGGACTGATGGCGAAACGTCTACTCTACTACAAATAAAGATATCCAGATGTTGCACATGTGGCTTAACTTTCATATTGTCGGTATTTAATACTTTCTTGCACAACTTGTCAGACCACGCTGCAACATCCATGGAATCTGGTTCCGAAGGACATCTTCAAGACCTTTCTTCACGGCATGCTTGCAACTAACCCAATCTCTTTGGGAGGACCTACTACTTCTCACTGGGAATCCCCCCGCCTACCATGACTGCCCTCGTCTGCTGCCCGCCCATTCACTGACGCCTATAAACAAGCGCCATTCTTCTTGCCCTTTGCTCCAGACTCTCCTCACCACGATGCAGTGAATCACTAACCACCAAGCCGAGGGACTGGGATTACCCATCTATTGTAGATAGTTCTACTGCCTTCCTATTATGTTCCTAGAATCTGTATTGATAAAGCCACTGGATGGCGAAACGTCTAACTAGCAATAAGTATACAATGTTGCACATGTGTCTTAACTTTTCATATTGTCGGTATTTTTTACCTTTCTTGCACAACTTTCAGACACTGCAACACATAGGGAATCTTGGTTCAGAGGACATCTTCTACAAGACCTCTTCAGGCTGCTGCAACTAACCCCATCTTATCTTTGGAAGGACCTACTTCCACTGGGACAATCCCACCTACCATTGACTGCCCTCGTCCTGCCCGTCCCATTCACTGACGCCTAATAAAAACGCCAGTCTTCTTGCCTTTGCTCCAGACTCTCCTCCACCACGATGCAGTGAACACTAACTCCAAGGCCGAGGGACTGATTACCTCATCTTTTGTATATAGTTCTACTGTCTTCCTATTATGTCCTAGAATCTGTATTGATAAAGCCACTGGATGGCGAAACGTCTACTACAATAAAGATATCCAGATGTTGCACATGTGTCTTAACTTTCATATTGTCGGTATTTTATACCTTTCTTGCACAAGTTCAATCCAAGGAATGGGAAGCCAGATCAAGAGCCCCCTTGCTGTAGTTATGGAATCTTCCTTGAGGCGATTTATTATAATCATGGGGGAGCGCTAAACCCGTAGGATTTTACAGTGCCTGTGGGGAGGGATGGAAGGTATTCAGGCTCAATTCAGGGAAATGAAGCACAAATCCAATTCCCTGGATCAAGAGCCCCTCACCAGCATCAAGGAACCTCCCTTGACGGGAAGAAGTGTGGTAGAGGAAGAGTTTGTTTCCTGGCGACGTGTTTCTGTCTTCAGTTCATTAAGTTGCATCAGACAATACACTAACTGGTAATATACATGACGGGATGATGAATGAGACTTGTGCAACACTTGGAGGTCTTTAGTCTGGAAACGTTTCGCCAGCCAATGGTTTCTTCAGTCCAGTGCAGAGAAACGCTGAAAGATGATGAACGCGAGGTAATCAGTCCTTCAGCCTGGAGTCGATGTGTTCAGTCCATCAATCTTGTAGTGTACAGCATAGGGCCGTAGACGTGGCTTATATACTGTAGTCAGGTGAGGTGAAGCAGGAGGAGGGGTCATAGTGGTACCAGCCACTAGTCTAAGTAGGTCTTCGTCCAAAGGTTGGACAATCAAAGGGCCAAGGACACTTCCCTGTGGAACGCCTATGTCGATAGGTCTTGTTAAGTTTGTGCCCTTGATAGAGACAAATTGATGTCTGTTAATAAGTTAGAACTTTATACATGAAAGTGCATAAGCTCTGATACCATAATGATCAAGCTTGAGGTGCAGGATGATGTAGTCTACTGTACCAAAAGCTTTCCTAAGGTCAATAAAGAGGTCTAGTGGATATTAATTATTTTCAAGAACTGTATAAAGGAAGTCTAGCATTTTGATTGCATCATTTGTGCTTTTATTTGATCTGAAACCAAACTGGCAGAAGTTTAGTATATTAAAAGATGCCTGAAAAGTGTATACCAGAGGCCTAGCTTCTCTCTACGAGCCCCGTGAGGGCGGGGAATGTGGCTAGGCCTGGGGACACTTGGTCCCAAAGATGAGGAGGTACTGTACCTCCTCCCATGGGAGACTTAAGTCTCGAGACACTCCCCAGATAGGGAGCCAAGGCCGGGTCACCACTACTTGGGAAAAGACCCGGGCCGGGAGAATACCGACGAATAAAAAAAAAAAAAAAAAAAAAAAGTGTATAATCTCGTGTGTATTAATTTTTCAAAAAAATTGTATAACAATAGTAAGTTAGATACTGGTGTATAGTTATATACATCAGTTGAATCTCCACCTGTGTATATTGAGGTAACTCTTGTTATCTTGAGCACTGTTGGGAAAGTGTTGGTTTCTAGTGATCTGATAAACAATGCTGAGAGGGAGGGTGAACGGACATGAACTGCTCTTCTGAACAATAGCGGTGGAACTTGATCTAAATTTACTGACTTGTTTTTTCAGTGAATTAAATCTGTGTGACTTCAGTGAGCTCAATTGGAGCAAGACAGAGACGTTGGACAGCTTCCAGCAAGGTAATCACTGTTGGACAGCTTCCAGCAAGGTAATCACTGTTGGACAGCTTCCAGCAAGGTAATCACTGTTGGACAGCTTCCAGCAAGGTAATCACTGTTGGACAGCTTCCAGCAAGGTAATCACTCGCTCGAGTATTGGTGCTCGGGATTTTATTAGCTAGACTTGATCCTATGATAGATTACTATAATTATAATTAAGCACTAAACCCTATGATAGAAAGGAAATCATTTAACATATTTGCTGTTTCTACAGGCTGGAGAAGTCGTGCATTGGGTTTAGTTAGAACAATATCTGTGGTTTAGGTCAACTTCTAAGAGTTAGGATTTGAGACTGTTCCGGGTCTTTTTCATGTTATCTCTTGTTTTATTGAACCTTCCTATTAGTTTCGTAAGGATCGATGTATATTTTTGGTATGTTCTTTAGTTATTAAGCCCAGTTTATATTGTTTTAGCAGGTACGTTTCTTAAATAACAAAAAAGGCACAATACCGTGACTGGAACGATACACAAATAACCCGCATAATTCGTTTTCCCGTCTTGGCTACCCTTCCCATTTCATAGACTCTGCCCTCTCACGTGCTAAACGCAATTTCTTCTCTCCCAAACTCTCTACTCCTGGGAACTCTTGTATCCTCTGCCTTCCCTACATTTCCGGTCTTTCTAATCTCAACAATTCTCTCCGTCCCTTAGACATCAAGCTTACCTTCCGCCAGACTAACACTCTTCGCACTAATCTCGTTCATACCTCTCCTCCCTCTACAGATGTTCCTGGTGTCTACTCTATTTCTTGCTCCTCCTGTCCTCTTCAATACTTCGGAGAAACTGGTCGATCTCTTTCTGACAGACTTAAGGAGCACAAAAATAGTGTTAGGCTTGCCGACACTAACAATGCTCTTTTCTGTCACGTCAGAGATCATAGCCATCCTATTGACTGGTCTTCTGCTAAAACTGTCTTCCCTACTTCCAACTCGAACAGTCGCCGTCTAGTTGAATCCTCTCTAATACACAACTTTCCTTGTATGAACCTTAGCCCTGGCTTCGTCTCTGTAGATGCCTTCCTCTCCCACTACATTGTAAAATGCTCCAAACTTCAGAACACCAGTGACTTAACCTAACTCCTTATTTTTTCTTTTCTTTTTCTTCTTCTCCCTCTTCCCCTTTCCTCTTTCCTTTTCTCCTCTGGGTTGTCTCTCTCTCTTCTGTCTCGTGTTTCTGTTCCTTCTTCATTTATTTCCCACTTCCCCTTTCACGCACCTCTGTGGGCTTGCTCTCCCTCAGTGGGCACCTAGCTCTCTTGCAGTGCTCCCCTTCCTTTGTATTTGACTGGCTCGTCCTCCTTATTTCACACTTCTACCACTACCACTACTACTACCTCTACTACCACTACTACTACCTCTACTACCACTACTACTACCTCTACTACTACTACTACTACTACTACTACTACTACTACTACTACAACTACTGATGAAATTAAGACATGTGCGGCGTCTGGTTGTCTTTGTTGTGGACGTTTCGTCATGCAGTGGCTGGCTGGATGGCGAAACATCTACGATAGGGATGCCCGGGTGTTGCGCATGTGTCTTAATTTCATCTTGTCAGTATTATATACCAGTCTTGTACTACTACTACTACCACAATCACCTCTTCCTGCCTATATATAGCCGTCCTACTCCACTTCTGGTTAGTGTGACTTTATCAATGGTCCAAGTCGGACCGAAACGTCGTCGTAAGCTTCTCTCTTATGTGCGGGTTATTTGTGTATAGGTACGTTTCTTATCTATATATCTGAGGATGCTATTAGTTATTCATGTGAGGATGCTATTAGTCATGTGAGGATGCTATTAGTCATGTGAGGATGCTATTAGTCATGTGAGGATGCTATTAGTCATGTGAGGATGCTATTAGTCATGTGAGGATGCTATTAGTCATGTGAGGATGCTATTAGTCATGTGAGGATGCTATTAGTCATGTGAGGATGCTATTAGTTAGTCATGGGCTACTTAGTCTCTCCTGTCATCTGCTTAGCGTTTGTTAGGTAAAAGGACACATAAGAACATAAGAACATAAGAACGAAGGAACACTGCAGAAGGCCTACTGGCCCATGCGAGGCAGGTCCAAGTCTCCTACCGGCTTAAGCCAATGCACCCAACCTAGTCAGGTCAGGTCACATTGACTTAAGGAAGGAACACGGCAACCGACCTGGTAGCACAAGCTATCAGGTCCAACTCACACCCACCCACATCTACTCATGTATTTATCCAACCTATTTTTAAAGCTACACAACGTTCTGGCCTCTATAACTGTACTCGGGAGTTTGTTCCACTCATCCACAACTCTATTACCAAACCAGTACTTTCCTATATCCTTCCTGAATCTGAATTTTTCCAACTTAAAACCATTGCTGCGAGTCCTGTCTAGGCTAGATATTTTCAGCACACTATTTACATCCCCTTTATTTATTCCTGTCTTCCATTTATACACCTCAATCATATCCCCCCTAATTCTACGTCTTTCTAGAGAGTGCAGTTTCAGGGCCTTCAGTCTATCCTCATAGGGAAGGTTTCTGATACATGGGATCAACTTTGTCATCCTCCTTTGTACATTTTCCAGAGAATTTATATCCATTCTGTAATACGGTGACCAAAACTGTGCAGCATAATCTAAATGAGGCCTAACCAAGGATGTATAGAGTTGAAGAACAACCTGAGGACTCCTATTATTTATGCTTCTTGATATGAAGCCAAGGATTCTATTAGCTTTATTGCGAACACTTATGCACTGTTGTCTTGGTTTCAGATTACTGCTAACCAGAACTCCTAAATCTTTTTCGCAATCCGTAATATTAAGATCTACATTATTTAGTTTATATGTGGCATGGTTATTGTCCTGTCCAACATTTAGAACTTTGCATTTGTCTATATTAAACTGCATCTGCCACTTCTCCGACCACTGCATCAGTCTATTCAAATCTTCCTGGAGTGCTCTAATGTCCTCGTCAGAATGAATTCGATGGCCTATTTTGGTGTCATCGGCAAACTTGCCGATGTCGCTCTTTATGCCCTCATCTATGTCGTTTATGTAGATTGTGAACAGCAGGGGGCCCAACACTGACCCCTGTAGAACACCGCTCGTGACGCTTCCCCACTCTGATTTCTCCCCATTTATGCAAACTCGCTGCTGCCTATTTGTCAACCATGCCTCTATCCAGGAAAAAATTTCTCCTCCTATTCCATGTGCTTTAATTTTCCTCAATAGTCTCTGATGTGGGACCCTGTCAAAAGCCTTACTGAAGTCCATATACACAATATCATATTCATTACCATGATCTACCTCCTCAAATACCTTAGTGAAAAAAGTTAATAAATTCGTAAGGCAGGAACGCCCCTTTGTAAAACCATGCTGAGATTCGTTGATTAATTTATGCTTTTCAAGGTGGCTACGAACTGCCTCGGCAATTATTGATTCCATAAATTTTCCCACTATGGAGGTTAGGCTTATTGGTCTATAGTTCGAAGCTAAGGACCTGTCACCTGTTTTGAAAATAGGTATCACATTTGCCATTTTCCACTTATCTGGCACCATGCCAGTTTGTAGTGATATGTTGAAAAGATTAGCCAAAGGTGTGCTAAGCTCCTCTTTACATTCCTTTAGAACCCTTGCATACAGTTCATCAGGGCCTGGGGATTTGTTAGGTTTTAATTTATCTATTTGCCTAAGGACCATGTCACTTGTGACCCTAATAGTGCACAGTTTATTATCGTCCTGTTCTACATAATTTATCATTACTGGAATATCGCTGGTATCCTCCTGTGTAAAAACTGAGAGGAAGTATGTGTTAAAAATTCTACACATTTCCTTATCACTGTCAGTGAGCTGACCCGAGGAACTTTTGAGTGGGCCTATCTTGTCCCTGATCTTACTTCTGTATACCTGAAAGAATCCTTTTGGGTTAGTCTTCGATTCTCTTGCAACTTTAACCTCATAATCTCTTTTTGCTTTTCTAATTCCCTTTTTTATTTCTCTCTTTAACTGAATATATCGATTTCTCAATTGCCCCTCTCCTCTTTTGATTTGCCTATATATGCCTCTCTTTTGACCAATCAGATATTTTAATCTATTGTTCATCCATTTAGGATCATTTTTGTTTGATCTGATTTCCCTATTTGGAACATAATTTGACTGAGCAGCTAGAATTATGCCCTGGAAAGCATCAATCGGCAACCATCACCACCTACCTGACCCTTAGTCAGGTCATTCCAGTTCAGCCCACCTAAGTAATTTTTCAGTCCTATGAAATCAGCCAAGCGAAAGTCAGGGACGGAGACTTGATTGCCATTATTAGGGGAATTCCATGATATATTAAAACTGAGTGATTTGTGATCACTTTCCCCAAGCTCATCATTAACCTCAAGATTATTAATTAGTGTTTCCCTACTGGCAAGAACCAAGTCAAGGAGGTTATTTCCCTAGTTGGCTCTGTCACAAACTGTTTTAAAAAACAATCCTGGATCGTATCAAGAAAGTCACCTGACTCTAAATTTCCTGTCAAATTGCTCCAGTCAATCTGTCTATAGTTAAAATCTCCCATTAGCACAACATTTTCGTATGTAGATGCCTTACGAATTTCGTCCCATAGAAGTTTACTGCACTCCTTATCAAGATTTGGGGCCCTGTAAATCACACCCAAAATTAGTTTTTCTCGGCCCTCGAGAAGCTGTAACCAAACAGATTCAGTGGCTGACGCTTCTAATTTAATATCTTGTCTAACACAACAATTTAAATTGTCTCTGACATACATCGCTACTCCACCACCTTTCCTGTTGACCCTGTCAGTGTGGAATAATTTATAGCCTTGTATGTGACATTCAGAGGGCATCTCTCTATCTTTCAGATTGAGCCAGGTCTCTGTTATAGCAATAATATCTATGTTTCCTGCACTTGCAATTAATCTTAGCTCATCTATCTTATTTCTTACACTCCTGCTATTAGTATAGTAAACCTTAAGGGAGCTAGTCCCTTGCTGCCCTCTGCTGTCCCCCTTTGTTTGCTGACCTGATCTATTGTCTTTATTTATTACTTCATGCTGAGTGCCTTTTATACATTTACTGTTTCCAACCCAAGTGTTGCAACCTGCTTGTTTCCCACACACACCCATACCTCTATCTTCCATCAGTTTAAAATCATAGGCATTTCACCAACGGCCTTCTCAATCGAGTCTGCAAGTGCTACCACCCCTGCCCCAGAGAGATGTGACATTTTACTGTGGCAACGTTTCGCTCTCCAAGAGCTTCGTCAAGCCGTTACAAACAATACAGGGACACAGAAGGGTTTTGTAGATGAATGGTTCAGAGAACCGACATGTTGATAAATTAGACACATGTGCAACTCTTGGGTATCTTTATTGAGGAAACGTTTCGCCACACAGTGGCTTCATCAGTCCATACAAAGGAGAATCTTGAAGAATAGGAGGAGAATGAGGTAATCAGTCCCTCAACCTTGAGTCGATGTGGTCAGTCCATCAATCTTGAATAGAATACGGCATACGTGCTGAGAAGGAGCTTATAAACCGTTGGTAGGAGAGGTGAAGCAGTCATAGGTCGTGTAACATTTGTTCAATGTTGAAGTAGGTTGTGCCCAAGAATTAGGCAAGCGAAGAATTCCCAAGTATTAAGATCCCAAGAAGATGCAGTGTCTGACAGCTTTGTAGATGAATGGTTCAGAGAACCGACATGTTGATAAATTAGACACATGTGCAACTCTTGGGTATCTTTATTGATACCCAAGAGTTGCACATGTGTCTAATTTATCCACACAGAAGGGTATATAATAATAATAATAATAATAATAATAATAATAATAATAATAATATCTTTATTTCTACAAGTACATGTACAAGGTATACAGTCCTAGCTGACATCAGTGACATACTACTATATAGAAAGTTACTTGCTATGCAGAACATTTCGGGCAAATTAGGTCAGTTTTGTCCCAGGATGCGACCCACACCAGTAGACTAACACCCAGGTACCCATTTTACTGATGGGTGAACATGGACAACCGGTGTAAGGAAACACGCCTAATGTTTCTACCCTCGCTGGGAATCGAACTCAGACTCTCTTGCCGTGTGAAACGAGAGCTTTAGCTACCAGGCCACGGGGCACAGAGTGAAGTGCAAAGCATAATATAATCGTTGTACGTGGTAGTAGTGTTTGTGATAGTGGTAATAGTTGTAGTGCTTGTGGTGGTGGTAGTAGCAGTAGTTGTGGAAGTAGCTATGTGTTGGCGAGGTTTATTACTTTGAGGAGACGTCTTCCTAAGAGATGATGAAGCTGCCTTTATTCTGTTTAACTGAATTAGAAATAGCGATTAATGATGGTTCAAGGTGTTTACGTCTTCAGAAATTGGGCTCATTGATCGCTAGTCGAGCGTCGTTGAATTTCATCACCGTAATTATGGTGTTGTATGCAGGCATTGTTCAAGTTATCATTCCTACATGCTTTAATGTGTTCACTGAGACATGTTTCGAGGTTTCTTGTTGTTTCACCTACGTATATTTTGTTATATCCTCCACAGGGAATAGTATAAACTCCTGCGTTGATTGGGTCAATGTGTTTAAATTTCGTTCTAGTCAGATCTTTTATGGAAGTACTGGTTGTGATGACGACTCTAGTGTTAGTTTGTGCGAGTACTTTAGCGACATTCAGCGCAACCTGACTGCAGGGAAGGATTTTGACTACTAGGAATGGTGTTAGTGTTTGGAGAACTGATGATCTGAAGAACTCTTTTCTTGCAGTATTTGATGAAAAAGAAAGGGAAATGTAAATCAGTAAAGGTTTGATATATGTACGTTCCTCGTCAAGAAACTCGGGACTGTAAATTCAATATCCTCTAAGGAAAAATCCAATGATATCTGTTTTGGTCTTAGTATCTTGACTGGGATAGAAGTGTGTGAGATCGTTTTTGTTTATAGGCTTCCTGTATACATGAAACCTAGAGGACGTCTAGAAGAAAAGTCTAGTGACAAGTTGCATTTTCTAGACATCCCATTAACAAAGTAAATAACACTAAGGTTACAAGTTAACAGGAAGCCTGCGAGCAAAAACGATCTCACGCACTCCTGTTCCAATCAAGATGCTAAGACCAAAAGAGGCATCACTGGATTTTTCCTAAGAGCATACCGTATTTGCAGGCAAGAGTTTCTTGACGAGGAATGTACTTACATACACCAAACCTTCACTGATCTACACTCCCTTCCTTTTTCATCGGAGAATACAAGAAAATAGCCCTTCAGATCAATTCTCCAAGCACTAACACCACTCCTAACAGTCATAATCCTTCCCTGCAGTCAGGTTGCACTGAACGCCTCTAAAGTACTCGCACAAACTAACACTAGAGTCATCACAACCAGTACTTCCATGAAAGATCTGACTAGAACGAAATTGAAGAACACTGATACAATCATCGCAGGAGTTTATGTTATTCTCTGTGGAGGATGTGACAGAATATACGTAGGTGAAACAGCAAGAAACCTCGAAACACGTCTCAATCAACACGGGAATGTATGTAGGAATGAGAAATTGAACAATGCCTGCATACAATACCGGAATTCCGCCTCCCACCTGATGAAATTCAACGATTCTCGTCTAGTGATTAAAGAACCCAATTTCCGAAAACGTAAATGCCTTGGATCATCATTAATCGCTGTTTCTAACACAAACGTTTCTGACGTATCAGGTAGAATTCTTCTCAAAGCAATAAACCCCGCCATCACATAGCTGCTACCATTACTAGACCACCACAAGCACAACTACTACTGCTGCCTACATTATTATTATAATCAAAAAGAATTATTATTATCAAAAAGAAACTGCTGCCTACAGAGATTATATTATGTTAGGTAAAAGGACACAAGTGCAACCAATGTCACATTAGTTGCACTTGTGTCCTTTTACCTAACATACTGTCAGTAATTCTACCAACATTATTGCTTAGTGTTTATAGGACACTGTTGTAAAAGCTTGGTATTTTTTGTAGAAAATTTTTAACCCATTCATCATTGTCCCTGTCATCGTTAGATTCTGTGCCATTCAACGTAACTTAGTGATGTAGTGAAGTTAGTTAGTGAGGTCTCCTCATGGAGACGAGATGAGATGTTATTATAGTCAAGTTAGGTTAGGTTAGGTAAGGTTCGTCAGGAAACAGGACAAATGTTTCCTGACGCGGGTCTTAGTCAGATGATGACCCGCCTTTGGAGCTTTTGGTCATCTGACCGAGGCCTTCCGCTGGCTTACCGGTCCACCCCTTTAAAAATTATGGTCATTTATAACCAGTCTATAGTCAAGTGGTAGCTTGCAAATATTTGTTATGAGGAAGATTGGGAGGTGATCAGTAGTGACTGTCCTGCTTGGAGAGGAGCTAATATGTTGGTCCATATATGATCAATTGTGGTTGCACTCGTCTCTGTTAACTTCGTTGGTTTCGTTATAGCTATGAGTAATAATTGTTCATACAATTTATGAAGTCAACTGGTGCCTCTTCGGCCAGGTCAGGTTAATTGTGAAGTCACCAGCAAGTAATAAGTAATGTTTGTTTAGTTTCTTGTTAGTTATTAAGTTGTCTCTAAAGTTTGGGATATTTATATGTGGTATCCTATGGATTGGATCATCTGTAATGGGAGTTATTAGATTTTTGTTGACAAGTTAGCAATTGTATAGTCGCCATAATCATCACTGAAATAATTTAAGTTTTTACATAACAGCTCATCTGGATAGTAGTAGATGGCAATTACAGTGGCCATCTGGCCACGCTACAGCAGTGGCCATCTGGCCACGCTACAGTATCCAGGTAGAGTACAGATATCTGCCATACTGAAGCTACGTTACAATAAGTATAATAAAGGTAATGTTTAAAGTTAAAGAATCTATGAATGCCAGAAGATCGTCATGGTATTTACCAGACATCTAATATTGCTGATGAAAATTTATATATTCCTGGCATTGCTGAGGACAGTTTTTGCTTGGTTTACTGTATATTATAAAGTTACTTTCAGAGGTATTGGTTAGGACATTAATTACGAAGATTTAAACCAGGGTCAGTATCAACACTGATCAACTATGAGGAGGGGATTATGAAAGTAGTGTACGAGGTAGAGATATCAGTGTGCTGTACTTAGTTGGTATAATTATTTATATAAATATGACTACAGTGGTCTGTGACAACCTGACAATTAAAATCTAAAGATTGAGCTAAAGAAATAAAAACAACGTTGTTAAACACAAAGTAAGATGATAAACAATGAACTAGTAACATGATTCATCTGTCATATAAAAACTGATAGAAGAAAGTTAATGAGCAAAGCAAATTACACAAAGGTCTGGCAACTTGAAACAGTAAACAGCACGCAGTGAACAATAATTAATAACAAACAAGCGAAGAATGGCACTAATTATTGCACAGCAGTGATATAGATGCACTGCACTTTACGTAGGATAATGTAAATATGATCTGTGGATTTTTCAGACTTGGTCAAGCCAGATCATGTTTAATAGTTATTTCATACCCGCGACCTGTACCTTACATTTTTTTAATATGATTTTACCCTCCTAGGCGGAGCACTGATGTATGTTGTCCTTACGATCATGTTTGAGTCTTCGTAACCAATACATATTTTTTTATTGCTAGGCACTCACTGACACACACATGATATGATAACGACATATAAATACTGCGGGGAATAGACAAGGTGGACAGAGACAGAATGTTCCAGAGATGGGACACAGAAACAAGAGGTCACAATTGGAAGTTGAAGACTCAGATGAGTCACAGGGATGTTAGGAAGTGTTTCTTCAGTCACAGAGTTGCCAGTCAGTGGAACAGTCTGGCAAGTGACGTAGAGGAGGCAGGAACAATACATAGTTTTAAGACGAGGTTTGATAAAGTTCACGGAGCAGGTAGAGAACCTAGTAGCAATCAGTGAAGAGGGGGCCAGGAGCTATAACTCGACCCCTGCAACCAAAAATAGGCGAGTACACTACATTACACTTCATGTTAATGTAAATACTAATTAGGTTTTTTCTATTATATAAATTCAGTCTTACCATAACACTGTTTTGATAGTTAAACAAGCAAGTTACAGTGGTGGTATGATTTTTAACCCTGGAGGGTCAGCCACCCAGAATAACTCAAGTCAGTGCGTCATCGAGGACTGTAACTTATTTCCATTGTGGTCCTCAATCTTGTCCCCCAGGATGCGACCCACACCAGTCGACTAGCACCCAGGTACCTACTTGCTAGATGAACAGGACAACAGGTGTAAGGAAACGCTTCGAAATGTTTCCACCCCGCCGGGAATCGAACCCGGGCCCTCCGAGTGTGAAGCGAGAGCTTTGCCAGCCAGGCCACGGGACCCCATAAGACCCATTACATGTTTACATCCGGTTCCAGTCATAACGAGTTGCTCATTCAGGCATAAAGTAACTCGCAAAAATATTACCTTATATTTTAGCTGTGCGTTATTTATAATGGACAAAGTCAGGATATTTTTCCACAGTCTTTGGTAATGTATCACTGTGGGGGAAATACTTTAATATACCGTGAAAATTTGAGTGAATTGTCTGTGAACTGTTTATTTTATGGCATTCCAGCCCATGATGACGCAAGGTGTGACAACCGTCCAGCTGGTCAAGTTGACTTTATTCAGAGGGAAGCGCTAAACCCACAAGAAGTACTCCAGCGTCTGGGTAATGGAGAGGCAATCAAGTTGGATTCCAAGGAAGGAAGTGTTGCTACTGCAGCAGCAGCAACAGTAGCATCAGCAGCAACGGCAGCAGCAACAGCAGCAGCAACAGCAGCAACAGCAGCAGCAACAGCAACAGCAGCAACAGCAGCACCAGCAACAGCAGCACCAGCAGCAGCAACAGCAGCAACAACAGCAACAACAGCAACAACAGCAGCAGCAACAGCAACAGCAGCAACAGCAGCAGCAGCAGCAACAACAGCAGCAGAAGCAGCAGCAACAACAGCAGAAGCAGCAGCAACAACAGCAGCAGAAGCAGAAGCAACAACAGCAGAAGCAGCAGCAACAACAGCAGCAGCAGCAGCAACAACAGAAAAGCAGAAGCAGCAGCAAAAACAACAGCAGCAGAACCCAGCAGCAACAACAGCAGAAGCAGCAGCAACAACAGCAGCAGAAGCAGCAGCAACAACAGCAGAAGCAGCAGCAACAGCAGCAGCAACAGCAGCAGCAGCAACAACAGTAGTATCAGCAGCAACAGCAGCAGCAACAGCAGCAACAGCAGCAGCAACAGCAACAGCAGCAACAGCAGCACCAGCAACAGCAGCACCAGCAGCAGCAACAGCAGCAACAACAGCAACAACAGCAACAACAGCAGCAGCAACAGCAACAGCAGCAACAGCAGCAGCAGCAGCAACAACAGCAGCAGAAGCAGCAGCAACAACAGCAGAAGCAGCAGCAACAACAGCAGCAGAAGCAGCAGCAACAACAGCAAAGCACCCAAGCAACAGCAGCAGCACCCAGCAACAACAGCAGCAGAAAGCAGCAGCAACAACAGCAGAAGCAGCAGCAACAGCAGCAGCAACAGCAGCAGCAACAGCAGCAGCAACAGCAGCAGCAGCAGCAAGCAACAACAGTAAACAGCAGCAACAGCAGCAGCAACACCCACAGCAACAGCAGCAGACAGCAACAGCAGCACCAGCAGCAACAGCAAACAACAGCAGCACCAGCAACAGCAGCAGCAACAGCACCCACCAGCAGAAACAGCAACAGCAACAGCAGCAACAGCAGCACCAGCAGCAGCAACAGCAGCACCAGCAGCAACAGCAACAACAGCAGCACCAGCAACAGCATCAGCAACAGAAAAAGCACCAGCAGCAACAGCAACAGCAACAGCAGCAACAGCAGCAACAGCAACAGCAACAGCAGCAAAAAGCAGAAACCAGCAGCAGCAACAGCAGCACCAGCAGAAAACCACAGCAACAAAGCAACACCAGCAACAGAGCACCAGCAGCACCAGCAGCAACAGCAACAACAGCAGCACCAGCAACAGCAGCACCAGCAGCAACAACAACAGCAACAACAGCAGCAACAGCAGCAACAACAGCAGCAGAAAGCAGCAGCAACAACAACAGAAGCAACAGCAGCAACAGAAGCAGAAGCAGCAACAACCAGCAGCAGAAGCAGCAGCAACAACAACAACAGAAGCAACAGCAGCAACAGAAGCAGAAGCAGCAACAACAACAACAGAAAGCAACAGCAAAGCAGCAACAACAACAAACACAACAGCAGAAGCAGAAACAGAAACAGCAGCAACAGCAGCAGCAGCAAAAAGCAGCAACACCAGCAACAGCAGCACCAGCAACAACAGCAGCACCAGCAACAGCAGCACCAGCAGCACCAGCAACAGCAACAGCACCAACAGCAGCAACAGCAGCAACAGCAGCAACAGCACCAGCCAGCAGCACCAGCAACAGCAACACCAGCACACCAGCACCAACACCCACCAGCAGCAACAGCACACCAGCAGCAACAGCAGCACCAGCAGCACCAGCAGCACCAGCAGCACCAGCAGCACCAGCAGCACCAGCACCAGCAACACCAGCAACAGCAACAGCAGCACCAGCAACAGCAACAGCAGCAGCAACAGCACCAGCAGCACCAGCAGCACCAGCAGCACCAGCAGCACCACACCAGCAGCACCCAGCAGCACCAGCACCAGCAGCACCAGCAACAGCAACAGCAGCAGCAACAACAGCAACAGCAGCAACAACAGCAACAGCAGCAACAGCAGCAGTAGTCCCTCACTCGGAGCAACAAACCTTCACTAGCATCAAGAACATCCCTTTCCCTTCCCCTTTCCCTTCCACCTTCCCCTTTCCCTTCCCCTTTCCCTTCCACCTTACCCTTTCCCTTCCCCTTTCCCTTTCCCCTTCCCCTTTTTCCCTTCCCCTTTCCCTTCCACCTTCCCCTTTCCCTTCCCCTTCCCTTCCCCTTTTCCCCTTCCACCTTCCCCTTTCCCTTCCCCTTTCCCTTCCCCTTTCCCTTCCACCTTCCCCCTTTCCCTTCCCCCTTTCCCTTCCCCTTTCCCTTCCACCTTCCCCTTTCCTCTCCCCTTTCCCTTCCCCTTTCCCTTCCACCTTCCACTTTCCCTTCCCCTTTCCCTTCCCCTTTCCCTTCCACCTTCCCCTTTCCTTCCCCTTTCCCTTCCACCTTCCCCTTTCCCTTCCCCTTTCCCTTCACCTTCCCCTTTCCCTTCCCCTTTCCCTTCCCCTTTTCCCTTCCCCTTTCCCTTCCCCTTTCCCTTCACCTTCCCCTTTCCCTTCCACCTTCCCCTTTCCCTTCCACCTTCCCCTTTCCCTTCCACCTTCCCCTTCCACCTTCCCCCTTTCCCTTCCACCTTCCCCTTTCCCTTCCACCTTCCCCTTTCCCTTCCACCTTCCCCTTTCCCTTCCACCTTCCCCTTTCCCTTCCACCTTCCCCTTCCACCTTCCCCTTTCCCTTTCCCTTCCACCTTCCCCTTTCCCTTCCACCTTCCCCTTCCACCTTCCCCTTTCCCTTCCACCTTCCCTTTCCCTTCCACCTTCCCCTTTCCCTTTCACCTTCCCCTTTCCCTTCCACCTTCCCCTTTCCCTTCCACCTTCCCCTTTCCCTTCCACCTTCCCCTTCCACCTTCCCCTTTCCCTTCCACCTTCCCCTTTCCCTTCCACCTTCCCCTTTCCCTTCCACCTTCCCCTTTCCCTTCCACCTTCCCCTTTCCCTTCCACTTCCCCTTTCCCTTCCACCTTCCCTTCCACCTTCCCTTCCCTTCCCCTTTCCCTTCCACCTTCCCCTTTCCCTTCCACCTTCCCCTTTCCCTTCCACCTTCCCCTTTCACCTTCCCCTTTCCCTTCCACCTTCCCCTTTCCCTTCCACCTTCCCCTTTCCCTTCCACCTTCCCCCTTTCCCTTCCACCTTCCCTTTCCCTTCCACCTTCCCCTTCCACCTTCCCCTTCCACTTCCCCTTCCCGTTCCACCTTCCCCCTTCCCGTTCCACCTTCCCCCTTCCCGTTCCACCTTCCCCCTTCCCGTTCCACCTTCCCCCTTCCCGTTCCACCTTCCCTTCCACCTTCCCTTCCACCTTCCCTTCCACCTTCCCCTTCCACCTTCCCCTTCCACCTTCCCGTTCCACCTTCCCCTTCCCCCTTCCCGTTCCACCTTCCCTTCCCCCTTCCGTTCCACCTTCCCTTCCACCTTCCCCTTCCACCTTCCCCTTCCACCTTCCCTTCCACCTTCCCGTTCCACCTTCCCCTTCCCCCTTCCCGTTCCACCTTCCCTTCCCCCTTCCCGTTCCACCTTCCCTTCCACCTTCCCCTTCCACCTTCCCCTTCCACCTTCCCCTTCCACCTTCCCCTTCCACCTTCCCCTTCCACCTTCCCCTTCCACCTTCCCCTTCCCTCCCCCACCAGACTTTACTAAGGCTCTCGTAAGATATTCAAATCACTAATAAAGATCAATAAACAACTAATCTCATCATAAATGTCACTAAAAATCGTCTTGAATTCTCCATTCCCTCATAAAATATTGAATGTATGCTAGCGTCTGTGTTACTGAAATTCCCGTCACAGGCTAGACGCTGGCACATTAATTTGAACGATAGAAATACCATAATCATGGGGGGAGCGTTAAACCCGTACAGGCCATACATCTCCTAGGGAATGAGAGACTGACAAACCTGATCTGAAAGGGAGAGCAACTCCATTTACTTAGATCAAAAGCCCTTCACAGGAATCAGTGCACCTCCCTTGAAAGGATAGGGGGAGGGGGGTCGAGGTTTAGTTACAGTGTTCTATTCTTGCTGCCTTGTCTCACATTCCAGTGCTGCCTCACCTCACATTCCAGTGCTGCCTCACCTCACATTCCAGTGCTGCCTCACCTCACATTCCAGTGCTGCCTCACCTCACATTCCAGTGCTGCCTCGCCTCACATTCCAGTGCTGCCTCGCCTCACATTCCAGTGCTGCCTCGCCTCACATTCCAGTGCTGCCTCGCCTCATATTCCAGTGCTGCCTCGCCTCACATTCCAGTGCTGCCTCGCCTCACATTCCAGTGCTGCCTCACCTCACATTCCAGCGCTGCCTCACCTCACATTCCAGCGCTGCCTCACCTCACATTCCAGCGCTGCCTCACCTCACATTCCAGCGCTGCCTCGCCTCACATTCCAGCGCTGCCTCACCTCACATTCCAGCGCTGCCTCGCCTCACATTCCAGTGCTGCCTCGCCTCACATTCCAGTGCTGCCTCGCCTCACATTCCAGTGCTGCCTCACCTCACATTCCAGTGCTGCCTCACCTCACATTCCAGTGCTGCCTCACCTCACATTCCAGCGCTGCCTCACCTCACATTCCAGCGCTGCCTCACCTCACATTCCAGCGCTGCCTCACCTCACATACCAGTGCTGCCTCACCTCACATTCCAGTGCTGCCTCACCTCACATTCCAGTGCTGCCTCACCTCACATTCCAGTGCTGCCTCGCCTCACATTCCAGTGCTGCCTCGCCTCACATTCCAGTGCTGCCTCGCCTCACATTCCAGTGCTGCCTCGCCTCACATTCCAGTGCTGCCTCGCCTCACATTCCAGTGCTGCCTCGCCTCGCATTCCAGTGCTGCCTCGCCTCGCATTCCAGTGCTGCCTCGCCTTGCATTCCAGTGCTGCCTCGCCTCGCATTCCAGTGCTGCCTCGCCTCGCATTCCAGTGCTGCCTCGCCTCACATTCCAGTGCTGCCTCACTTCACATTCCAGTGCTGCCTCACCTCACATTCCAGTGCTGCCTCACCTCACATTCCAGTGCTGCCTCACCTCACATTCCAGTGCTGCCTCACCTCACATTCCAGTGCTGCCTCACCTCACATTCCAGTGCTGCCTCACCTCACATTCTAGTGCTGCCCGACCTCACATTCCAGCGCTGCATCACCTCACATTCCAGCGCTGCCTGATCTCACATTCCAGCGCTGCCTCACCTCACATTCCAGCGCTGCCTCACCTCACATTCCAGCGCTGCCTCACCTCACATTCCAGCGCTGCCTCACCTCACATTCCAGCGCTGCCTCACCTCACATTCCAGCGCTGCCTCACCTCACATTCCAGCGCTGCCTCACCTCACATTCCAGTGCTGCCTCGCTTCACATTCCAGTGCTGCCTCACCTCACATTCCAGTGCTGCCTCACCTCACATTCCAGCGCTGCCTCACCTCACATTCCAGCGCTGCCTCACCTCACATTCCAGCGCTGCCTCACCTCACATACCAGTGCTGCCTCACCTCACATTCCAGTGCTGCCTCGCCTCACATTCCAGTGCTGCCTCGCCTCACTTTCCAGTGCTGCCTCGCCTCACTTTCCAGTGCTGCCTCGCCTCACTTTCCAGTGCTGCCTCGCCTCACATTCCAGTGCTGCCTCGCCTCACATTCCAGTGCTGCCTCGCCTCACATTCCAGTGCTGCCTCGCCTCGCATTCCAGTGCTGCCTCGCCTCGCATTCCAGTGCTGTCTCGCCTCACATTCCAGTGCTGCCTCGCCTCACATTCCAGTGCTGCCTCGCCTCACATTCCAGTGCTGCCTCACTTCACATTCCAGTGCTGCCTCACCTCACATTCCAGTGCTGCCTCACCTCACATTCCAGTGCTGCCTCACCTCACATTCCAGTGCTGCCTCACCTCACATTCCAGTGCTGCCTCACCTCACATTCCAGTGCTGCCTCACCTCACATTCCAGTGCTGCCTCACCTCACATTCCAGTGCTGCCTCACCTCACATTCCAGTGCTGCCTCACCTCACATTCCAGTGC
>NC_069408.1:12836517-12876517 GCF_026875155.1 Cherax quadricarinatus | reverse complement strand
TGACCCAGCGAGGAAATCTTAATAGTAGAAGAAAAAAAAATCGACACCATGCCTAACCCTTCTAGGGTAGGGTAGGTGCCTGAGCCCGAGCCTTTAGCTCATAAGACTGTCATTGCCATTAGCCCCCTTGGGGCGGGGATGGCAGACCAGAGAGGCCTAGCTTGTGGCTAGGCCTGGAGACAGTTGGTCCCAAAGATGAGGAGGTACTTGTGCCTCCTCCCATGGGAGACTTAGGTCTCAGACACTCCCTAAAGAGGGAGCCAAGGCCGGGCCACCACTTGGAAAAGGCCCTGGCAGGGAGAATACCGGCGAATCTTTAATAATAATAATAATAAAGTAGAAGAAAATGAAGATGAAACTGCCCAAGAACAAGCAACGGAATTACAAATAATAACAAACACTCAAGACATTAGTAGCAAAAAGTGGCCAAATTGAAAACAGAAAAGACTAATAAAACAGGGCAACAAAAACGAAACCAACAACAATACACAGGACAAACGCAGGGCAAAAAGAAATACTGTAATTATCAAAGCCACAACAATTATGGGAATCCATATAATAACAACTACTATAAACATAATTATTCTGAAAAACCATATTATAAACAGAAACCACAGTATAGAAATAATTTTGGGGGGACAAGGAACCTAGACCAAGATTGGAGGTATCAACAGGGAAATTACCAGCCCTGGAGATACCAAAACACGATGAACCAAGGAGGAGGAAACTACCAGACTTGGAGAAATTGGTGATTTCCGAGGTCCTACTTACAGAGATGGAAAAGAGGATACTAAGTAAAGGCAACATTTGTGCGGGACCCACCACAGATAAACAACTAGAGAGAAACATCATTGAAACAACCACGAAACTACAGAGGCAAATGAATGAGGATTTCGACAGAACATTCAATAGGGATATGACAAGCAGACAAGACTGGGAGAAGAGGGGGAGAGCCTTAAGTACTACGGAAAAATATATGAAAGTCCCCAGACCCCCGATGGAGCTTCTAATAAAAATGACAGGATTAAACAAGAAGATAGGGGAACTTACAGAAAAATTGAGAGAGAAGAGAGGAAGGAAACACTACAGACCAAAACTCAAAAAGAAAGAAAGAATTTGCCTAAGGAACCTGGAACTGAGGGAGTTAGTTTTTAGTTTAATATGTTTATTATGCACCCCATACCCATCCTGTGGGCGGTAGTCAAAAGATTACAGAGGTACATAATTGGTCCAGGGACTGGACTCCAAAGTTTTGATAGCTGAGCAAGTTACAGAGGTAATGAACTCACAATTTACAAAGGTAATGAACTCACAATTTACAAAGGTAATGAACTCCAGGTAAGTCTGGTCACAATTATGACAAGTTACAAAGGTATTTACAGATTACAGAGGTACGTAATGGGTCCAGGGACTGGGCCCCCAAAGTTTTGATAGCTGAACTAGGTACAAAGGTAATGAGCTCACAAGTTACAAAGGTAATGAATTCTGTAGAATGGTTACTTACGTTTATACTTTGGCTACAATCATGAATAAATTATAGAGTAATGAGCAATTCACACTTCCACACCCGGTCACAACTGTAATGAGTTATTGGTGCAAATATTGATTGTTGAGTCACACACCACACACACACACACACACACACACACACACACACACACACACACACACACACACACACACACACACACACACACACACACACACACAACTTTAGTTTAATATCTTTATGCACCCCATACCCATCCTGTGGGCGGTAGTCAAAAGATTACAAAGGTACATAATGGGTCCAGTGACTGGACCCCAAAGTTATGATAGATGAACTAGTTACAAAGGTAATGAACTCCAGGTAGATCTGGTCACTAATCATGGCAAGTTACAGAGGTAATGAATCAGCTTCACTCCTATACATGGTTACAGTCATGAACAAATTACAAAGTAATGAACCACTGATACGTCCACACCTGGTCACAATTGTAATGAGTTATAAATACAAATATTAAGTGGATCATACACCCACACTAGCGCGCGCGCGCACATACACACACGAGGGCGCACGCACGGACATGTGCACACGAGCGTACAAATATATGCATACACACAAGGACGCACACCCACACACACAACACCCACACACACACACACCAACACCCACACACACCAACACCCACACACACACACCCTCACACACACCCACACACACACACCTCACACACACCCACACACACCCACACACACCCCACACACGCACACACACCCACACACGCACCACACACACACACACACACACGCACACCCTCACACACACCCGCACACACACCCTCACACACACCCACACACACGCGCACACACACACACACCACACACACACACACCACACACACACACACACACACACACGCACACACACACACACACACACACACACACACCCTCACCACACACACACACACACACACACACACACACACACATACACACGCACACACACATACACACGCACACACACATACACACGCACATACACACGCACACACACACACACACACCACACACACACACCCTCACACACACACCCACACACACACACACACACCCTCACACACACACACACACACACACCCTCACACACACACACACACACACACACACACACACACACACACACACACACACACACACACACCCTCACCACACACACACACACACACACACACACACACACACACACACACACCCTCACACACACACACACACACACACACACACACACACACACCCTCACACACCACACACACCCCACACACACACACACACACAACCACACACACACACACACACACACACACACACACCCTCACACACAACACACACACACACACACACACACACACAACACACACACACACACACACACATATGCACATATGTGGTAATGCTTTATTTACAGCTAGCAAAGTCAGGGTATTTCTCCAGAATGGTCTGCAATATACCACTGTGGATAAAATACTTTGCCATTTCTTGAACATTTCTGAGTGAGTTGTTTCTAAATTCATTAATTTTATCACACTCCAGTACATAATGACGCAAGGTGTGACAATAGTCCATCTGGCAAAGTTTTTTAAGACTAGATAATCCGGATCAGACATGGCATGAAATCAAAAGTAGAAGCAATGAATTAATACTAAAACTCTATAACAATGAAGGCCAAAAGGGGGTTATGACAGTGGCTCTTAGGGATTCGCTTTTAACATTTAAATAAAAAATCCCTAGCATGTATTTCTTACCTAAAACACAAAGATATGGACACGGAACTGGGCACCTTCAAAACCAGACCGGTACGTTCAGGGTGTGCAGCTCCAGCCAGGCCACTAGATAAAATGATGACTGTGGCCTGGTGGCTAAAGCTCCCGCTTCACACACGGAGGGCCCGGGTTCGATTCCCGGCGGGTGGAAACATTTCGACACGTTTCCTTACACCTGTTGTCCTGTTCACCTAGCAGCAAATAGGTACCTGGGTGTTAGTCGACTGGTGTGGGTCGCATCCTGGGGGACAAGATTAAGGACCCCAATGGAAATAAGTTAGACAGTCCTCGATGACGCACTGACTTTCTTGGGTTATCCTGGGTGGCTAACCCTCCGGGGTTAAAAATCCGAACGAAATCTTATCTTATCTTATCTTACTAATGCCACTTTTGAAGCTTCTCCCTGACAGATGAAAAGATACAACACATTTTCTGAAAATCCTAGAAGATGCGAGGAAGAAGATGGGAAAAGCCCCAGACAACCTGCGACTGGTCTCACTCGACATGGAGTCCCTGTACCCATCCATACCCCAGGAGGAACCAGCAGATATAGTGGCCGACTTCTGTGCCGAGAACTTAGACAAGATCAGAACAGAACTCAAGGAATTGGGAATACGAAGACCACCTAATGAAAACCTAGTGAAAGAAGCCCTTCTACATATAATGTAAGACACAGTTCTAAAGTTTGATAATGTGGTGTACAGACAGAAGAGGGGCACAGCAATAGGGGCGTCTGTTAGTGTAGCAGTTGCCGAAATATTTGTACACTAAGTTGGAACGAAACCACACACTAGCCCACCTACACTACTATACAAGAGGTATATCGATGATATTTTTGCTCTTATCGAAGGAGGGGACGAAAGCATAGAAAGATTAGTGGATTGGGCCAATAGGGCTCACCCTTCACTCAGATTCGCTTCGGAATTTAATGACAAGGAATTGCCTTTCCTGGACACCCTGGTTTACCTCAACTAGGAGTTCTTTCTACACAGCAGAACATACTATAAGTCAGGAAACTCCTACTAATACCTTCATTGGTCTTCATCACATCCAACAACACTGAAACATTCTCTTCCTTTCTCTCTAGCACTTAGGATCCGACGCATCTGCAGTGAGGAAAAACACTATGGGACAGCTCTACAGGACATGTGGAATTTTTTCAGACATAGGGGATACCCAGAAAACTGCTTACTACAGGCCGAGGAAGAGCTAACGACGATAGAAAGACTTCAACTACTGAAACCGAGGACGAGACAAGGGGACAGCAGATCGATCCTGACGACGATGTACAGCCAGGACTGGGCGAATAATCTAAGAGAAAACTGACACAGCTTTGGGACTGGGCGAACGAAGAATTCCAAGGGACATCCTGGTGGAAATTCTTTCCTGACAGACCACCTATGCTGGCTTGGATGAAAGATGATTCCTTAAAAAACAGACTGATGAGGGCCGAGTTCCCAAAGAAGACGTAATGGGACTTGTAGAGGACGCTGGCCTGGGCACTAAAACAAACAAAACCTCTGCCACCAGGCCCGTGGCCTGGTGGCAGAGGTACGACCAATACGTACTTTAATTTTATAGACGCTGAATGAGACTATAAAATTAGTAGCTAGAGAATCAAAGACAAATCCAAAAGGTTTTTTTTCAAGTGTATAGAACAAAGTTCAAGGAAAGAAATATAACCACTGAAAACAAGATGTTGACAACTTAGTGATAATGAGCAGGAAATGTACTCTCAATTTTAATTAATAGTTATTTCTTGTCAGTTTTCCCACAAGACGAAATAAATATTATCCCAGCAATCAATAATTATCCAGGCCTTGAAGAAAACAATTTGAGTAATATTACAGTCACTAGAGACATGATTATCATACAATTAGACACACTAAAACAAAATAAGTCATCGGACCCCGACAAACTCATCAATCCAGTCTGGTGTTCTGCCAGAAATGTGGAAGATGGCTAATGTAATTCCTTTATTTAAATCGGGGGATACGTCAATAACATCAAATCATTGTCCAGTAACCTTGACTTCTATAGTAGGCAAATTATATGAATCAATTAAAGCCAGTATTCTTAGAAGCTGCCTGTGTAAAGTGTACAGTACACCAGTGAAGCCTTGAAATCTGTGACTGAAATAATCTTAAAACTACGCCCGATCGCATTCGCTAATTAGTTGAATGAAACGAAGTTTAGTGTTAATTGTATTATGTAATAGGGTTGTCTAGTGATAGGGTACCGGTTTTTCTTCTTCCCAAACGATAATCAGCCAGTGAATAGGTTTTTTCGGTCTGTATTCCATTTACGGTATCAGTCCTTTGCCTATTTTCATTACTAATTACCTCATACAAATTCAATAGTCACCTATCCGCCCAGTGTGTCCAGGTCTTCTTTAAGCCTTTCCATGAGTTTTTCAGACACTGATTCTCCTTGTTACCTTTACATAATTTATAAACATATGTACGAGAATTTCATTAACGTATTTCAGAAACAATACCAGTCATAGAACGAATCCCATTAAATCACAGTCTATCCTCCCATACCTACACTGTTTTCTAACCCATTAGGAATTCCCTAAACATTCTAAGTCCAGTTTCCATTACTTCTGCCTATTCTTTAAATTTGTGGCAGTCTTTTGTAAGGAAGTGTCGAAGGCCTTACAGTCTAAGGACACAGTCAACTAAATCCTTACTTTTGGCTTAATCTGTTACCCTGATATTGAACTTGGTTTATCGGACAGAATTTGTGTTCTCTAAACCCGAGGTGACAGTTATATGACGCGAACCTCTCCAGGAACTCCACCTCTTTCCTCGTTCTATTTTCCCAAGCACCTATTTATTTATTCAAACCACACAATATAAAACGAAAATATCATAAAACAAACAAATATATCTCTTCATTTTATTTATAATAAATACCTATAACGTTTATAGGAATTGTATTGCATAAACAAAATGTTTGTACATTACCATTGTGAGATGTGAAGAGCCTGTGCTCCTGAAGCCTTCGTACTTGTTCTTGAACTCATGTATAGATTTATATTTACATATCTATAGTTCACTTATCTTGCATACCTCGCTTATAATTATTAAAATATGCATCATACGTAATTGTTAATTGTTCTAACATAATACACTTTAAAATATTACACTACACATTTAAGTGGATTACCATTTTATCCTTGTGATTAACCTTTGCTCAAAAAACTAAGAAATGTTTTATCATATAACTTAAAACATTGTTTTTTTTTCAAGAAGTACTTGGTACATTATTATTATAATCAAAAAGAAGCGCTAAGCCACAAGGGCTATACAGCGTCTAGTACTTCGTACAAACTTGCTCAACACTGGAAGGTAGAAGACAGGTTTACGTTCGTTCTATACTCGTTATTTAGTGGACATGTTGGAGCACAATGTGTTCTACACATCAACACTATAATCTCGTTCACTGCTGTTTGGTCAGTTCATAATGTACTATACATATGAACACTAATATTACATTCACTACTGTTTGGTCAGATCATATTTCACATATTAACACTTAACCACGTTCATTAACATTAGATCATCCAATAACATATACATATCAACATTTGCTTGATTTCCATAGTAAAATAAAATTTTATTGCTCGATAATACTAGTGTTGACTTGCTATGCACTTAGTTGTTCACACCATGACACACACTCACTCACTGAATACCTTCTCTGGGGCTCATGGTTAAGAGGCGACGGTAATGACGTTAAAAGCCTATCAACAACATGATGGTCATTAAGACTGCACGGTAACCTGTTTACCACCAAACAAGATTACTTTAAACCCTGAAATAAGGATTAAACTAAATGTAAATTATGTGATCAGGCATATGGTCACTCTCTTGAACACTATGTGCTTAATTGTCCACTTATTGAGGAATACAGAGACAGACAGTATAATAACCTATGTGACATGTCAAGATATCTTATTAATGAAAATAAGATACCAGATATACTAAGCAAATTTCCTAAATTTGCTTGTAACAGATAAGTGAACTATAGATATGTAGATATAAATCCATATGTATTCCTGTTAACCCTTTGGGGCCTAGTTCCTAGGCCTTTTGTGTATCCATATGCTCTCGCGCTACCGTCCACAGGATGGATATGGGGTGCACAATAAACTAGCCACTTCGGTGGCAAAATCTAAGCAAACTCTGGATCTATGCCCTGAGGGCATAGATCCAGAATGTGGAATATGACTAATGTGGATTAAACCTTGCTACAACTATGTCGCCTCCGACCTAGTATCGCAAACAAGCGATACAAAATGCAATACCCAGGGCAGCACGGGTTTAGAGAAGGTCGCTCGTGCCTGTTCCAATTACTGGACCACTGTGACATGGTTCTGGATGCACTGGAGGAAAAATAAAATGCAGATGTAGTATACAGAGGCTTTGCGAAAGCCTTCGACAAGTGTGATCATGGTGTAATAGCATACAAAATGTGTGAAAAGAGAATAACGGGTAAAGTTGGTAGATAGCTCTAAATTTTCCTAACAAATAAAACACAAAGAGTAACAGTGAACAAAGTATAGTCAGTGGCAGCTACAGTGAAAAACTGTGTTCCACAAAGTATAGTTCTCGTTCCTATCCTTTTCGTCATAGCCGACAGACACAGAAGTAAGCCACAGCACCGAGTCTTCCTTTGCTGACCATACCAGAATTTGCAAGACAGTGTCATCCATTGACGATACTGCAAATCTCCAGGCGAACAGTAACCAAGTCTTTAAATGGGCCTTAGAAATTAAAAAAAAAAAAAAAAAAAAAGAGGTTCAATGAAGACAAATTTCAATTACTCCGTTATGAAAAACTCGAGGAAACAAAAACTGGATCAAAGTATAAAACAGATTCCAACCACAAACTAGATTATTATTATAATCAAAAAGAAGCGCTAAGCCACAAGGGCTATACAGCGCTGCAGGGCAGGAAGGAAGCGAGGGTATCAGGTGGCAAAAGGGAGATGGATGAGTAATAGGTTACAGAGAACAGCGGGGCAGTGGATGGTGAAAGGGTAGAGGGTAGCAAGAGATTAATATAGAAAGGGCTGAGGGGAGTGCGGAAGGTATCATCATCAGAGTTTGTGGAGTAAATCAGTCGTTGTCAAGAAGTCAATGAGAGAGTCAGGATTAAAGGAGGGTCCATCAGCAAGAAGGGAAGGTAAAGAGAGAGTAGTAGAGTGGAGACGACGTTGGAGGTAAATTCTGCGTGCTCGTTGATAGAGAGGGCAGTCTAACAGAATGTGGCTAATCGATACTGGAACTTGACACTGCTCACAGAGAGGAACAGGGTGCCTCTCCATGAGATACCCATGAGTAAGACGAGTGTGGCCAATGTGAAGGCGGGAGAGTGGTCTCCCAACCTCGGCACTGACAACAAGAAGGCGGCCAGTAACCTATGCTCGGTTTAATAGAATGAAGTTTGTTACCGAGCAGAGTTGACCAACGTTGTTGCCAACGGGTGTGAAGGTGGGTAGCTATTACAGCAAAATAGTCCAGAAATGGAACACCTCTATATGAAATTGGCAGGTCATGTACTGCTGACCACACAGCAGTGTCTGCCTGTTCATTGCCCTGTACATCGACATGACCAGAGACCCAACAAAAAACAATATCTTTATGCTTGGTAGAGATACGGCATAGCCAAAGTTGGATACGGAGAACTAGGGGTTGAGGTGTATCAAATTTTCGTATAGTCTGTAGAGTTAGTTTAATATCTTTATTATGCACCCCATACCCATCCTGTGGGCGGTAGTCAAAAGATTACAGAGGTATATAATGGGTCCAGGGACTGGGCCTCAAAGTTTTGATAGCTGAGCAAGTTACAGAGGTAATGAATTCACAATTTACAAAGGTAATGAACTCCAGGTAGGTCTAGTCACAATCATTACAAGTTACAAAGGTATTTACAGATTACAGAGGTACATAATGGATCCAGGGACTGGGCTCCAAAGTTTTGATGGCTGAACTAGGTACAAGGTAATGAACTCACAAGTTACAAAGGTAATCAATACTGTAAGAATGGTTACTTACGTTTATACATGGCTACAATCATGAACAAATTTTAGAGAAATGAGCAATTCACACTTCCACACCCGGTCACAACTGTAGTGAGTTATTAGTGCAAATATTGATTGTTGAGTCACACACACACACACACACACACACACACACACACACACACACACACACACACACACACACACACACACACACGCACACACACACACACACACACACACACACACACACACACACACACACTCATACACACACACACACACACACTCATACACACACACACACACTCATACACATACACACGCACACACACACACACGATCTTATGACAATAATAATTTTGGTGGTGGCTGCCACAACCTGGCCAGTACGACTGTATTTTTTATGTTAATCTCCAGGGTTTGTTACCTGGACCTCAGCAATGAGAGTGGCTACTCTCACTGCTGGACAACGGTGACCACAAACTAGAGCAAAAACCTAATGTAAATGACCTTGGAGTGATAATATCAAAGAATCTAACTTTCAAAGATCACAAAAATGATAGAATGGATATTGAGAGCCATCAAAACTAGGGATGCCAAGCCAGTGTCTTCAAATCGCTTTTTCTCTCTAGGCTGGAGTACTGCTGTACACTAGAGAACCCTTTCAAGGCAGGCGAAATTGCAGACCTGGACAATGTACAGAGAACGTTCACTGCATGTATAAGTACAATAAAGCACCTAAATTACTGGGAACAGTTGAAGTTCCTTGACCTGTACTCCATGGAATGCAGGCGGCTACAGTGAAGTAAGATACATGATAATGTATGGTTCGAAAATCCTAGACGGACTAGTTCCAAATCTACACAAGGAAATCACTCAGGCGATGCAACATCCCACCAATGAAAAGCAGGGGCGCCATGAGTACACTAAGAGACAGCACAGTAAGTGTCAGGGGCCCAAGACTGTTCAACTGCCTCCCAGCATACATAAGGGGGGATTATCAATAGACCCCTGGCTGTCTTCAAGAGGGAGCTGAACAGGCACCTAAAGTCAGTACATGACCAGCTGGACTGTGGCTCATACATCGGTTACCGTGCTGCCATCAGTAACCGCCTAGTTGATCAGGCACTGGTCAACCGCGAATCCTGGATCGGGCCGGGGGGAGCGCTGACCCTCGAAACATCTTCCAGGCATAAACAGTTGAGTTACTTAGCTCTTTCAAGGACCCCAATGGAAATAAGTCATTCTGACGTTTTTTCTGTTATCCCAGGTTCTCTACACATATGCTGCTATGTATGATAATCTATGTAACTGTATTTGTGTATACCTGAATAAACTTACTTACGTATTTTAACTTTAAGGTTTAAATAATAAGATATTACAAGGACCCCAATGAAAAAATTAGTCACTGTTTTTTGGGGGTTTATCAGATAATTTACAGGTATAATAATTGACTTTGTGTACCCTTTTTCTAAATAAACTTACATAAAAAGGCCTAGAGCTCATTCACTTTCCCCCCGTAATTTTTTATAAATCCTTTAGTTTTGTTTAACATGATGTGTGGGAGGGGAAGGGAAAGGGGGGAGAGGGAAAGGATGTGTGGGGGAGAAATGTGAAGGGGGGGGAGAGCGAAAATGAGTGGGGAGAGAATGTGAGGGTGGGAGAGGGGAAAATGAGTTTGGGAGGGGAAAAAGTGTGAAGGGTGGGAGGGGAACATGATGTGTGGAGAGAAGTTGAAGGGGGGAAAGGAACATGTGTGTGGGAAGAAGTGTGATGGGGGGGGGGGAGGGAACTGATGTACTCACCCAATTTTGGTTGAGGGGGGAGACTTGGGCCTGGCCCGCCTTTCACTGAAAGAAATAGGGCCCCCTCTCCCCCCTGCCCCTAAGCTTTTTCATACCTAACTTAAAGTTATGTATAGTTCCCGCTCCCCTACCTCACTTGCTAGGGGCCCTTCCACTTCCTGACAAAATCTTGACTGAAAAAATACTTCCAACTCCCTTGACTATCGGGGGCTTTCCCCTTTCCCAATTGTGACCCCCCTTGTTTCTGTGCCCTCTCTGGAAAATCCTGTCTCTGTCCCTTTTTTTTATTCCACGCAGTTTTTTGCATTACTGGTGTGGGTCGATCCCGGGGGCAAAACGACGTAATTTTCCCAAAAAGTCATCATACAAACGGCTTTCTTATGTAGTATGTCGTGAGTCAGCTAGGACTGATACCTTGTACATGTATTTTTATTATAAAAGTTTTTTATTTTTTTAATACAAGTCAATACCCAAAAAACACTATTTAGACCATAGTGCAATTACTAGTGAGAGATGGTGCTATTTTTTAATTTTTATTTTATTTATAGTTAAAATTTGTTGTACTATAGCTATTCTGCTCAAAACATGACCCACAAATCTTATATTAGCCTTTGTGCAATTCAAGTGAGAGTTTGTTCTATTTTTAATTGTATTTTTATATTACTAGTTTATACCTAGTTGTAACTTTAGTTCATTCCAGCAAAAACCCCATAGACAACATCAACTTCTTTATGTGTAGTAGTGACTATACTCTATATGACCAAAATACTCTAGCTATATACTTATCCAAATTTCCCTACCACTACAGATATCAGTACTAGAACTCAACACACAACTCAGGATATAAATAACCATAATTTAAACTAGAAGATGATTGATCACGTGACCCTGATTTTAAACCTCCATAATCTGACACCAATTTAAAAACCTATTGGAAAGTAACTGCCTTATTACACAGCAACACAAGCCAGCATTATCCTAAACAATGCTAAAAGTCTATCAGTATTTAAAACTACAACATTAGGCCCTTTAAGCAAACACTATGATGACCCCCTAGCACTCCTTGAATTACTAAAGACACCCTTTCTCCTGCATTATTCTTACTGAGCCCTGGCTTAAGCAGGACACAATAGAATCTACCCTCTACCAGGATACACAGCAAATTCACAACTGCAGACCAAACCAAGTTGGGGGTTGGTATTGCAATTATTACTCTAACCAATTATTTTGTATTATCTAATTGCTTTAGCGTATGAATTGGGGAATACATTTTTGCTAATTTTACTGTAAAAAAAAAACTTAAAGACACCTAAAACCCAATTGGTCCCAATTTACCGGATACCTCACACAAACATCCCAAATTTCAGTGAGAAATTAAAGTCACTAATAACAAACAGACAAATGAAAAGCACCACCTTCCTTAGCTGGAGACTTCAACGTCAACCTTGGCCTACTAGATGATCAGCCTGTAACTAATTTCATCAACAATATGGAACAACACACTTCTCATTTCCAACAAAAACTAAACCAAAACCCGGTGACTGGGGACAAGCGCAACCATAATAGACCCCATATGGACCAATATACTAGCCCCCCTTAAAACAGGGATAATCACAGATAGCACTACAGCCACTACCCTACCTTCCTCCTGACAAAAATTGCAAACCACCACTTGAATACAACAAAGTCTCATTTAGACTCCATGATGAGGCCTCAATAAGGAAATTCACAGCTGACCTAGAGACTGTTGACTGGCCCACAGAATTCTCCAAGGCCAATGGTATTGATGACTGGACGACATTTTTCTTAACAAATTACTTGCTTTAAACAAACATTGTCTATAAAAACGAAACAGATCACAAACAAACGGCTTGGTTGCCCATGGCTAACCCCCACCATTCTGAATCCATTGACAAGAACACCAATATGAAAAGCAATTAGACAGGGCTTAATACACAAATATATTCTTAAACACTATTCATAGTTCTCAACAAAGTAATAAAAAAAAACCAAACAAAAATATACTACTCCAGTAGATTCACAGACACTAGAGGAGATATAAAAAAAGACCTGGAAACACTCTCTCAGATTCTAGGAACCACAAACTGAAAAAAAACAAGAATATTGTCCTAACTATACCTAATTAAACACCATTTCATCCCACTGACACAGCTAACAAGATAAAGACTTCTTCTCAACCATAGGATCTAATCTCACCAATAAAATCCCACATTACCAATGCCCATGCCAGGGACTACCTAGTGGGAATTTCCCAAATTCCTTCTATCTTGACCAACGAGCCCACGGAAGTCACCGAGATTATAGAGTCACTTAAAATAACTCAGGGAATCTGTCTCACGTCCCACCATTATTGTACAAGCGAGCGGCCCATGTCCTTTCGCATGCTATTTCATTACTTTTTAACAAGTCACTGGAAAACTAGCCCCTTCCCGAAACTACTCAAGATGGCAAGGGTTACCCCAATACATAAAGGTGGTGACCTACAGACTTAAAAAAACTACAGGCCAATATCAAACTTACCTTGCTATCCAAAATCATTGAGAAACTCGTGCACAGGAGAATATTCATTTTTAACGGCACAAAACATACTCAAACCCCTGCCAATTTGGATTCAGGAAAAATAAAAGCACTAATGATGCAATCATAAAAAATGCTAGCTCTGCTTTATACAGCATTGGAAAATAAGGAATATCCACTAGGAATTTTTATTGACCTAAGAAAAGCTTTTGACACAGTAGACCACGACATCCTACTCCACAAACTTGACCATTAGGGTTTATAAGAGGCCATGCTCTTGCTTTTTTCAAATCTTACCTTACTAATAGGTATCAGTATGTCACCATTAAAGACACAGCTCAACAACACGGCCATTGATATGGAGTTCCGCAGGGAGAATGTCTTGGGTCCCTGCTCTTCCTCATAAAACATCAATGATCTTTCAACGTTATCCCAACCACCTGAAACCCATTCTTTTTGCTGACGACACGACTTATGTGATCTTTCCCCCTAATCTTGCCCCCCTAAAACACCATTGTTAACGGGGGAGCTGATCAAAATATCGATTGGATGACAGCCAATAAACTTACGTTTAAAACACTGACAAAACCTATTTATATTATGTTTGGTAGCAGAGCAGGAGATGCACAAATTAACTTTAAAGATCGACAACACTCTAATTACCAGACATAATGAGGGCAAATTCCCAGGCCTATACCTTGAAAAACAACCTGAATTTCAGCACCCATATCCAACACATAACCAAAAAAAGTATCCAAAACGGTTGGGATTTCCCCTCCAAGATACGATACTACGTTTCCGCAAAATGCCCTTCTCACACTATACCACTCACTTATTTATCCATACCTCACCTATGCTATTTGTGGGTTGGGGATCAACTGCAGCAACACACTTAAAGCCAAAAATAGCCCAACAAAAACTGCGTAAGAATAATCACTAAATCCCATCCCTGGCAACACCCCCCCCCCCACTCTTCATAGATTAAACTTTACTCCCTGTTCAGTCATCCACACTTACTACTGTGCAATCTACATCTACAGGACCTGAAACTCCAATATCAACCTTGACCTAAACGCTTTCTTGATAGTTGTGACAGAACCACAGGCACAACACCAGACTAAACCTTTACCAAAAATTCAATGTATGTCAAAGGCCCTAAAATCGGAACACCCTACCTGAGAACTCTAGAAACTGCAGACACTTTTCATCACCTTCAAAACTACCATTAGAAAACATGTTATCTCCTGGATACCACCCATCAACTAACTACACGATTACCACCTGGGTGGTTCACACTTACACTCACTCATCCATTTGACCATAAACAGAAATATTAATTCCAATCTTAAAATAATGAACCCTGTGATACTCCAATACTAAAAACTATGTACTGTGCCAAAAAAAAGCATTCACATTGCTAAACTCAAAAACTAGTATTTAGTCACTTAGCCATAATACCAACTTACTCCATAATTTGTAAAATTTTTGAAATTAAGATTTAAACTAAGTCTCCCCGAAATGCCTAGCCATGCTAGGTGTTCTAGTGGTACACTCTGTAATCATTATCCCTCAGGAAGGTTTCCCTTGATGTTAGTGAGGGGCTCTTGATTTAGGGAAATGGATCTGTGCTCCAGTTCCCCGAATTAAGCCTGAATGCCTTCCACCCCCCCCCCCAAGGTTGCTGTTTTAATCCCCCGGGGTTTTTAGCGCTTCCCCCTTGATTTTTATAATAATAAAAATAATAATAATATAATCATTTTTTTTCTACATGTAAACCACACAATAACCAAATTCTGTAAACTCAGCATTGTAATCCTTATAGAGAATAAACTTTGAATTTTTGAATTCTTGAATGGGGCCAACGAAATATAGTAAAATTTGTATAAGTCACCTAGTTATGCATTTTCTTTTACAATTTATTATAGAAAATGTGACTAGTATATTTTTGGGGGAAAACCTAAACCTGAAGGTGTCAGAAATAAAGTAATATTTTTGGTACAGGTACACATAAATAAAATTTGTCGTACATAGTAACATTGTGTAAATTTCTTAGACAGTCTGGTTCGAATCTAATTTGGACCCTCAATGTGTGAAGTTAGTTTAATATGTTTATTATGCACCCCATACCCTCCTGTGGGCGGTAGTCACCCCATACCCATCCTGTGGGCGGTAGTCACCCATACCCATCCTGTGGGTGGTAGTCACCCATACCCATCCTGTGGGTGGTAGTCACCCCATACCCATCCTGTGGGCGGTAGTCACCCCATACCCATCCTGTGGGATGGGTATGAGGTGGCCCGTGGCTCGTGGCCACGGGCCACGGGCACGAGCACGGGCCACGAGCCACGGGCACGAGCCACGGGCCACGGGCCAGGGGCCCACGGGCCACGAGCCACGGGCCACGAGCCAGGGGCCCACGAGCCCGGGCCACGAGCCATGGGCCACGGGCTACGGACCACGGGCCACGAGCCACGGGCTACGGACCACGAGCCAGGGGCCAAACGAGCCACAGGGACTGGCTCCAAAGTTTTGGAGTTTGAACAAGTTACAAAGGTAATGAACTAGAACACTAGATCTGGTCACAATCATGACCAAGTTACAAAAGTAATGAGCCCCAGGTAGAGCTGGTCACTAATTTCATCACAAGAAAAGAGCTTTTTGCCACCAGGCCACGAGCCACGGGCCACGGGCCACGGGCCCGAGCCACGGGCCCACGAGACCACGGGCCACGGGCCACGGGCCACGAGCCACGGGTCACGGGCCACGGGCAAACAGGCCACGGGCCACGGGCCACGAGCCACAGGGCTAATAACTTTAACCCGTTCCATCCAATCACCACTAGTGACCAAAGTTGTTGAACATTTTTATTAAGTAAGTCAAAACTGTAATTATTCACTACTAAATTCTCTACGAGACCTATTAAAGGCATTAATAACTTACCTATTAAAAATCAAGTCTCTGTACTCATTCTAACTCGCCTAATGACCATTTAATCTGTTATAGCCTAATTAATCTTAAGTTTAATTTTTAAGCCCGAAATGCTCTGCATACAAGGGGCTTTTGGCATGTACACCCAACTCTTATATTCCTTTCGTACAACTATGTATCATGTCAAAATAAAATTATTATTATTATTATTATTATTATTATATTTTTTTTAAATTATTATTTTATTTATTATTATTTTTTATTATTATTATTTTTGAGAAAATTTACTGCATGAGATTTACAGGGTATTCCCCTGAATTATTACAGGAAAAGTAATTTGGGTGAGAAAAGTGGGACTTAGTTACAGTAGGTCACTGAACTGTTACCCCCTCGATGCCACTCCTTCATAACAAAAGCTAGACCAGTACTTGCTAATTAAGTGGTGTCGATGTTTTGGATTCGGCTTGCTGGGTACACAAAGTATAATTGCTAGTAACACTTAAAACTGACGGTGACGACAACGAAATGGACTAAATATGATAAAAGAGGGACCGGCATTCAAGTACCAGACCCGTGCCAGACGTGAACCAGACATGAGACGTTTTCCACTACAATGAAATAACTGACCTCCATATCAACCCGCACCAGTGTTTAACGGGAAGACAACATGGCAGAAAACCTGATCAACTAAATCTCCAAGGAAATGACAGGTCTGTAGGACTTTTTTCTTCAGTGCCAAACGAGGAAAGAATTGAGCATTTAAACAAGGCTGACCGGCATCCAAACAGCCCCTACTGCCAGACGTACAACTAGCGAAGGGAAATTCTCATCTTTACTGCGTTCATCTGTTGACAGTAGCATCATATCTGTACCACCCTCATATCACCCGTACCAGTGCTAACGAGAGGGAAAACACAGGAAAACATCGTCAAATCAACAGTACAAAACTCCAAGGTTATAGGTCGGATATCCCTCAGTGCGTCGTGAGAAAGAAGTGATATAGTTAAACAGTCAGGTTAATGTTTTAGTAGATGACCTATATTCAGTGACTAGTGTTTCAGTGAGAGAATTTAGCAGAAAACGCCAAATATATCTATAAATCAAGGAAAAATCAGGTTGTAGGGTGGCGTTACTCCCCTCAGTGTTTTAAAAATGGCTGAGTCAGCAGAAAAAGGTCAGGAGACAACAACACCACACAGCCCCCGATAAATGGGAATTGAGGGGGGATTGGGGAAAGGGTAAAACCATGGGTTAAACCTTTCTGATCTACCAGAATGGAAAGGAGTTAGAAGTTAATTGGTGAAGCCAGACTGTGAAGTGAGGTGGGAAGGGGAGTGTGTTTTAAGGGGTTAACTGTAAGGGTTTTGTGAAGTTAAAGGGAAAAGTGAGCAGTGAAGAGGGTTTTGAAGAGGAAATTTTACTAGTAATTCAGTGGTGATTGCTAAAGCAGATACTAAGTGTACTGGGACTGGAAAAGAGAAATAAATATTATTGTATATGAGTAAAAAAAGCGAAGAGTGAAAATGGGAGGCATTTGGGGGGCACAGGCTGCCATAATTATATTTATATTTCTTCTTCAATTCATGAAGAAAGAAATCAGTCATGGGGGCTGGAAAAGGTGAATGGAGTAACAGCGCCCTGGACAGTAAAAGCCAACAGTTGCCATCCTACCAGAAAAATAAATGTCACTATCGCTGCAAAGGTTATTGGCAACACCGCATACCCAAACAAAAACAGTGGCACACAGCTCTTATTGTAGCGCTCTTAAGTGGTGAATCCAAATTAATCCAGGACCTCAAACTATTGTGCAGAGGCCAAAACAGACAGATAAATGACGGCAATAATGACGGTCTAGTAGCTAGGAATGATAACTTAACTCCCCTATGTAATGCATACATAGGTCAATGTGAGACAATACAGCCATTATTATCTCAAACACTAACAAACAGGTGCAAACACTGTACTAAAGTACGCATGAAAAACAGAAAAGGCCCTTATGTAAAATGTGTAAAAGGGGGGGTGATGAAAGGATGTATGTACAATTATAGCAACGGTACCAGAATTCATTTTGTGTGGGAACAAATGCAATTGGCACAGTTACCCTTTAGCAGTGATGACACGATTTACCCAATTTTAATACAAATGACCCTTGCCATATATTGATGATTATGATTGTTTTATGAAAACAGGCCTTCACTTTATTCATGTCAATGCAAGATCACTTCTTCCTAAATTGGCAGAGATTAGGATTCTAGCTAACAAAATTAGGGCGGCAGTCATAACCATCTCTGAATCTTGGTTGGATGATACGGTGACTGACGACGAGGTCAAAATAGATGGTTACAATATAAAACGCTTAGATAGGAACAGAAAGGGTGGTGGAGTATGTGCCTACATTAGAAATGACTTAGCTTACAACCCAAGACCTGATTTAAATAACAATAAACTAGTAATGACCCTCGTATTGTAGATAATCTTAATGACCTTGGTGTAGTAGATAGTCTTTTTAGTATGATAATAAGATGTTATCTTCATTGTAGAATAATAAGAAAATATTATAACCTTTATATTATAATAATAAGGTAAAAGGACCCCAATGGAAATAAGTCACTCTGTCTGACTTTTTTGGGTTATCCTAGGTTCTCTACACACATGCTGCTATGTATGATATGTATGTAACTGTATTTGTGTATACCTGAATAAACTTACTTACTTACTTACTTACTTTCCATTTAATTGCTGGAAGACACTTAATGCTAATGGAACACATCCTAACTATACCCTAACAGCTAGGATTTACGATGGCCAATGTAAAAACTACTGTACATTATAAGTAAGCATCACTTAGCTAAGGTGTGTTGCTGTGAAGAATTCATTGAAGTTCTCTATTCCGTCCTCAACATGCAATGCTTGAGGTCCTGTAAATTTTCTGTCCCAATTCTTCAGTAGGTTTCCTAGTACAAATTCAGGCCGAAACCCCACAATTTGGCTCGGAAGACTGGATTATCAGCAGAATTTCACACGACAACCAGTGTTCACACATTACAAATGGCGTCTCTCCCCGGAGTCGCTCTACGGCTCTTCCACCCCCTCCCCTTTCACTTAAAATTTCCCGAAGGGTCCAAATAGCATCACATTTTAATACGCAAAATTATACTATTCATTTATATGTTCTACATTTAGGAAATTATGTAAAAAATTTACACGTATGTTAGATAAAAAATAGAAAATCATTCCCCTCCCTTTCTGTAGCTACATTCATCAGACACCTTTTGGCACTCTTCTTGAACTGGTTCATGCTATGACTGGCTTTGACATGTGCGGGTAGTCTGTTCCATTTCTTTATTGCTGTACAATAAAAGGTGTTTGAAGCCTGGCCAATGACTGTGGGTACTACAAAGTTGTGCTCTCTCCCCCTAGTACTATGATTGCTTTGGTTCCCAACCTTGACAAAATTGACAGCAAGATATTCTGGACACTGTTTGTGAGCAATTTTATAAACATGATTTAGCTTCAGTTGTTTTACTCTGTCTTCAACATTCAGCATATCCAACTGCTGTAATTCATCCTGGCCTACATGTTCTCTTGGTCCCAGCCCCAGGATGAATCTTACGATTTTGTTCTGGGTGATTTGCAGTCCATCTTTCAGTTTTTTTGTCAAGGCAGAGTACCAAGAAGAGCAAGCGTAATCCATATGGCATTGTATAAGGGCTAGACATAGGGTCCTGCGAGCCTCAGTAGTAGACACTGTGCTTGTCTATACAGGAACTTCAGTCTGGCATTCGCTTTCTTTACTACACTGTTCCCTATCAATTCTCCTGACATGCATGGGTCAAAGGGGATTCCCAAATATTTTACTGATGAAACCAAAGTGATGGGCTCCCCATTACATTGAACATTAAAATTATTTACCCTTCTCAGTTTATGTTTCGTGCCAAAGAGAATGGCTTCAGTTTTCCCTAGGTGTAATGATAGTTTGTTGTCTACTAACCATTTGCTGCAGGACTCCAGTTCCAGTGTTAAAACATTAGCAATATCTTGTGGGTCTTTACCTGACACTAACAGAGCACTAGATAAGATAAGATAAGATAAGATTTCGTTCGGATTTTTAACCCCGGAGGGTTAGCCACCCAGGATAACCCAAGAAAGTCAGTGCGTCATCGAGGACTGTCTAACTTATTTCCATTGGGGTCCTTAATCTTGTCCCCCAGGATGCGACCCACACCAGTCGACTAACACCCAGGTACCTATTTGCTGCTAGGTGAACAGGACAACAGGTGTAAGGAAACGTGTCGAAATGTTTCCACCCCCGGGAATCGAACCCGGGCCCCCCGGGTGGTAAAAGGGGGAAGTTTTTTTAGCCACCAGGCACCGGGCCCACCAATTTTTAAATCCCAAAACAGTTTTGGGGTGTTCCCCCGGCGGTCACCCATCCAAGTACTAAAAAAAACCAACTTGTTTAAATTTTCGTTTGTCGGCGAGAAGCGGTGTGTTCAACGTGGAAATGGCCGTTAATCTGCATACAGTAGGAGTTTGCCCTTGAAAATTGATGGGCTTTCATTGACATAAATAAGAATAATAAGGGCCCCCAAGAAACTCCCTTTTGGGGGAAACCTCCAAAAGTTATCGGCGGGGGTTTTCTGATTCTTTTTTGTTAAATTTTGACTTTTTGGGTCTCCTGTTGCAAAGGGTAGGATTTAAAAACCAGTCTACAGAACCTTAACCGATGCTTGAATTTTAATTACAAAAAATTTTTGGTTTGACATTTATCAAAGGGCCCTTTTTTGCAGGTCAAAGGTTCCATACATTTCAGTTCTCAGGTAACCCCATCAGATTAAAAAGGGGAGGTGCCCGGTTTTAGTGGGTCTTTTTAAAGCCCGATTGAAAGCAGGGAATGTTGTTGTCTTTAAAGGTACTTAACTACTTGAGAATAAAAACCGCCCTCTCTAGTTTTTTTAATATTATACTGAGTATACTCGGGCCTATAGTGGTTTACATCAGCCTACTTTTTTTCCTTAAAAGATAGGGAAAACCTCTGGCCCCTTAAACCCCCTTTCCGGTACGGAAAATAGTGGTAAATTGATAGTTTTAAATTATGTGAGCAATGGGGGTTTGGACAGTTCAGAAGCACCATCTTTTGGGAATTTAGAGGGGGAATGTTATCGGGGCCCTGTGCTCTTAGGGGGTTTAAAAAAACCCTCTTAGTTCTTTTTGAATAAAGCCCTTGAGATACACTTATTTTTTTTGAAAACGGGTTTGGGGTTCCCCTTTATTGGTATAGAAAAGTTTGAAACTTTCAGAGTCGGTTTTTAAAGGGGTTTTTGGATGAGCGGTTTGTTTACTTACTAGTTTTTGATGAAACAAAAATTATAAAGAATTAAAGAAATTTTTCCCACCTTAGATGTTTCAGGGCTTTCCTCATTATCGTAGTGAGAAACATGTTAGACCTATCTACGGTTTTATGGCTTTTCCCCCAAAATGTTTTAGTTTTTGCCAAGTTTTTCGGGGGTTTAGGGCTTTTTTATTTTTCCTTCAATTTTTTGGCAGTGGCCCCTTTCCCCCTTTGGGTTTTCCTTTTAAATTAAGTTCTGTACTTTTTTCCCTTTCCCCCTTTTGGAATTCATTTAGTGCTGCAAAAACCTGTCTGTTTCCCCCTTTAAATTTTTTTAACAGCGGTCTCTAAATTTTCCCATATTTTTCAAATATCTCAGGTTTTCCCTTCCGGGGTTTTTCCCTTTCTTCTTTTAATCCAACCTTTTTAAAACTGGTCCCAAATATTATCAAGGATGGTAGGAACTTTTTTTTTAAATTTTTTTTTTTTTTCTCCCCCCTAAAGGGAAAGGGTTCCCTTGATGTTGGTGGGGGGCTCTTGATTTAGGAATTGGACCCTGTGCTCCATTTCCCCCAAATTTTAAGCCTAAATCCCTTTCCCACCCCCCCCCCCCAGGCGCTGTATAATCCCCGGGGTTTAGCGTTTCCCCCTTGTTTAATAATAATAAAAATTTTTAAATTTTTTTCCAAAGGGCATCGTTTACGTCCGTGAAACTTTTTATCTCGGGTCCATCACAATTGTGAAGCCTATTTCCCGGGGTTTTTTTTCCTTAGTTTTATTTGCCCTTTAAATTTTTAGGGCCCCTGTTTTAGGCCTTCCTATCCCAGGGGTTTTTCCGGGTTGCAGAAAATGATAAAAATGTCCCCCTAAAAACCTGTGGAATGGGGCCTGACGGGACTAATGTTTTCCGAGCGGTTAAAAGTATGTTTTTAAATTTGGGGTGGCTGAGAATTTGGTGACCCGGGTTTTGGAGTTTTAAAATTTATTTTGAGTGTAATTTTTTAATCCTAAAAATTTTGCTTTTCCCTTTTTGGCATACCCCGTTTTTTTGCTGCTGGAAAACAAAATATTGGGGGGGTCCCCCCGTATTATTGCCCTCGCAATTGTTTTAAAACCCCGGACAAGCCCGGGAAAAAGGCTCAAAGAACTGGTCCGGGGTAGGAGGGGGGAAAACTATTTTCCTACAAAAAGGGGTTTTTGGTTTTAAAGGAAGCACACTTCAAACCAAGAATCTCCGGGTTTATTTTTATTTAAATCGGGTCTTGGGTTGTAACTAAGTCATTTCAATGTACCCACATACTCCACCCCCACCCTTTCCCTGTTCCAAATCTAAGCTTTTTTATTTTGAAACCCAAACTTTTTTTACCTGTCGTCATCACCGAAACACCCAACCCAAAGTTTCAGAGAGGGTTATAACTGCCCCCCCAAATTTTTGTTACAGGAATTTCCTAACCCTCTCCCCTTTTTGGGGTGGAAAAGTGATCTTGCTTTTAACCCAAAATTTAAAGTGAAGGCCTGTTTTTCAAAAAAACAATCAAAATCATAAAATTATAGAAATTTTGGTCTTTTGTAAAAAAAATTTTGGTAAATCATGTCATCCCTGAAAAAGGGTAACGGGCCCCAAATTGCATTTGTTAAACACAAAAAAAATTTTTTGGCCCGTTGCTATAATTGTCCCTTACTTTCCCATATCCCCACCCACCCCTTACACATTTTCATAAGGTCCCTTTTTTTGTTTTTCTTTGCGCTTTAGTACAGTTTTTGCACCTGTTTGGTAGGGGTTTGAGAAACAATGGCTGTTTTGGGTCTCCATTGACCTATTTTATTCATTCTAGGGAAATTTAAAGGTTTTATCTTTTCCTAGCTACTAGACCTCATTTTTTCGCCGTCTTTTATCTGCTTTTTTGCCTCTGAAACAATATTTTGAGGTCCGGGATTAATTTGGTTTTTCACCACTTAAGAGCGACAATAAAGTGTTTTCCACTGTTTTTGTTTGGGAAGCTTTGGCCCCCCAAAAACCCTTTGGGCAGCGATAGTGAATTTTTTTTTGGAGGATGGCCCCTTTTTGGGCTTTTATTTGTCCAGGGCGCTTTTCCCCAATTAAACCCTTTTTCCCAACCCCCATGACTGTTTTTCTTTTTTCAGGGAAATTTTGGAAGAAAAAATATAAAAAAAATTATGGCACCCTGTCCCCCCCTAATCCCTCCTTTTTTCACTTTCCTTTTTTTACTCATATAAAAATTAATTTTTTCTTTTTTTCCCACCCCCTGTACACTTAGTCCCCTTTTTTAAAGAAATTTCCCACTGAATTACTAAAAAATTTTTTCCTTTTTAAAAAACCCTTCCCACTCCTCCCTTTTCCCTTTTTAAATTTTCCCACAAAACCCTTACATTTTTAAACCCCTTTTTTACACACCCCCCCTTCCCATCCATTTCCACATCTGGCTTCCCCCAATTAACTTCAAACCCTTTTCCATTCTGGTAATCAAAAAGGTTTAATCCAGGGTTTTACCCTCCAAACCCCCCTCAATTTCCTTTTTAAGGGGGGTTGTGTGGTGTTGTTGTCTCCTGACCGGGTTCTGTTTGACCCCAGCCATTTTTAAAAAAACTGGGGGGGGTTAACCCCACCTACAACCTGCCCTTTTCCTTTGGGGTTTTATTGATATTTTTGGGCGTTTTCTGCTAGGTTCTCTCACTGTACAACGGGTCCCCAAATATGGGGTCAGTATTTTAAAACTTTAAAACCTTGCGGGCCTCTACAAGCGGGAAAAAATGCCTCTCCCCGCACCAAACTACCCCTTTCTAAAAAACCCTTATACGTCCTTGATAATTACTTCCCTCTAGCCCTCCTCTCCCCCAGCAAAACAAACTTCCCTTAAAAACTGCAGCGTTTTCCAGAACAAGGCTTTTTGCGCGGGGTTTTGGGGGGGTTTGGGGAGGACTTCGCCACATGCGAGGTCTCTAAAATTGCCATTTAAACACCCCTGCGCTGAATCTGTACTGGAAGACCTCTGTGACAGACAGATTGGCCCAAATTTTGTGCACGAAAATTGAAAAACGGGACCTCTTTTCCTTTTGACAAAGCCCTTTCCCCAAACCACCCAAAAAACCCAACACAACCTTTTTACCCCTTGCTTTATCCTGCTCCAAACCCCTTTTTACAAAAAACCCTTTGGGATTCCCCCGAGAGGTCCCTTCTATGACAGGTACCTTTTTCCTTTTATCCCAGTTCGCCTTACAAAAGCTTTTGTTCCACAAGGCCCAGTATCGCTCCATCTTTTCCTCATCCTCATACCCGACATAGACAAGGATGTCACCCACGCACCATGTTTTTCCCTTTTCCCAAAATAAACACCCGAATCTGCAGGGAAAAGGGTTTTCCCCTTTTGCGGGACATGAAAGGGGCTCCGGGCGGAATCAACTAAATTTTTTCGTGGGCCTGAAAGAAAACAAATAAAAGTTAAACCGATGAAAAATTTAAAAATTTACTCAATTTTGGAAAAACATGGGGGAAATTTTAAAATCTTCCCCAGGGTACAAAAAAAAATTCGGGCCACAAAATAGAGCGAAACACCAACGTCAAAGACCGGGGAGTGATCATGTGGAGGACTCCCTTAAAGGGCCCCATAACATTGTATCAATCGCATTTCTGGGAAAAAAGGGACAGGAGGGATAATAAAACCCCCAAAACGGGGGGGAGGCCAAGGGCCCATAAAGGACACTCTTCAGGTAAACTTTTTCTATCTGGGCTGGAGTATTGCTGAAACACTAACAGCACCTTTTCAAGGCAGTAAAATTTTGCCGACCTAGAGAATGTCAGAAAAATTTTCACGGTGCGCTTAACGGAGAAAAAAACCCCAAAAATTTTCCGGGAGGCTTGAGGTTCCTAAACCTGAAAATTCCCCGGGAACGCGGAGGGAGAAAATACATGTTTATAAACACCGGGAAAAATCCAAAGGGGGACAAGAAACCGAACTTGCACACAAAATCACTCACTACGAAAGCAAAAGATTTGGGCAGCGATGAAACCATCCCCCAATGAAAAGCAGGGGTGTCATTAGCACTTTAAAGGGGACCATACATAAGGTCGGGGGCCCTGAGACTGTTCAACTGCCCCCCCGCACACATAAGGGGGATTACCAACAACCCCTGGCAGTTTTCAAGCTGGCAGGGGACAAGCACCTAAAGTCAGTTCCTGATCAGCCGGGCTGTGGCTCGTACGTTGGTTTGCGTGCCCCGCAGCAACAGCCTGGTTGATCGGGGCCTCTGATCCACCAGGAGGCCTGGTCACAGACCGGGCCGCGGGGGCCGTTGACCCCCGGAACTCTCTCCAGGTAAACTCCAGGTACCCTTTGGGTTAAGACAGGGCTCAGTTCTACACTCCTCTCTAGCTCTAGACGTCGCATGCCCCCTTCCTTCCCGCTCACCCCACCGGAGCCCCAACAGAAGAGCCTGAATTTCTCTTCTCAATATCTGTCCCACGATTCGCCTCGCTGCTGGGTTAAGCCCTGGCTCTATTTCTACGACAAAGAACACTCCTCCCCAGCACTGTTCTTCGTCTGTCCGTCTTCCCCGCTCATCCCATTTGGGATCATACCTGAACTTTCGTTCGTTCGTTCGTATGTACTGTTTGAAAACGGCTGATAAAGCTCCTGGAGAGCGAAACGTTCCCACAATAAAATGTCACATTGGGTTGCACTTGTGTCCTTTTACTTTACAGGTGTAAGTTTATTGGGAGTCACCCAGGTTGATATTTTTAGTAGCTCTTCGTTAGCAATGGTGTTGAGTGAGGCAAGATTTGGGTGGGAGATGACATAAGTCGTGACGTCAGCAGTTTCAGGTGTTGTGATACGTTGGGAAGATCATTGATATATAAGAAGAAGGCATGGACCCAAGGGACACCCCCCTGTGGCACTCCAGTATCAAGTGGTTGTATTGATGAGGTTGTGTCCTTGATAGGGGAGGGTTTTTGATACCGTTAGTAGGTAGGATTTGAAATAAGAAAGTTCATGGCCTCTTATACCATAATGGTCAAGTTTGGGGGAGAAAGGATGCCGTGGTCTACTGTATCAAAAGCTTTCCTTAGGTCATAGTCCTAATGGATATTCATTATTTTCCATTTGCAAGTATAAAGCAGGTCTAGATTTTTACAATTGCGTCGTTTGCTCTTTTGTTTTTTTCTGAAGCCAAAATTTGGGCAGGGTTGAGTATGCTTTGTGCTGTATAAATTAATATAATTTCTTGTGCACGAGTTTCTCAAAGATTTTTGGTTTTCAACAATAAGTTTGATATTGGCCCGTTTTTATTTACATCTGTGGGGTCACCCCCTTTGTTACCTGGAGGTTACCTGGAGTGTTATTCCGGGGTCAACGCCCCCGCGGCCCGGTCCATGACCAGGCCCCATGGATCAGGGCCTGATCAACTAGGCTGTTACTGCTGGCGCACGCAGTCCCACGTACGAGCCACTGCCGGCTGATCCGGCACGACCCTTTTGGTATCTGTCCGCTCTCTCTTTTAAGGCAGCCAGGGGTTTATTGGCAATTCCCCCAATGCTTGATGGGAGGCGTTGAACAGTTTTTGGGCCCCGGACACTTATGGTGTTTTCTCTTTGTGTACCAATGGCGCCCCTACTTTTTTTTGGCGGCATTTTGCATCGCCTGCCCAGTCTTTTCTTTCGTAGGGAGGATTTCTGTGTGAGATTTGGGACCATTCCTTCCCAAAATTTTCCCAAATGTAGATTATGATATATTTTCTCCCTCCTGCGTTCCAACGAGTACAAGTCAAGTGCTTCCAAGCGTTCCCCGTAGTTAAGGTGCTTGACAGAATTATACGTGCAGTTAAAGGATTTCTGTACACTTTCTAGATCTGCGATTTCACCTTTCTTTGTATGGAGATGTTTTAAAGTACAGCAGTATTCCAGCCTAGAGAGAACAAGTGATTTGTGTATTGGTGTAACCCTTGCTGTCTTGAGTAGTGTTGATAAAGTGCTAGTTTCTAGCGATTTTTAAAGAGTAATGGAATAGCAGGCGAAATGACATGAGCCGCTCGCTTGCCCCAGTAATGGTGGGACTTCAGACAGATTTCCCTGGTTTTTTTTTTTAGTGACTTGATAATCGAGGTGACTTTAGTGGATCGGTAGGTGCAAGATAGGAGGACATTGGGAAAATTCCCATCTAAGTAAACACTTGCTCGAGTGTTAGTACCTGGGATTTTACTGGCGAGAATTTGATCCTATGGTTGAGAAGTTTAATTATTTTGTTAACTGTATCAATAGGCTGCTGTGTGTTTCATTCAGTTCGGTTAGGACAATATCCCTATTTTTTTTTTTCAGTTTTGTGGGTGCCCAGAATCTGAGAGAGTGTTTTCCCGGTTTTTTTCATATCTCCTTTTGTTTCGGTAACCATTTTATTATAATTAAAAAGAAGCGCTGAACCCTTATTTCAGTGAATCTGCTGGAATTTGTACAATTTTTTGGCCTTTCTTATTAGTTTGGTGAGAACTGTGAATTTGTGTTTAATAATACATTTGTGTTTTTAAGCCCTGTCTATATTGATTTTTATATTATGTTCTTATCAATGGATCTTAGTATACTGTTAGTTAGCCATGGGCAACCTAGCCGTTTATACGAAATCTGTTTCGTTTTTATGGGACAATGTTTATTATTTAGTCTAAAAATTTATTGAGAAATATGTTTTTCCAATCACGTCCATTGGCAATGGAGAATCTGGGGGCCAGTCAACCGTCCCTAGCTCTGTTGTGAAGTTATTTATTGAGCCTCTCAGGGAATCTAAAAAAAACTTTGTGTATTCCGGGGTTATTTACAAATGTTTTTTAAAGAGGAGGGGAGAGTGCTCAAAGGCTGTCAAATTCTCTCTTCTCCGTTGTCTCCCCTAAAGGGAAAGGGGTTCCCCTTGATGCTGGTGATTGTTATTATAAAAAATGAAGCGCTAACCCCAAGGCCCCATACGCGGCGGAAGGGAAGAAAGGGGGTATCAGGGGCAAAAGGGGAGGGGGGTGATTGTGGGTTTATGAGGACAGCAGGGCATGGTAGTGCAGGGTAGAGGGTAGCAAAGATTGAGGTAAAAAGGGCTGGGAGGGTGCTAAAGAATATCATCAGAGTAAATCAGTTGTTTCAAAAAAGTCAATGAAGAGTCCGTATTAAAGGGGGCCCGTCAGAAAGAAGGGAAGGTAAAGAGAGAGCAGCAGGCGGAGACGATGTGGAGGTAAATTCTGCGTGCTCGTTGATAGAGTGGACAGAATGTGGCTAACAGATACTGGAACCTGACAATTTTTTCACAGAGGAAAAGGGCGCCTCTTCATGAGATACTTTTAAGACGAGTATGGCCAATGCGAAGATGGGAGAGAGTAGTCTCCCATCCTCGACAGTGTATGACAGAAGGACGGCCGTCCCTTTAAACTCGGTTTAACAGAAGAAAGTTTGTTATTGAGCAGATTAAACCAACGTTGTTGCTAACGGGTGTGAAGGTGGGTAGCAATTGCAGCAAAATAGTCCGAAAAATGGAACACCTCTATATGAAACGGGAAAGGGTCATGTACTGTGACCATGCAGCAGTTGTCTGCCTGTTCATTGCCTGTACGTCAACATGACCAGGGACCCAACAAAAAGCAATATCTTTATGCTTGGTAGAGGTTATGGGTACCCAAAAGTTGGATACGGAAAACTAGGGAATGAAGTGAATCAAATTTTCGTATTGTTGTAAGCACTAAGGGAGTTGAAACAACCACAAATGGGGACACAGGCATTGATGCAATACGGATAATGTTTACAAGAATGGCATACAATTCAGCAGTAAAATGCTAGCCGAGGATAGTAAATCCCTGCACACGACACTGTCCTGAAACACTGCTGTGAACCCGAGGCCGTCTGACTAATTAGATCCATCTGTGTATACAGCGATGGCATGAGAATGAGAGCAGAAGTGGTCAAAAAAGAGAGCGGGGAAGCTAATGTAGGCAGTTGGGCTTTTGCGCAAGAGAGTGAGAAAGAAATAGACTCGAATAAGCTGGAACTTCCCAAGGGGGCAGGAAAAGTGAGATGCGACATGAACATAGAAAGGGGGGTAACTGAAGGGAAGACAAGAGCAAATGGAGGCAAAGAGAACAGGGACGGAGTAAACAGGGTGACGAACAAATAAAGAATGTTCTACTAACATCGGTGGCTTTTCTATATATGGAAGGGTTGTGGAGATCATGAAAGCGAACATAATAGCGAAGGCAATGGGCATCATGGCGATTGGACATGGATGAAATATTTGCTTCTCATAGGGCTCTCAACAGGGGAAGAGCGAAAGCACCTAGGCATAAAAGTAATCCCTGGTGATGAATGGGATTAGGCTAGAGGGGTAGCAGGAGAGGCCGCTGAATAGATCTGGTCACCATAATCGGTTTCGATAAAATGAGGCTGAATGTAGGCGAAGGAGAGTTCGACGATCAGCCCCCCATGAAAGAAGAGCAAGGGTTTCAAGAAGGTTCACCCGGCTGTGACAAGTTACCTTCAGAGACGTAATGTGAGGTTTCCAGGATATCCTGGGCCCGAAGAGAAGGCCTAGAAACCTGGCTGTATCACCTTCAGGGATACGCGAGCCATAGGATACAAAGGATGATTGGGGATGACAGAGCGTATAGTTTAGTTTAGTATTTTATTATGCACCCCATACCCATCCTGTGGGCGGTAGTCAAAAGATTACAGAGGTACATAATTGGTCCGGGACTGGACTCAAAGTTTTGATAGCTGAGCAAGTTACAGAGGTAATGAACTCAAAATTTTACAAAGGTAATGAACTCACAATTTACAAAGGTAATGAACTCCAGGTAGGTTGGTCACAATCATGACAAGTTACAAAGGTATTTACAGATTACAGAGGTACGTAAGGGGTCCAGGGACGGGGCCCCCCAAAGTTTTGATAGCAAAAAACTAGTACAAAGGTAATTTAGAGCGTATACTAAAAGTAATTTGGCGAGTTTTAGTAGTGGAAAATTTAAACCCATGCGGGTGGCCCAATGGGAAAAACGGTTGACTGCATGCTGGAGAGGAAACTGGAATGAGGTGATAGTCAGCGTCTGCACAAGCAATAGCGAAGTCATCAACATAGAGGGATGACCAAATATTGGATGGAAGAAGAGAGGCCAAATAAATTTACAGCAAGGAGAAAAAGTGTTGTGTCAGAACACATCACTGGGAGACACCTTCATCTTGGACAAAGTCCGGGGACACCCATATTAAGATATAGACAAAAACACCCGGCACACTTTTGTATCTCATTTGCAGATGACAAAAATAAGCATGAAAGTCAGTATGGTAGAGGACACTGAAAAAGTTACAGGAAGAATAAACAGGGTTTACCATGGGCAATGGAGAAAAAACATGACGTTCAATGGTGATAAGTTCCAGCTGCTTAGGTATTATTATTATTATTATTATAATCAAGGGGGGAAACGAGGCTCACCAATTAGAACGTAAGGAGCATGTAAAAGACCTAAGAATAATTATGTCAGTGGACCTTTCTTTTTAAGATCATAACAAGACAAAGATCACGACAGCCCGGAAGATGACGGGGTGGGTATTGAGAATGTTCAAAACAAGGGAAATAATGCGATGGTGACCTCTTCAAATTGCTAGTGTTTCCCCACTTAGAATATTGCTCAGTGCTGACGGCCCCGTTCAAGGCAGGAGAAATATCAGAGCTGGAACAAATACAGAGATGTTTACAGTCACATTGAGCCAGTAAAGCACCTAAACTACTGGGGAAAGCCTTTCAGTCTTGAGCATGTACTCATTGGAGTGGAGGAGAGAGAGGTACATGAATTATAAACCCGGAAAGGTTACTCGAGGGCCTGGCCCAAATCTGCACACTGCCATAACATACGGAGTGAGAATATGGGAGAAGGGAAAAATAAACCCATGAGGAGCGGGGTGCGGTGGGGACAATAAAAGGAACACTGTATCAACATCCAGGGTCCCAGACTTTTCAACATCTTATCAGAAGATATCAGAAACACTGCTGGAACAAATGTAAAAGCCTTCAAGAGGAAACTGGACAGTATCTTTACCAGGTGCCAGATCAACCACACCAAACCAAGTTGGGGTGGTATTGCAACTATTACTCTAACCAATTTTTCTTTTATTAGCACCCCTTGCTTTAGTGATGAATATGGGGAATACATTTTTGCTAATTTTTCTGTAAAAAACCTTAAGACACCTATAACAATTGGTGCCATTTACCGGATACTCACACAAAACATCCCAAATTTCAGTGAGAAATTAAAGTCACAAAACAAATAGACAATGAATAAGCACCACCTTCTCTTAGCTGGAGACTTCAACATCAACCTTGGCATACTAGATGATCAGCCTGTAACTGATTTCATCAACAATATGAACAACACACTTTCATACCAACAATAACTAAAACCAACCAGGTCACGAGACAAGTGCAACCATAATTTGACCACATAGGACCAATATACTAGCCCCCCTTATATCAGGGATATTCACAGATAGCACTACAGACCACTACCCTACCTTCCCCCTGACAAACATTAGTAAACACCACTTGAATACAACAAGTTCATTTTGACTCCATGATGAGGCCTCAATAAGGAAGTTCACAGCTGACCTAGAGACTGTTACTGGTCTACAGAATTCCCAAGGCCAATGGTATTGATGGGCTGGCAGACATTTTCTTAACAGGCCCGGTGGCTGGTGGCTAAAAGCTCCCGCTTCACACACGGAGGGCCCGGGTTCGATTCCCGGCGGGTGGAAACATTTCGACACGTTTCCTTACACCCGTTGTCCTGTTCCCCCTAGCAGCAAATAGGTACCTGGGTGTTATCGACTGGTGTGGGTCGCATCCTGGGGGGCAAGATTAAGGACCCCAATGGAAAAATGTTAGACAGTCCTCGAGACGCACTGACTTTCTTGGGTTATCCTGGGTGGCTAATCCTCCGGGTTTAAAAAACCGAACGAATCTTATCTTATCTTAACAAACATTGTCCCATAAAAAAGAAACAGATCACAAAAAAAAGGCTTGGTTGCCCATGGCTAACCACCACCATTCTGAAAAAACCATTGACAAAAACATCAATATGAAAAGCAATATAGACAGGGCTTAATACACAAAGATATTCTTAAACACTATTCATCAGTTCTCACCAAAGTAATAAAGAAAGCCAAACAACTATACTACTCCAGTAGATTCACAGACACTATAGGAGATATAAAAAAGACCTGGAAAACACTCTCTCAGATTCTAGGGACCCACAAAATGAAAAAAAACAAGATATTGTCCTAACTAAACCTAATGAAACACCCACTACATCCCACTGGACACAGCTAACAAGATAAACGGCTTCTTCACAACCCTAGGATCTAATCTCGCCAATAAAATCCCACATACCAATGCCCATGCCGGGGACTACCTAAATGGGAATTTCCCAAATTCCTTCTATCTTGCACCAACTGAGCCCCCGGAAGTCACCGAGATTATAGAGTCACTTAAAAAATAAAATCAGGGAATCTGTTCATGTCCCACCATTACTGTACAAAGAGAGCGGCCCATGTCCTTTCGCATGCTATTTCATTACTTTTTAACAAGTCACTGGAAACTAGCACCTTCCCGAAACTACTCAAGATGGCAAGGGTTACACCAAACATAAAGGTGGTGACCCTACAGACTTAAACAACTATAGGCCAATATCAAACTTACCATTGCTATCTAAAATCATTGAGAAACTCGTTTCACAGGAGACTATATTCATTTATAACGACACAAAAAAATACTTTACCCTGCCAATTTGGATTCAGGAAAAATAAAAGCACTAATGATGCAATCATAAAAATGCTAGATCTGCTTTACACAGCATTGGAAAATAAGGAATATCCACTAGGAATTTTATTGACCTAAGAAAAGCTTTTGACACAGTAGACAACGACAACCCTACTCCACAAACTTGACCATTACGGTATAAGAGGCCATGCGCTTGCTTATTTAAAATCTTACCTTATAATAGGTATCAGTATGTCACCATTAAAGACACAGCATCAACAACACGGCCACTTGATTTCTGGAGTTCCGCAGGGAAGTTTTCCTTGGTCCCCTGCTCTTCCTCATATACATCATGATCTTCCAAACATACCCAACACCTGAAACCCCTTCTCTCTGCTGACGACACGACTTATGTGATCTCTCACCCTAATCTTGCCACCCTCAACCCCCATTTAACGAGGAGCTGATCAAAATATCGACTTGGGGTGACAGCCAATAAACTTACGCTTAACACTGACAAAACCTACTATATTATGTTTGGTAGCAGAGCAGGAGATGCACAAATTAACATTAAGATCGACAACCCTCTAATACCAGACATAATGAGGGCAAATTCCTAGGCCTATACCTTGACAACAACCTGAATTTCAGCACCCATATCCAACACATAACCAAAAAAGTATCCCAAAACGGTTGGGGGTTTCCCCTCCAAGATACGATACTATGTAAAGCAAAATGCCCTTCTCACACTATACCACTCACTTATTTATCCCTACCTCACCTATGCTTTTTTGTGATTGGGGATCAACTGCAGCAACACACCTAAAAAACAATAATAACCCAACAAAAAGCTGCAGTATGAATATCACTAAAAATCCCATCCCTGGCAAACCCCCCCCCCCCGGAAAGCTGTTCCCCCAAGGCACAGTACTCGCTCCCCTTTGTTCCCCATCCTCATATCCGACATAGACAAGGATTTTCAGCCACAGCACAGTGTCTTCCATTTGCAGATGACACCCGAATCTGCGTGCATTGTCCTCCATTGCAGACACTGCCAAGGTCCAGGCGGACATCAACCAAATCTTTCAGTGGGCTGCAGAAAACAATATTGAAGTTCAACGATGAGAAATTTCAATTATCAGATATGGTAAACACGAGGAAATTAAAACTTCATCAGAGTACAAAACAAAAATTTTGGCCACAAAATAGAGCGAAACACCACGTCAAAGACCCGGGAGTGATCATGTTGGAGGATCTCACCTTCAAGGACCATAACATTGTATCAATCGCATCTGCTAAAAAAATGACAGGAGGGATAAATGAGAACCTTCAAAACTAGGGAGCCAAGCCCATGATGACACTCTTCAGGTCACTTGTTCATCTAGGCTGGAATATTGCTGCACACTAATAAGCACCTTTCAAGGCAGGAAAAATTGCTGCCCTAGAAATGTAAAAGGAAACCTTCACGGCATGCACAACGGAGATAAAACACCTCAATTACTGGGAGCGCTTGAGGTCTAAACCTGTATTCGCTGGAACGAGGCGGGGAGGGGATACATGATTATATACACCTGGAAATCCCAGAGGGACTAGTACCGAACTTGCACACGAAAAATCACTCACTACGAAAGCAAAAGACTTGGCAGACGATGCAAAATCCCCCCAATGAAAAGCAGGGGGGGTCACTAGCACGTTAAGAGACCATACAATAAAATGTCAGGGGCCCGGACTGTTCAACTGCCTCCCAGCATACATAAGGGGGATTACCCAAAAAGACCCCTGGCAGTCTTCAAGCTGGCATGGACAAGCACCTAAAGTCGGTTCCTGACCAGCCGGGCTGTGGCTCGTTTCGTTGGTTTGCGTGCAGCCAGCAGTAACAGCCCGGTTGATCAGGCTCTGATCCACCAGGAGGCCTGGTCACCCGACCGGGCGCGGGGGCGTTGACCCCGGAACTCTCTCCAGGTAAACTTCAGGTAACTCTTCATAGATCTAAACTTTCTCCCTGTTCAGTACATCCACACTTACTACTGTGCAATCTACATCTACGGGCCTTAAACTACAAATAAACCTTGACCTAAAACGCTTTTCTTGATAGTTGTGACAGAACCCACAGGCATAACACCAGACACAAACATCTTTACGACATTCCCCGTGTCTGACTAAACCCTTTAAAAAATTCAATGTATATCAAAAGGCCCTAAAAATCTGGAACACCCTACCTGAGAACTCTAGAACTGCAGACACATTCATCACCCTTTAAACTACCATTAGAAAAAAATGTTATTTTCCCTAATACACCCGTCAACTAACTACACGAATACCGCATGGTGGTTCATACTTACACTCACTCATCCATTTGACCATAAACAGGAAATATTAATCCCCAATCTTAAAATAATGATCCTGTGATACTCCAATACTGAAACTATTTACTTGCCAAAAACAAAAAGCTTTCACATTGCTAAACTCACAAACATTTTAGTATTACCATAACCCCAACCTTACCTCAAAATTTTTGAAAAATTTTTTAAAAATTAAAATTAAAACTAAGTCTCCCAAATCCTACCGCATTTTAGTGGTACCTCTTAAACATTATTTTACTTAAACCACACAATAACCAAATTCATAAACCCCGCATTGAATCCTTTTGAAATAAACAAATATTGGGGCAGCGGGCCCCCCACGCAACCCCTGTTGACCCGGCAAGAAACCCGCGAGCCTAGCCCCTGCCGGCTCAAGAGTAATTAAAATCTCAAACTCTTCAAAGGTATTCAAAGGAATAAGGGGGGGCGGGATAGGAGAGGAAAGGGAAAAAAGGGGGGATGGGGGGGAAAGGGGGGGGGGGGTAATGGGGGGGAATTAGGTTTCGGTCTGAGGAAAGGGGCCAAAAGGTCTAATCTCAGACCAAGAGCCCCTTCACCACGCCAAGGAGCCTCCCCTTTAAGGGTTTTGCTGGGAGGGGGGTTTTTATCTAGGGAACTGGATTGTGCTCCCGTTCCGAATTTTAACCCCAATTATTATAAAAAAGGGGGGGGAAACGCTAAACCCGGGGGGATTTTACAGCACCCAAGGGGGGTATGTGGGAAGGGATCAGGTTTAAATTTGGGGGGAAAATGGAGGAGAGTTTTTTCCGGTAGGGCATGGTTTACTGGCAGCAGGAGTTTGCTAAAAGGGGGGGAAAAAAAGAGTGGGGAGCGTCACGAGCGGTGTTCCACATTATTATTATAATCAAAGGGGAAGCGCAAAACCCGGCGGATTATACAGCGCTGGGGGGGGGGATGTGGAAGGCATTAGGCTTAATTCGGGGAACTGGAGCACAGATCCAATTCCCTAAATCAAGAGCCCCTCACCAACATCAAGGAACCTTCCTTGAGGGGCGGTGTTCCACAGGGGTCAGTGTTGGGCCCCCTGCTGTTCACAATCTACATAAACGACATAGATGAGGGCATAAAGAGCGACATCGGCAAGTTTGCGATGACACCAAAATAGGCCGTCGAATTCATTCTGACGAGGACATTCGAGCACTCCAGGAAGATTTGAATAGACTGATGCAGTGGTCGGAGAAGTGGCAGATGCAGTTTAATATAGACAAATGCAAAGTTCTAAATGTTGGACAGGACAATAACCATGCCACATATAAACTAAATAATGTAGATCTTAATATTACGGATTGCGAAAAAGATTTAGGAGTTCTGGTTAGCAGTAATCTGAAACCAAGACAACAGTGCATAAGTGTTCGCAATAAAGCTAATAGAATCCTTGGCTTCATATCAAGAAGCATAAATAATAGGAGTCCTCAGGTTGTTCTTCAACTCTATACATCCTTGGTTAGGCCTCATTTAGATTATGCTGCACAGTTTTGGTCACCGTATTACAGAATGGATATAAATTCTCTGGAAAATGTACAAAGGAGGATGACAAAGTTGACCCCATGTATCAGAAACCTTCCCTATGAGGATAGACTAAGGGCCCTGAAACTGCACTCTCTAGAAAGACGTAGAATTAGGGGGGATATGATTGAGGTGTATAAATGGAAGACAGGAATAAATAAAGGGGATGTAAATAGTGTGCTGAAAATATCTAGCCTAGACAGGACTCGCAGCAATGGTTTTAAGTTGGAAAAATTCAGATTCAGGAAGGATTTAGGAAAGTACTGGTTTGGTAATAGAGTTGTGGATGAGTGGAACAAACTCCTAAGTACCGTTATAGAGGCCAGAACGTTGTGTAGCTTTAAAAAATAGGTTGGATAAATACATGAGTAGATGTGGGTGGGTGTGAGTTAGACCTGATAGCTTGTGCTACCAGGTCGGTTGCCGTGTTCCTCCCTTAAGTCAATGTGACCTGACCTGACTAGGTTGGGTGCATTGGCTTAAGCCGGTAGGAGACTTGGACCTGCCTCGCATGGGCCAGTAGGCCTTCTGCAGTGTTCCCATCGTTCTTATGTTCTTATTGATGGTATTCATTGCTGACAAGTTGATAACAAAACTTGTCCAACACTTGGGTATCTTCATTACAATAGATGCCAAGTGTTTTATGTATTTTTATGGGTAAAGCTCGTTTATACCTATATTAATAATTATAACTATTATTATATATAAAATCAACTGCTAAACCCATATGGGATATACAGCACCTATAACCACGTACACCAAAACTTTATGGAAGTGTCACTGTTAGTCAATAAAATATTATTGTAATCACGGGGGAGCACTAAACCCGTAGGATTATACAGCGCCTGTGGGGGGGGGATTTGGAAGGCATTCAGGCTCAATTCAGGGAACTGGAGCACAGACCCAAATTTCCCCTAGATCAAGAGCCCTCACCAGCGTCAAGGAACCTCCCTTGACGGGTTAGTCAATAAAGATCGTCAAGTTATGTACCCACAATCGAAATAAGTCACTGACTTCTTGGGGGAATATCCTGGTATTAGACCTAGGTAATTTACACATGTTAGTATGTATGAAAATTTGTACTTAAGTGGACCTGTACCTAATAAACTTAGTTTACACCTGCTTATCCATGGGCCAGTAGACAAAACGCATTGCTCCATTATTTTGTTCTTTAGACCAAGTTACAATGTAGGCACAATGTTACAATGTAGTCACAATGCTAAAATGTAGCACAATGTTCCATTGGTTTGTGGTTTGGTCTGTTAACAATGAAATTTCAATCAAAACTAAGCGCCAAACCACAAGGGTCATAGTATGTTAATAAAATGGGGTTTTCCATCCCCCTCAAGGAGGTTCCTTGATGCTGGCGAGGGGCTCTTGATCTAGGGAACTGGATCTGTGCTTCAGTTCCCTGAATACCTTCCATCCCCCCCACAGGCGCTGTAAAAATCCTACGGGTTTAGTGCTTCCCCCTTGATTATAATAATAATGTGGTTTCATGACTGATTAAGTATGCACATGTAGTTATCATACTAGTCACTAATACCTCTTATACAGCCCCCTCTGGAGAAGTGGGGGCATCAGGTTGATCTAGGAATCGAAGTTAGCTCAGATTCCTTTAGATCAAAAGCTCTTGACTGGTGTCAGGGTTAATATTCTATTATGCTTTTTATGATGTAAAATATTTTAGGTGCGTTTTTCGGTATTTCACAAAGCTACTTTTGGTTTGATCCTAGAAGTGGAAATCAGCTCCAATTCCTTGGATCAAGAGCCTTCACCCAGCAAAGAAGGCCAATAAAGAAGAATAAAAGTGACAATACCGCGTATCAAGGTTAATAATCTATCATTTTTGTTAGGGTGTAAAACAGCTCAGGATGAATTTTCGCGTATTACGCAACGTGCTTTTGGTTTCACGCACGCTAAAAGCATCCGCTCTAATTTAAAAGTGTTCAAATACAAGGAATATGCATAACAATGTTGGTGGTGGAGCTGTAGAGAAGGTCAAATATGTGAGAGGTTAACGAGCTGCACACGGGAGCTGGAGGCCGCCATGCTGGATCCCGACCCCGAGTGCTCGATAACCTTGTTTACATAGATTTTCCTAATATATATTATAAAAAAAATTTACAAATTAGATATCGATTTTTAAAATCATTATCGAGTAATTTAGGTGACGGCACATGAAGGAGTTCTTAATATTTGCTAGTACCGCCGGGTATTTGCAAGGGTGCATTATTCTCGGTTAGACTGGCCATGTGTGTTCACTTGAAACCAACATGGCTGGGTTTGTGATCAGACTCCGGGTAAGTTGATTTTTTCCCCCTTGTCAATCTCCCGCCTTCATTGCCCGGTGTATTAATCCGTGTTGGTAAGGGTTTAAGGG
>NC_069408.1:12775979-12836017 GCF_026875155.1 Cherax quadricarinatus | reverse complement strand
AGAGGTTTGGTATCCCTGTCTTGCTAGAAGTGTTGGTATCCCCTGTGCTTGCTAGAGGTGTTGGTATTCCCCGTGCTTGCTAGAGGTGTTGGTATCCCCCGTGCTTGCTAGTGTTGGTATCCCCCGTGCTTGCTAGAGGTGTAGGTATCCCTGTGCTTGCTAGAGGTGTTGGTATCCCCTGTGCTTGCTAGTGTTGGTATCCCCCGTGCTTGCTAGAGGTGTTGGTATCCCCCGTGCTTTCTAGAGGTGTTGGTATCCCCCGTGCTTGCTAGAGGTTTTGGTATCCCCTGTTCTTGCTAGTGTTGGTATCCCCTGTGCTTGCTAGAGGTGTTGGTATCCCCCGTGCTTGCTAGAGGTGTTGGTATCCCCTGTGCTTGCTAGAGGTGTTGGTATCCTCTGTGCTTGCTAGAGGTGTTGGTATCCCCCGTGCTTGCTAGAGGTGTTGGTATCCCCTGTGCTTGCTAGAGGTGTTGGTATCCCCTGTGCTTGCTAGAGGTGTTGGTATCCCCTGTGCTTGCTAGTGTTGGTATCCTCCGTGCTTGCCAGAGATGTTGGTATCCTCCGTGCTTGCTAGTGTTGGTATCCCCCGTGCTTGCTAGAGGTGTTGGTATCCCCCGTGCTTGCTAGAGGTGCTGGTATCCCCAGTGCTTGCTACTGTTGGTATCAGCAGTGCTTGCTAGTGTTGGTATCCCCAGTGCTTGCTAGAGATGTAGGTGTCCCAGTACTTGCTTTTGGTGCTCTTATCCCCGTGTTTGTTAGAGGTATTGGTATCCCAGTGCTAGCTAGTTTTGGCATCCCCGTGCTTGCTAGAGGTGTTGATATCCCCCGTGCTTGCAAGAGCTGTTGGTATCCCCCGTGCTTGCTAGAGGTGTAGGCATCCTCTGTGCTTGCTAGAGGTGTTGGTATCCCCTGTGTTTGCTAGAGGTGTTGGTATCCCCTGTGTTTGCTAGAGGTGTTGGTATCCCCCGTGCTTGCTAGAGGTGTTGGTATCCCCCGTGCTTTCTAGAGGTGTTGGTATCCCCCGTGCTTGCTAGAGGTTTTGGTATCCCCTTTTCTTGCTAGTGTTGGTATCCCCTGTGCTTGCTAGAGGTGTTGGTATCCCCCGTGCTTGCTAGTGTTGGTATCCCCCGTGCTTGCTAGAGGTGTTGGTATCCTCTGTGCTTGCTAGAGGTGTTGGTTTCCCCTGTTTGCTAGAGGTGTTGGTTTCCCTGTGCTTGCTGAGGTGTTTTGGGATCCCTGTGCTTGCTAGAGGTGTTGGTATCCCCTGTGCTTGCTAGTGTTGGTATCCTCCGTGCTTGCCAGAGATGTTGGTATCCTCCGTGCTTGCTAGAGGTGTTGGTATCCCCCGTGCTTGCTAGAGGTGTTGGTATCCCCCGGGTTGCTAATGGTGTGGTATCCCGTGCTTGCTACTGTTGGTATCAGCAGGCTTGTGTGTTGGTATCCCCGTGCTTGCTAAGGGTGTAGGTGTCCCGTCTTGTTTTGGGGCTCTATCCCCGTGTTTTTTTGAGGTTTGGTATCCAGTGCTGCTAGTTTTGGCATCCCCTGCTTGTCTATAGGTGTTGATATCCCCCGTGCTTTAAAGCTGTTGGTATCCCCGTACTTGCAAAGGGAATTGGTATCCCCGTGCTTGCTAGTGTTGGAATCCCGTGCTTGTAGAGGTGTTGTATCCCCGTGCTTGCTAAGGTGTTGGTATCCCCGTGATGCTAAGGTTGTTGGTAATCCCGTGTTTGCTATGTTGGTATCACAGTGCTTGCTAGGTGTTGGGATCCCCGTGCTTGCAGAGGTGTTGGTATCCCGTGCTTCCTATTGTTTGGGAACCCCGGCTGCTAGTGTTGTATCACCTTTCTTTCTAGTGTTGGTACCAGTGCTACTAGATTTTTGGTATCCCCAGTGCTGCTAGTGTTGTTCCCTATTTGCTATAGGTGTTGGTTATCCCCCGTGCTTGCTAGTGTTGCACTCGTACTTGGTAAGTGTTGGTACCCCACCCTGCTTGCAGTGTGGTATCCCCGTGCTTGCCCAGGTTGGTACCCAGTGCTTGCTAGTGTTTGGGACCCCAGTGCTTGCTAGAGGTGTTGGTATCCCCGTGCTTGGTATTGTGTTGGTATCCCCGTGCTTGCTGTTGTGTTGTATCCCCATGTTGCTGAGATGTGATATCCCGTGCTTGATAGAGGTGTTGGCATCCCCGTTTTTGCTAGTGTTGGTATCCCCGTGCCTGCTAGTGGTCGTATCTCCTGTCAACACCAGCAGCGACAACCTCACCTGTCAACACCAGCAGTGACAACCTCACCTGTCAACACCAGCAGCGACAACCTCGCCTGTCAACACCAGCAGTGACAACCTCGCTTGTCAACACCAGCAGTGACAACCTCACTTGTCAACACCAGCAGTGACAACCTCACCTGTCAACACCAGCAGTGACAACCTCACCTGTCAACACCAGCAGTGACAACCTCACCTGTCAACACCAAACAGTGACAACCTCAACTTTCAACACCAGCAGTGACACCTCACTTGTCAACACCCCCCAGTTGACAACTCAAACCCGTCAAAAACCAGCAGTGACAACCTCACCTGTCCATCAACCAGCAGTGACAACCTCACTTGTCAACACCATCAGTGACAACCTCACCTGTCAACACCAGCAGTGACAACCTCACCTGCCAACACCAGCAGTGACAACTCATTTCCAAAACCAAAAACCTGCACCCTCCCTTTCCCACCACAACAACCTACCCTGAAAAGGGAAATCATGTAACCCACAGTGGGCAACCCCCGTAACACCATTTGACAACCCCCCTGGTAACACCAGCAGGAAACTCACCGCAACACGGGGAGTGTCAACCCCACCGTAACACCCACATGACAACCCACCTTTAACCACAGGAAACCTCCCTTCAAAAAAGTGAAACCCACTGTCAAACCGCGTGGAACCTTCCCCTCCCCAGGTGAAACCTGCCTGTCAAAAAGCGACAAAAACCTCGCCCGTCAAAACCAGGAGTGAAACCTGCCTGTCCAACTCCAGCCAGTGAAAACCTCATCTGTACAACCACCAGTAGTGACAACCCTCACACTGGTCAACATCCAGCAGTGGACAAACCTCACCTGTCTACACAGCAGTGACATCCTCACTGTCAACAACAGTAGTGACAAACTCACCTGTCAACACCAGCAGTGACAAATCCACCTGTCAACCAGCAGTGGACAACTCACCTGTCAACAGCTTGGACAAACAATGTGGTCAAGATGATGGGCCGCCTCCACACTTCTCGCTCGCCTCTCATTAGAAAATTAGAATACATTCTGATATTTATTATGAAGTCATTGTCAAACTCAGAAAAAGTGTAAACTCTGCGACGGTCTCTCCTGTGTTGATTCTTCCTTATAACAAAATCTACCAATATTCATTTTTAACGTGGATGATATTTAGGGGGGAGATTTTAATTGTTCATTTGAAATTATTGGAAGAACAATAAAACATGTTGGAGTCTTAGAGCTCCTGAGGGAAGCGAGACAGTTTAGTTCAATCCAGGAATGGGAAGCCAGATTCAAGAGCCACTTGACTGTAGTTATGGATTCTTCCTTGAGGCGATTTATTATAATCTTGGGGGTGCGCTAAAACCGTAGGATTTTACGTGCCTGGGGGTAGGGTTGGAAGTATTCAGGCTCTATTCAGAGGGAATGAAGCACAGATCCCAATTCCCTGGATCAAGAGCCCCTCACCCAAGAAATCAAGGAACTTCCCTTGACGGGAAGAAGTGTGTGAGAAGAGTTTGTTCTCCTGGCTGAGTGCTTCTGTCTTCAGGTAAGTATGGTTTTCTAACAGAGTTGTTAGATGCGTAGAACAGTTTCCCAGTGGGGTGATAGAGGCTAGGGAACTTGGGTAGCTTTAAGAAGAGACCTGGACAAAATATATGAGCGCGGAGGGCTGGGTTTCGAGTGTGTTGGGGGTTGGGAGTTGTTTCTTGAGTAGTTTTAGTATTTGTTTGATAAGGACCTGCCTCGGTATGGGCAGAGGCCTTCTGCAGTGTTCCTACATTATTATGTTCTTATGGTTCCTTATGTTCAGTTATTTGTTAAAAACATAAGAACATAAGAAAGGAGGAACACTGCAGCGAGGCTGTTCGGCCATACTAGGCAGGTCCTTTACAATTCACTCCACTAACCAAAACATTGACAAACCCATTTTCAAATGGCACCCACCCACAGAAATAAGCTCTGATGTGAAAGTCCCACTCAAATCCAACCACTTCCACTCATGTACTTATCCAACCAAATTTGAAATACAAAGTCCTAGCCTCAATAACCCAACTAGGTAGACTGTTCCACTCATCAGCTACCCTATTTCCAAACCTATACTTTCCTATGTTGGTTAGATAAGACACGTAAGCACACACTATAACATATTTATTAGAAAAAAGTTTCGGTCCTGGGACCTTGATATTGTCTGTTGCTTCAACAATACAGTATCTGGTAATATAACAGGACGGGAGGATGAATGTGGACTTGTGATACATAGGAGGTCCTTTAGTCTGGTAAACGTCTTCGCCAGCATGGTTTCTTCAGTCCAGTGCAGAGAAAAACGCTGAAAGATGATGAACGCGAAGGTAATCAGTCCTTCAGCATGGAGTCGAGTGTTCTGTCCATCACTTGTCGTGCTGACAGTAAGGGCCGTCAGACGTGGCTTATATACTGTAGTCAGGTGAGGTGAAGCAGGAGAGGGGTCTAGTGGTACCAGCCACTAGTTAAGTAGGTCTTCGTCAAAGTGTTGCGACAAATCAAAGGGCCAAGGGACACTTCCTGTTGGAAACGCCTATGTCGATAGTCTTGAATTAAGTTTGTGCCCTTGATAGAAGACAAATTGATGTCTGTTAAATAGTTAGAACTTTATACAGAAAGTGCATAAGCTCTGATTTCACATAATGATCAAGCTTGAGGTGCAGGATGATGTTGTATAATGTACGAAAACTTTCTAAAGGTCAATAAAGGGTCTAGGTGGATATTAAATTATTTCAAGATCTGTTATAAAGGAAGTCTTGATTTTGCATTGCTTCATTTGTGCTTTTTATTTGATCTAGTATGACCAAACGGGGGGGACAGAAGGTTTAGTATATTAAAAGATAGCCTGAAAAGTGTATTCCAGGGCCTAGTTCTCTTACGAGCCCCGTGAGGGCGGGGAATGTGGCTCAGGCCTGGGACACTTGGTCCCAAAGATGAGGAGGTTTACTGACCTCCTCCCATGGGAGACTTAAGTCTCGAGTCACTCCCAGATAGGAGAGCCAACGTCCGGTTCACATACTTGGAAAAGTCCCGGGCCGGGAGAATACGACGAATAAAAAAAAAAAAAAAAAAAAAAAAAAAAAAAAATAAATAGTGTATAATCTAGTGGTGTATTATTTTTTCAAAAAAAAAATTGTATAACAATAGTAGTTAGATACTGGTGTATAGTTATATACATCAGTTGAATTCCACTGTGTATATTGAGAGTTACTCTTGTTTTATTGAGCACTGTTGGGAAAGTGATGGTTTCTAGTGATTGATAAAACAATGCTGGGAGGGAGGTGATCGGTACATGCTGCTCTTCTGATCATTAGCGGTGGTACTTGATCTAAATTTACTGACTTGTTTTTCAGTGAATTAAATATGTGTGAACTTCAGTGTGCTCTAATTGGAGCAAGACAGAGGACGTTGGGACAGCTGACAGCTAGGGTATCATGTTGGACATGCTTTTTTGCAGATAGGTAATCCAACTATTGGACAGCTTCCAGCATGGTAATCATGTTGGGACAGCTTCAAGCATGGTTATCACTGTTGGACAGCTTCCTCAGTTGGTAATCGAATGTTGGACAGTTTTTCTGGCAAGGTAATCACTTGTTGGACAGCTTCCAGCATGGTAATCATGTTGGACAATCTTCAGGCAAGGTAATCCACTCGCTCGAGTATTGGTGCTCGGGATTTTAATTAGCTAGACTTTATCCTTTGATAGATTACTATAATTTATAATTAAGCCACTAAAACACTATGATTGAAAGGAAATCATTTAACATATTTGCTGTTTTACAGGCTGAGAGAAGTCGTGCATTGGGTTTAGGTAGTAATTATATCTGTGGTTTTAGGTCAAACTTCTAAGAGTTAGATTTGAGATTGTTCCGGGTCTTTTTTCTTGTTATCTCTTGTTTTATTGAACCTTCCTATTAGTGTCGTAACGGATCGATGTATTTTTTTGGTATGTTACCTTTAGTTATTAAGGCCAGTTTATATTGTTTTAGCAGGTTCGTTTCTTAAATAACAAAAAGGCACCAATTTACCAGTGACTGGAACGATACACAAAATAACCCCGCAATAATTCGTTTTACAGTGTTGGCCTACCCTTCCCATTTCATGGGGACTCTGCCCATCACGTGCTAAACGCAATTTCTTCTATCCCAAACCGCTACTCCTAGGGAATCTTGTATCCTCTGCTCTTCCCTAAATTTCCGGTCTTTCTAAATATCACACAGTTCTCTTCAGTCCCTTAGAATCAAGGCTTACCTTCCGCCAGACTAACACTCTTCGCACTTATCTAGTTCATACCTCTCCGCCTCTACAGATGTTCCTGGTGGTCTACTCTATTTCTGAATCACTCCTGTCTCTCAATATTCGGAGAAATGGTCGATCTCTTATCTGACTGACCTTAAGGTGCACAAAAAATAGTGTTTAGCTTGCAGTCACTAAACAATGACCTTTTCTGTCACAGTCAGAGATTCATAGCCATCCTATTGACTGGTTCTTCTGCAAACTGTCTTACACCTTTTCCAAATCGAACAGTTCGCCGTCTAGTTGTATCCTCTCTAATACACAACTTTCTTTGTATGATCCTTAGCCCTGGCTTCGTCTCTGTAGATGCCTTCCTTCCCATACATGTGTAAATTAGCTCCAAACTTCAGAAACACCAGTGACTTGAACCTAACTACCTTATTTTTTCTTTTCTTTTTCTCTCTTCTCCCTCTTCACCTCTTACCTCTTTCTTCTTCTCCTCTGGGTTGTCTCTCTTCTCTGTCTCGTGTTTCTGTTCCTTCATTCATTTATTCCCACTTCCCGTTCACGCACTCTGTGGGCTTGCTCTCCATCCAGTGGCACCTAGCTCTTTGCAGTGCTCCCCTTCCTTTGTATTTGAATGGCTCGTCCTCTTATCTCACACTTTAACATACCACTACTACTACTCAACTACTCTACTACTACTACTACAAACTACTGATGAAATTAAGACATGTGCGGCGTCTGGTTGTCTTTGTTGTGGGACGTTTCGCCATGCTGTGGCTGGCTGGGATGGCGAAACATTACGATAGGGATCCCGGGTGTTGCGCATGCGTCTTAATTTCATCTTGTCAGCATTATATACCATTTCTTGTTACTATGACTACTACTACCACATCACTCTTCTGCTTATATAGCCGTCTTACTAACCTCTTTGGTTAGGTGTTGAACATTGGTCAATGGTCAGTCGGACCGAAACGTCGTCGTAAGCTTCTCTCTTATGTGCGGGTTATTTGTGTATTAGGTACGTTTCTTATCTGTATATCTGAGGATGCTATTAGTCATGTGAGGATGCTTTAGCATGTCGTGGATGCTATTAGTCATGTGAGGATGCTATTAGTCATGTGAGGATGCTATTAGTCATGTGAAGATGCTATTAGTCATGTGAGGATGCTATTAGTTAGTCATGGGCTACTTAGGTTATCTCCTGTCATCGCTTTCGTTTGTTAGTGTAAAAGGACACAAGTGCAACTAACGTGACATTTTACTGTGGCAACGTTTCGCTCTCCAAGAGTTTCGTCAAGCCGTTACAAACAATACAGGGACACAGAAGGGTATATAATAATAATATCTTTTTCTACAAGTACATGTACAAGGTATACAGTCCTAGCTGACATCACTGGACAACTTACTACATAGAAAGTTACTTTGCATATGCAGAACATTTCGGGGCAAATTAGGTCAGTTTTGTCCCAGATGAGACCCACACCAGAGACTAAAACAATGTACCCATTTTAATGATGGGTGAACATGGACAAACCGGAGTCAGGAACTACACGCTATGTTTCTACCCTCGATGGGAATCGAACTCAGGACTCTCTTGCCGTGTGAAACGAGAGCTTAGCTACCAGCCACGGGGCACAAGAGTGAAGTGCATAGAATAATATAATCCGTTGTACGTGGTAGTAGGTGATGTGATAGTGGTAGTAGTGTTAGTGCTTGTGGTGGTGGTAGTATGCAGTAGTTGGGAAAGTAGTATGTATTGGCGAGATTTATTACTTTGGGAGGACGTCTTCCTAAGAGATGTTGATGCTGCCTTTATTCTGTTTTAACTGAATTACGGAAATAGCGATTATTGTTGGTTCAAGTGTTTACGTCTTCAGGAAATTGGGCTCATTGATCGCTAGTCGAGCGTCGTTGATTTTCATCACAGTAATTTATGGTGTTGTATGCAGGCATTGTTCAAAGTTTATCATTCCTACTTGATTTTATGTGTTCACTGAGACATGTTTCGAGGGTTTCTTGTTGTTTCACATACGTTATATTTTATTATATCATCCACAGGGAATGTATAAACTCCTGAGTTGATTGGGTCAATGTGGTTTCAATTTCGTTCTGTCAGATCTTTTATGGAAGTTAATGGTTGTGACTGACGACTCTAGTGTTAGTTTGTTGCGAGTACTAAATTAGCGACATTCAGGCGCACCAGCTGCAGGGATGGATTTTGACTACTGAGGAGTGGTTGTAGTGTTTGGAGAAACTAGTTGTCTGAAGAACTCTTTGCTTGCAGTATTTGATGAAAAGAAGGGAAATGTAAATCTGTAAAGGTTTGTTATTTGTACGTTCTCGTCAAGAAACTCGGACTGTAAATTTAATTTCCTCTAAGGAAAAATAAAATGATATCTGTTTTTGGTTTAGTATATTGGACTGGGATAGAAGTGTGTGTGATCGTTTTATGTTTATAGGCTTCCTGTATACATGAAAACTAGAGGACGTCTAGAAAGAAATGTCTAGTGGTACAGTTGCATTTTCTAGACATCCCATTCACAAAGTATATAACACTAAGGTTACAAGTTAACAGGAAAAGCCTGCGAGCAAAAAACGATCTCACGCACTCATGTTCCAATCAGATGCTACAGACCAAAAGAGCATCACTGGATTTTTCCTAAGTGCTGACCGTATTTGCAGCAAGAGTTTCTTGATAGAGGATAATGTAATTATACTCCAATAACTTCAATGATCAACACTCCCTTCCTTTTGCATCGGAGAATACAAGAAAATAGCATTCAGATCAAATTCTACAAGCACTAACACCACTCCTAACAGTCTTAATACCTTCCCTGCGTCAGGTTGCACTGTACGCCTCTAAAGTACTCGCACAAAAAAAATAAAATTACAACAAACTAACACTAGAGTCGTAATCACAACCAGTACTTCATGAAAGATCTGACTAGAACGAAATTGAGACACTGATACAATCATCGCAGGAGTTTATGTTATTTCTCTGTGGAGGATGTGACAGAATATACGTAGGTGAAACAGCAAGAACTCGAAACACGTATCAAATCAACACAGGAATGTATGTAGGAATGAGAAATTGAACAATGCCCTGCATACAATAACGGGAATTCCGCCTACACCTGATGAAATTCAACGATTCTCGTCTAGTGATTATAGACCCAATTTCCGAAAAGTAAATGCCTTGGATCTCATTAATCGCTGTTTTCTACACAAACGTTTAGGACGTTATCCCAGGTAGAATTCTTCTCAAAGCAATAAACCCCGCCATCCACATTGCTGCTACATTACTATACCACCACAAGCACAAGTACTACTGCTGCCTCAGAGATTATTACTTTTGTTTTGGTAAAAGGACACAAGTGCATAACCAATGTCACATTAGTTGCACTTGTGTTCCCTCTACTAACATACTGTCAGTAATTCTATCAACATTATTGCTTAGAGTTTATAGGTCAATGTTGTAAAATGCTTGTTTCTTTTGTAGAAAATTTTTAACCCTTTCATCATTGTCCCTGTTCATCGTTTAGATTACTGTCGCCATTCAACGTACTTAGTGATGTAGTGAAGTTAGTTAGTTGAGGTATCATCATTGGGAGATCGAGATGAGTTGTTATTTTAGTCAAGTGGTTGTTTCTAATATTGTTTTGTGGAAGATTGGGAGGTGATACTGTAGTGACTGTCTGATTGGAGAGGAGCTAATATATTGGTCACATATATGTTCAATTGTGGGTTGCACTTCGTCTCGGTTAAACTCGTGGTTTGGTTATAGCTTTGTGTAAATATTTGTTCATACAATTGTTGTAGTCTAATAGATGGGCCCGGGGGGTCTGGTGGTAAAGCTCCCGCTTCTCACACGGAGGCCGGGTTCGATTCCAGGCGGGTGGAAACCATTTGACACAGTTTCCTTACACCTGTTGTCCTTTCACTAGCAGCAAATAGGTTACCTGGGTGTTAGTCGACTGGGTTGGGTCGCATCCTGGGGGACAAGATTAAGGGACCCCAATGGAAATAAGTTAGACAGTCCTCGACTGACGCACTGACTTTCTTGGGGTTATACTGGGTGGCTAACCCTCCGGGGTTAAAATCCGAACGAAATCTTATCATTATCTTATCTCTTCGGCATGGTCAGGGTTAATTGTGAAGTCACAGAAGGATAAGAATGTTGTTTAGTTTCTTGTTAGTTATTAAGTTGTCTCTAAAAGTTTGGGATATTTTATATGTGGTATCCTAATGGATTGGATCATCTGTAATGGGGTTATAAGTTTTGTTGACAAATTAGCACAATTATTAGTCGCCATAATCATCACTTGAAATAATTTAGTTTTTACATAACAAGTTTCATCTGGATAGTAGTAGATGGCATTACAGTGGCATCTGGCAACGCTACAGCAGTGGCCATCTGGCCAAGCTACAGTTTCCAGGTAGAGTAAAGATATCTGCCATGCTGGAAGCTACGTTACCAATAAGTATAATAAAAGGTAATGTTTAAAGTTAAATGAATCGATGAATGCCATGGAAGATCGTCATGGTATTTACCAGACTTCTAATTTTTGCTGATGAAAATTATTTATTCCTGGCATTGATGAGGACATAGTTTTTGTTGGCTTTACGTATATTATAAAGTTACTTTCAGAGGTATTGGGTTAGGACTTAATTACGAAGATTTAAACCAGGGTCAGTTCTACACTGATCTAACTATAGGAGGGGATCTTGACAAGTAGTGGACGAGGTAGTGATATCAGTGTGCTGTTACTTAGTTGGTATAATTTTTTATATAATTATGATACAGTGGTCTGTGACAACCTGACAATTAAAATCAAAGATTGAGCTAAAGAAACTAAAAAACCAACGTGTTAACACACAAGTAAGATGATAAACAGTGAACTAGTAACATGTTCATCTGTCATATACAAAACTGTTAGAAGAAAGTAATGAGCAAAGCAAATTACACAAAGGTCTGGCAACTGAATCAGTTAACAGCCACGCAGTGAACAATATTTATAACAAACAAGCGAAGAATGGCACTAATTATTGCCAAGCAGTGATATAGTGCACTGCACTTTACGTGGTTAATGTAAATATGATTGTGGTTTTTCAGACTTGGTCAGCCGATCAATGTTTAATAGTTACTTATACCCGAGACCTGTAACTTACATTTTGTTTTATATGATTTTTACCATGCTAGGTGGAAACACTGTTGTATGTTGTCCTTACCGATTCTTGTTTCGAGTCTTCGTTACCAATACATATTTTTTTGTTGCCTCGGCACTCACTGACACACAACATGATATGATTAACGCATTTAAATACTGCGGGGATTTGACAAGGTGGACATGAGACAAGAATGTCCAGGATGGGACACAGAAACAAGATGTTACAATTGGAAGTTGAAGTCTCAGATGAGTCACTGGGATGTTAGGAAGTATTTCTTCAGTCACAGAGTTGCCAGGTCAGTGGAACAGTTGGCCAGAATGTAGTAGAGGAGGCAGGAACAATACATAGTTTTAAGACGAGGTTTGTAAAGTTCACGGTGCAGGTAGAGAACCTAGTAGCAATCATGAAGAGTGGGGCCAGGAGCATATAAATCGACCCCTGCAACCAAAAATTAGGCGAGTGACACCTCACATTACACTTCCATGTTAATGGAATACTAATTAGGTTTTTTCTATTATATAAATTCAGTCCTTACCATAACAACTGTTTTGATAGTTAAACAAAGCAAGTTACAGTGGTGGTATGATTTTTTAACCCTGGAGGTCTGCCACCCAGGATAACTCAAGTCAGTGCGCATCGAGGACTGTAACTTAGTTCAACTTGTGGTCCTCAATCTTGTCCCCCAGGATGCTACCCACACCAGTCGACTAGCACCCAGGTACCAATTGCCCTAGTTGAAAGGACTTCAGGTGTATGGAAAACGCGTCGGAATGTTCCACCCCGCCGGGAATCGAACCCCGAGCCCTCGATGATGAGCGAGCAGCTTGCCAGCCAGGCCCGGGACCCCATCAGACCCATATTACATGTTCTCATTCGGTTCCAGTCATACGAGTTGCTCATTCAGCATAAAGTAACTCGCAAAAATATTACCTTATATTTTAGCTGTGACGTTATTTATAATGGACAAAAGTCAGGTATTTTTCCACAGTCTTTGGTTAATGTATCACTGTGGGGGGTAATACTTTATTATACTTGAAATTTGTGTGATATTGTCTGTGAACTGTTTCATTTTTGGCATTCCAGCCCATGATGACGCAAGGTGTGACAACCGTCCAGCTGGTTAAGTTGACTTTTTTCAGAGGAAGCGCTAAACCCACAAGAAGTATCCAGCGTCTGGAGTATGGAGAGGCAATCAAGTTGGATTCAAGGAAGGAAGTGTTGCTACTGCAGCAGCAGCAAAACAGTAGCATAATCAGCAGCAACGGCAGCAAGCAACAGCAGCAGCAACAGCAGCAACAGCAGCAGCAACAGCAAACAGCAGCAACAGGGGCAGCACCAGCAAACAGGCGCACCAGCAGCAGCAACGCAGCAACAACAGCAAACAAACAGCAACAACTCTGCAACAGCAGCAACAGCGCAGCAAGCAGCAACAACAGCAGCAGAAGCAGCTGCATCAACAGCAGAAGCGCAGAACAACAGGCAGCAGAAGGCAGAAGCAACAACAGCAGAAGCAGCAGCAAACAAACAGCAGCAGCAGCAGCAACAAACAGCAGGCAGAAGCAGCAGCAAAACAGCACGAAAGCAGCAGCAACAACAGCCCAGCAGAAGCAGCAGCAACAACAGCAGCAGCAACAACAGTAGTATCTGCAGCTACAACACAGCAGTAGCAGCATGCAACAACAGCAGCAGCAAACAACAGCTGCAGCAACAAACAGCAGGCAGATAGCAGCTCGCAACAACAGCTGAATGCTGCGCACCAACGCAGCAGAAGCAGCAGCAACTGCTGCAAGCAGCATCAACAGTAGGTATCAGACTGCAACAGCAGCAGCATCAGCAAGCAAACAGCAGCAGCAACAGCAAAAAAAAAAAACCAGCAGCAAACAGCAGCACCAGCAACAGCAGCACCAGCAGCAGCAACAGCAGCAACAAAACAGCATCAACAGCAACAAACAGCAGCCTGCAACAGCAAACAGCAGCTCAAACAGCAGCAGCAGCAGCAACAACAGCAGAAGAAGCAGCAGCAACAACAGCAGAAGCAGCAGCAACAACAGCAGCAGAAGCAGATGCAACAAACAGCAGACAGCAGCCGAAACAGCAGAGCAGCAGCAACAACAGCAGTCAGAAGCAGCAGCAACAACAGACAGAAGCAGCAGCAAACAGCAGCAGCAAACAGCAGCAGCAAACAGCAGCTGCAAAACAGCTGCAGCAGCACGCAGCAACAAAACAGTAGTCATCAGCAGCAAACGCAGCACAACAGCAGCTGCAACAGCAGCAACAGCAACCAGCAGCACCGAGCAACAGCAACACAGACAGCCACCAGGCAACAGCAGCAGCAACAGCAGCACCAGCACGCATCTCAGCAACAGCAACATCAGCACCAGCAGCAGCAACAGCAGCACCAGCAGCATACAGCAACAACAGCAGCACCAGCCACAGCCAGCAGGCAACAGCAAGCACCAGCAGCAACGCAACAGCAACAAGGCAGGCAACCAGCAGCAACAGCAACAGCAACAGCAGCAACAGCAGCACCAGCAGCAGCAAACAGCAGCACCAGCAGCCAACAGCAAAACAGCAGCACCAGCAACAGTCAGCACCAGCACACCAGCCAGCACAGCAACAACAGCAGCACCAAGCAACAGCAGCACCAGCAGCAACAACAAAAGCAACAACAGCAGCAACAGCAGCAAAACAGCAGAATGAAGGAGCAGCAACAACAAACAGAAGCAACAGCAGCAACGAAGAGAAGCAGCACAACAACAGCAGCAGAAGCAGCAGCAACAACAAACAACAGAAAGCAACAGCAGTACAGAAGCAGAGCTAGCTACAACACAACAGAAGCAAACAGCAGAAGCAGCAAACAACAAAAAAAACCGCAGAAGCAGAAACAGAAACAGCAGCAACAGCTGCAAGCAAGGCAAACAGCAGCAACACCAGCAACGCAGCACCAGCAACAACAGCAGCACCAGCAACAGCAGCACCTCCAGCAGTCCAGCAAAGCAACAGCACCATCAGCAGGCAAAACAGCAGCAACAGGCAGCAACAGACACCAGCAGCAGCACCAGCAACAGCACACCAGCAGCACCAGCAACACCAGCAACAAGCACACAGCAGCAGCAACAGCACCAGCAGCACCAGCAAGCACCAGCAGCACCAGCAGCACCAGAAGCACCAGCAGCACCGTCAGCACCAGCACCAGCAGCACCAGCAACAGCAACAGAAGGCAGCAAACAACAGGCAAACAGCAGCAACAGCAACAGCAGCAACAGCCAGCTACAGCAACAGCAGCAACATAAGCACAGCAGCAGCAACAGCAGCAACAACAGCAATCAAGCAGCAACAGCAGAAACAACTAGCTACAGCAGCAACGCAGAAACAGCACCAACAGCAGCACCAGCAAACAGCAACAGCAGCTGGCAACACCAGCAACAGCAGCAACAACAGCAACAGCAGCAAACAGCAGCAGCACAGCAGCCATCAACAGCAAACAGCAGCAACAGCAGCTACAACAGCACAGCGCAACAGCAGCAACTGCACCTCCAGCAGCACCAGCAAAACAGCAAAAGCAGCAGAACAAAACAAGCAAACAGCAGCAACAACAGCAACAGCAAGCAACAGTGCAAACAGCACCACAGCAGCAAAAGCAACACCAGCAACGCAACAGCAGCAGCAACAGCACGCAAGAAAAAAACAAAAAAACACCAGCGCCACCAGGCGCACAAGCAACCTGCAGCACCAGCAACCGCAACTGCAGCAGCAAAACAGCAACAGCAGCAACAAAGCCAACTGCAGACAGCCAAAAACGGCAACAGATGCAGGAACAGCATCAGCAGCACCAGCCAGCACCGCCCGGGGCGGGCGGGGGCACAGCAGCACCAGCAGCACCAAGCAGCACTGCAGCACCAGCACCAGCAAGCATCTGCAACGCAAACAGCAGCAGAACAGCAGCAACATCAGCAACTGCAGCACAGCAGAAGTAGTCCATCACTCGGAGCAACAAACCTTCCACTAGCATCAAGACATCCCTTCCCCTTCCCCTTTACCTTCATCTTCCAAGTTAAATTCCCATTTACTTCCTCCTTCCCCGTTCCCTTCCCTTTAACTTTACAATTCCACATTTACTTCCAACGGTAATCTCCTTCACTTTCCCTTCCCTTTCCCTTACCAATTTAACTTCACCAGTACACTTTCCACTTACACTTTCCCTTCCCATTTCCACCTTCCTCCTTCCCAGGTCCCTTCCACTTTCCCTCCCCTTACACTTTACTACTTCACCTTTCCATTACCCTGTCATTGTCACTTCCTTCCACCTTCCCCTTTACCTTCCACTTGTACCTTACCAATTTACCTTCCACCTTCCTCTTTAATTACCTTTCCACTTCCCCTTTAAATTAACTTAACCTTTACCTTCTCATTTCCATGCACATTTACCTTTCCACCTTCCCCTTTTTCCCTTCCCCTTCACTTCCACTTCCACTTTCCCTTCCCCTTTTCCCTTCCACCTTCCCCTTTCCTTCCCCTTTCCCCTTCCCTTTCCACTTTCCCTTCCCCTTTCCCTTCCCCTTCCCCTTTCCATTCACCTTACCCTTTCCCTTCAACATTCACCTTTCCAATTCAAATTCCCCTTACACCTACCCTTCTACATTCCACCTTCACCATTTGAAATTTCCTCCTTTCAAACTTTCAAGTCACCTTCCCCTTTCCCTTCCCCCTTCCCTTTCCATTCTCCTTCCACCTTACCACATTCCCTCTGTTCCATTTCCATTCCTCATTCCCCTTTCCCTTCCTCATTCCACATTCACACTTCCCCTTTCCCTTCCACCTTACACTTTTCCCTTTCCTCCTTCCCCTTTCCCTTTCAACTTCCCCTTTCCCTTCCACCTTCCCCTTTCCCTTCCACCTTCCCCCTTTCCCTTCCACCTTCCCCTTCCACCTTCCCCTTTCCTTCCACCTTCCCCTTTCCCTTCCACCCTTCCCTTTCCTTCCACCTTCCCTTTCCCTTCACGACCTTCCCTTTCCCTTCCACTTCCCTTCCCTTCCACCCTTCCCTTCACCTCCCTTCCAACCTTCCCCTTTCCCTTCCACCATCCCCTTTCCCTTCCACCTTCCCTTTCCGTTCACCTTCCCCTTTCACCTTCCCCTTTCCCTTCCACCTTCCCCTTTCCCTTCCACCTTCCCCTTTCCCTTCCACCTTCCCATTTCCCTTCTCAACCTTCCCCTTTCCCTTCCACTTCCCCTTCCACCTTCCCCTTCCACTTCCCCTTCCGTTCAAACCTTCCCCTTCCCGTTCCACTTCCCCGTCCGTTCCACCTTCACCATTCCCGTTCCCAACTTCCCCCTTACGTTCCACCTTCCTTCCACCTTCCCTTCCTCCTTCCCTTCCACCTCCCCCTTCCACCTTCCCCTTCCACCTTCCGTTCCACCTTCCCATTCCCCCTTCCCGTTCCACCTTCCCTTAACCCCTTCACGTTCCACATTCTTCCACCTTCCCCTTTCCTCCTTCCCCTTCCACCTTCCACTTCCACCCTTCCCGTTCCACATTCCCCTTCCCCTCCCGTTCACCTTCCCTTCCCACTTTCCCGTTACACCTTCCCTTACAACCCTTCCCTTCCCCTTCCCCTTCCACCGTCCCCTTCCAACTTCCCCTTCCACCTTCCCATTCCACCTTCCCCTTCACCTTCCCATTCCTCCCCCTCCCCAGAAAAACTTTTACTAAGGCTCTCGTAAGATATTCAAATCACTAATAAAGATCAATAAACAACTAATCTCATCTTAATGTCACTTAAAAATCGTCTTGAATTCTCCATTCCCTCTTAACATATTGAATGTATGCTAGGACGTCTGTGTTACAAGAAATTCCCGTCACAGGCTAGACGCTGGGCACATTAATTTGGACGATAGAAATACCAGAATCATGGGGGGAGCGGGTTAAACCCGTACAGGCCATACATCTCCTTAGGGAATGAGAGGGAATGAAACAAAACCTGATCTGAAAGGTGAGAGCAACTCCCATGTACTTAGATCCATAAAGCCCTTCACAGGAATCAGTGCACCTACCTTGAAAGGATAGGGGGGAGGGGGGTCGAGGTTTAGTTAACAGTGTTTATTCTTGTGCACTTGTCTCACATTCAGTGCTTTGCCTTCACCTCACATTTCCAGTGCTGCCTCACCTCACATTCCAAGTGACTGCCTCAACTCACATTCCAGTGCTCCCTACACCTCACATTACTGTGACTGCCTGACTCACTTTCCAGTGCTGACCATCACCGTGTTTGCTTTGTGTGTATCACAGTGCTTGTAGTGGTGTTGGTATCACCGTGCTGGCTAGAGGTGTGGGTATGCCCCCGTGCTTCTATTGTTGGTATCCCCCGTGCTTGCTTGTGTTGGTATCCACCGTGCTTGCTAGTGTTGGTATCCAAAGTGCTTACTAGTGGTGTTGGTATCCCCCGTGCTGGCTAGTGTTGGTTTCACCCGTATTGCTATAGGTGGTTGGTTTATCCCCACGTGCTTGATAGTGTTGGATTCTCGTTAACTGTAGTGGTGTTGGTACCCCACCATGCTTGCGAGTGTGAGTTATCCCGTGCTTGCTAGGAGTTGGTACCCCTGTGCTTGCTAGTGTTGGTACCCCAGTGCTTGCTAGAGGTGTTGGGTTATCCCCGTGCTTGCTATTGTGTTGGTTTCACAAGTGCTTGATGTCTGTGTTGGTATCCCTCTGATTGCCTAGAGATGTTGATTTTCCCGTGCTTGATAGAGGTGTTGGATCCCCGTTTTTTGCTAGTGGTCGGTATTCCCCGTGCCTGCTTAGTGGTCGTATCCCCTGTCAACACCAAGAAGCGACATCCTCACCTGTCAAAACACCAGCACTGTGACACACCTAACCTGTCAACACCAAGCAGCGGACAACCTGCCTGTCAACACCAGCTGTGGGCACCATAGCTTTCAAACACCAGCATAGTGAAAACTCTCGCTTGTCAACACAGCAGTGAAACTTCAACCTGTCAACACCAGCAGTGGACAACCTTACTTGTCATACACCAGAGTGACAACATCACTTGTCAACACCAGATGTGACAACACTCAATTCAACACAAGCAGTGGACAACCTCACTTGTCACAATCACAGCAGTATGACAATTCAACCTGTCAAACACCAGAGTGACAACAATCAACTGTCATCACTCAGCAGTGACTTCCTCACTTGTAAACTACTCGCAGTGACAAACCTCTCTTGTCAACACCAGCAGTGACAACCTCAAGGCCAACACCAGCAGTGACAACCTCATGCAACACCTGCGGACAACCTCAACTGCCAACACCAGCAGTGACAACCCTCACTGCCAACTCCCTGCAGTGACAAGACTCACTGTAAACCTCCAGCAGTGACACCTCACCTGTCTCAAAACCAGACTGTGACAACCTCACCTGTTCAACACAGCAGTGGTCAAACCTACCTGTCAACCGAGACAGTGACAACCTCTCTGTCAACAACCAGAAGTGACAATCCTCAACTGTCCAAACACCTGCAAGTGACTAACTAACTGTAAACACCAGGAGTTGACAAACCTCACTGTCAACACCAGACAAAAAACACAAAAACAGTGAACCACCTCACCTGTCATACACCAGCAGTGACAAAACCTCGCCGTCAACACCAGCAGCACGTCAACCTCGCCTGTCAACACCAGCAGTGAAACCTGCCTGTCCAACTCCAGCCAGTGAAAACCTCATCTGTACAACCACCAGTAGTGACAACCCTCACACTGGTCAACATCCAGCAGTGGACAAACCTCACCTGTCTACACAGCAGTGACATCCTCACTGTCAACAACAGTAGTGACAAACTCACCTGTCAACACCAGCAGTGACAAATCCACCTGTCAACCAGCAGTGGACAACTCACCTGTCAACAGCTTGGACAAACAATGTGGTCAAGATGATGGGCCGCCTCCACACTTCTCGCTCGCCTCTCATTAGAAAATTAGAATACATTCTGATATTTATTATGAAGTCATTGTCAAACTCAGAAAAAGTGTAAACTCTGCGACGGTCTCTCCTGTGTTGATTCTTCCTTATAACAAAATCTACCAATATTCATTTTTAACGTGGATGATATTTAGGGGGGAGATTTTAATTGTTCATTTGAAATTATTGGAAGAACAATAAAACATGTTGGAGTCTTAGAGCTCCTGAGGGAAGCGAGACAGTTTAGTTCAATCCAGGAATGGGAAGCCAGATTCAAGAGCCACTTGACTGTAGTTATGGATTCTTCCTTGAGGCGATTTATTATAATCTTGGGGGTGCGCTAAAACCGTAGGATTTTACGTGCCTGGGGGTAGGGTTGGAAGTATTCAGGCTCTATTCAGAGGGAATGAAGCACAGATCCCAATTCCCTGGATCAAGAGCCCCTCACCCAAGAAATCAAGGAACTTCCCTTGACGGGAAGAAGTGTGTGAGAAGAGTTTGTTCTCCTGGCTGAGTGCTTCTGTCTTCAGGTAAGTATGGTTTTCTAACAGAGTTGTTAGATGCGTAGAACAGTTTCCCAGTGGGGTGATAGAGGCTAGGGAACTTGGGTAGCTTTAAGAAGAGACCTGGACAAAATATATGAGCGCGGAGGGCTGGGTTTCGAGTGTGTTGGGGGTTGGGAGTTGTTTCTTGAGTAGTTTTAGTATTTGTTTGATAAGGACCTGCCTCGGTATGGGCAGAGGCCTTCTGCAGTGTTCCTACATTATTATGTTCTTATGGTTCCTTATGTTCAGTTATTTGTTAAAAACATAAGAACATAAGAAAGGAGGAACACTGCAGCGAGGCTGTTCGGCCATACTAGGCAGGTCCTTTACAATTCACTCCACTAACCAAAACATTGACAAACCCATTTTCAAATGGCACCCACCCACAGAAATAAGCTCTGATGTGAAAGTCCCACTCAAATCCAACCACTTCCACTCATGTACTTATCCAACCAAATTTGAAATACAAAGTCCTAGCCTCAATAACCCAACTAGGTAGACTGTTCCACTCATCAGCTACCCTATTTCCAAACCTATACTTTCCTATGTTGGTTAGATAAGACACGTAAGCACACACTATAACATATTTATTAGAAAAAAGTTTCGGTCCTGGGACCTTGATATTGTCTGTTGCTTCAACAATACAGTATCTGGTAATATAACAGGACGGGAGGATGAATGTGGACTTGTGATACATAGGAGGTCCTTTAGTCTGGTAAACGTCTTCGCCAGCATGGTTTCTTCAGTCCAGTGCAGAGAAAAACGCTGAAAGATGATGAACGCGAAGGTAATCAGTCCTTCAGCATGGAGTCGAGTGTTCTGTCCATCACTTGTCGTGCTGACAGTAAGGGCCGTCAGACGTGGCTTATATACTGTAGTCAGGTGAGGTGAAGCAGGAGAGGGGTCTAGTGGTACCAGCCACTAGTTAAGTAGGTCTTCGTCAAAGTGTTGCGACAAATCAAAGGGCCAAGGGACACTTCCTGTTGGAAACGCCTATGTCGATAGTCTTGAATTAAGTTTGTGCCCTTGATAGAAGACAAATTGATGTCTGTTAAATAGTTAGAACTTTATACAGAAAGTGCATAAGCTCTGATTTCACATAATGATCAAGCTTGAGGTGCAGGATGATGTTGTATAATGTACGAAAACTTTCTAAAGGTCAATAAAGGGTCTAGGTGGATATTAAATTATTTCAAGATCTGTTATAAAGGAAGTCTTGATTTTGCATTGCTTCATTTGTGCTTTTTATTTGATCTAGTATGACCAAACGGGGGGGACAGAAGGTTTAGTATATTAAAAGATAGCCTGAAAAGTGTATTCCAGGGCCTAGTTCTCTTACGAGCCCCGTGAGGGCGGGGAATGTGGCTCAGGCCTGGGACACTTGGTCCCAAAGATGAGGAGGTTTACTGACCTCCTCCCATGGGAGACTTAAGTCTCGAGTCACTCCCAGATAGGAGAGCCAACGTCCGGTTCACATACTTGGAAAAGTCCCGGGCCGGGAGAATACGACGAATAAAAAAAAAAAAAAAAAAAAAAAAAAAAAAAAATAAATAGTGTATAATCTAGTGGTGTATTATTTTTTCAAAAAAAAAATTGTATAACAATAGTAGTTAGATACTGGTGTATAGTTATATACATCAGTTGAATTCCACTGTGTATATTGAGAGTTACTCTTGTTTTATTGAGCACTGTTGGGAAAGTGATGGTTTCTAGTGATTGATAAAACAATGCTGGGAGGGAGGTGATCGGTACATGCTGCTCTTCTGATCATTAGCGGTGGTACTTGATCTAAATTTACTGACTTGTTTTTCAGTGAATTAAATATGTGTGAACTTCAGTGTGCTCTAATTGGAGCAAGACAGAGGACGTTGGGACAGCTGACAGCTAGGGTATCATGTTGGACATGCTTTTTTGCAGATAGGTAATCCAACTATTGGACAGCTTCCAGCATGGTAATCATGTTGGGACAGCTTCAAGCATGGTTATCACTGTTGGACAGCTTCCTCAGTTGGTAATCGAATGTTGGACAGTTTTTCTGGCAAGGTAATCACTTGTTGGACAGCTTCCAGCATGGTAATCATGTTGGACAATCTTCAGGCAAGGTAATCCACTCGCTCGAGTATTGGTGCTCGGGATTTTAATTAGCTAGACTTTATCCTTTGATAGATTACTATAATTTATAATTAAGCCACTAAAACACTATGATTGAAAGGAAATCATTTAACATATTTGCTGTTTTACAGGCTGAGAGAAGTCGTGCATTGGGTTTAGGTAGTAATTATATCTGTGGTTTTAGGTCAAACTTCTAAGAGTTAGATTTGAGATTGTTCCGGGTCTTTTTTCTTGTTATCTCTTGTTTTATTGAACCTTCCTATTAGTGTCGTAACGGATCGATGTATTTTTTTGGTATGTTACCTTTAGTTATTAAGGCCAGTTTATATTGTTTTAGCAGGTTCGTTTCTTAAATAACAAAAAGGCACCAATTTACCAGTGACTGGAACGATACACAAAATAACCCCGCAATAATTCGTTTTACAGTGTTGGCCTACCCTTCCCATTTCATGGGGACTCTGCCCATCACGTGCTAAACGCAATTTCTTCTATCCCAAACCGCTACTCCTAGGGAATCTTGTATCCTCTGCTCTTCCCTAAATTTCCGGTCTTTCTAAATATCACACAGTTCTCTTCAGTCCCTTAGAATCAAGGCTTACCTTCCGCCAGACTAACACTCTTCGCACTTATCTAGTTCATACCTCTCCGCCTCTACAGATGTTCCTGGTGGTCTACTCTATTTCTGAATCACTCCTGTCTCTCAATATTCGGAGAAATGGTCGATCTCTTATCTGACTGACCTTAAGGTGCACAAAAAATAGTGTTTAGCTTGCAGTCACTAAACAATGACCTTTTCTGTCACAGTCAGAGATTCATAGCCATCCTATTGACTGGTTCTTCTGCAAACTGTCTTACACCTTTTCCAAATCGAACAGTTCGCCGTCTAGTTGTATCCTCTCTAATACACAACTTTCTTTGTATGATCCTTAGCCCTGGCTTCGTCTCTGTAGATGCCTTCCTTCCCATACATGTGTAAATTAGCTCCAAACTTCAGAAACACCAGTGACTTGAACCTAACTACCTTATTTTTTCTTTTCTTTTTCTCTCTTCTCCCTCTTCACCTCTTACCTCTTTCTTCTTCTCCTCTGGGTTGTCTCTCTTCTCTGTCTCGTGTTTCTGTTCCTTCATTCATTTATTCCCACTTCCCGTTCACGCACTCTGTGGGCTTGCTCTCCATCCAGTGGCACCTAGCTCTTTGCAGTGCTCCCCTTCCTTTGTATTTGAATGGCTCGTCCTCTTATCTCACACTTTAACATACCACTACTACTACTCAACTACTCTACTACTACTACTACAAACTACTGATGAAATTAAGACATGTGCGGCGTCTGGTTGTCTTTGTTGTGGGACGTTTCGCCATGCTGTGGCTGGCTGGGATGGCGAAACATTACGATAGGGATCCCGGGTGTTGCGCATGCGTCTTAATTTCATCTTGTCAGCATTATATACCATTTCTTGTTACTATGACTACTACTACCACATCACTCTTCTGCTTATATAGCCGTCTTACTAACCTCTTTGGTTAGGTGTTGAACATTGGTCAATGGTCAGTCGGACCGAAACGTCGTCGTAAGCTTCTCTCTTATGTGCGGGTTATTTGTGTATTAGGTACGTTTCTTATCTGTATATCTGAGGATGCTATTAGTCATGTGAGGATGCTTTAGCATGTCGTGGATGCTATTAGTCATTTGAGGATGGATATTAGTCATGTGAGGATGCTATTAGCTCATGTGAAGATTGCTATTAGTCATGTGAGGATGCTATTAGTTAGTCAATGGGATACTTAGGTTATCTCCTGTCATCGCTTTCGTTTGTTAGTGTAAAAGGACACAAGTGCAACTAACGTGGAAATTTTTACTGATGGCAACGTTTCGCTCTCCAAGAGTTTCGTCAAGACGTTACAAACAATACAGGGAACAGCAGAAGGGTATTTAATAATAATATCTTTTTCTACAAGTTCATGTACAAGGTATACAGTCCTAGCTGACATCACTGGACAACTTACTACATAGAAAGTTACTTTGCATATGCAGAACATTTCGGGGCAAATTAGGTCAGTTTTGTCCCAGATGAGACCCACACCAGAGACTAAAACAATGTACCCATTTTAATGATGGGTGAACATGGACAAACCGGAGTCAGGAACTACACGCTATGTTTCTACCCTCGATGGGAATCGAACTCAGGACTCTCTTGCCGTGTGAAACGAGAGCTTAGCTACCAGCCACGGGGCACAAGAGTGAAGTGCATAGAATAATATAATCCGTTGTACGTGGTAGTAGGTGATGTGATAGTGGTAGTAGTGTTAGTGCTTGTGGTGGTGGTAGTATGCAGTAGTTGGGAAAGTAGTATGTATTGGCGAGATTTATTACTTTGGGAGGACGTCTTCCTAAGAGATGTTGATGCTGCCTTTATTCTGTTTTAACTGAATTACGGAAATAGCGATTATTGTTGGTTCAAGTGTTTACGTCTTCAGGAAATTGGGCTCATTGATCGCTAGTCGAGCGTCGTTGATTTTCATCACAGTAATTTATGGTGTTGTATGCAGGCATTGTTCAAAGTTTATCATTCCTACTTGATTTTATGTGTTCACTGAGACATGTTTCGAGGGTTTCTTGTTGTTTCACATACGTTATATTTTATTATATCATCCACAGGGAATGTATAAACTCCTGAGTTGATTGGGTCAATGTGGTTTCAATTTCGTTCTGTCAGATCTTTTATGGAAGTTAATGGTTGTGACTGACGACTCTAGTGTTAGTTTGTTGCGAGTACTAAATTAGCGACATTCAGGCGCACCAGCTGCAGGGATGGATTTTGACTACTGAGGAGTGGTTGTAGTGTTTGGAGAAACTAGTTGTCTGAAGAACTCTTTGCTTGCAGTATTTGATGAAAAGAAGGGAAATGTAAATCTGTAAAGGTTTGTTATTTGTACGTTCTCGTCAAGAAACTCGGACTGTAAATTTAATTTCCTCTAAGGAAAAATAAAATGATATCTGTTTTTGGTTTAGTATATTGGACTGGGATAGAAGTGTGTGTGATCGTTTTATGTTTATAGGCTTCCTGTATACATGAAAACTAGAGGACGTCTAGAAAGAAATGTCTAGTGGTACAGTTGCATTTTCTAGACATCCCATTCACAAAGTATATAACACTAAGGTTACAAGTTAACAGGAAAAGCCTGCGAGCAAAAAACGATCTCACGCACTCATGTTCCAATCAGATGCTACAGACCAAAAGAGCATCACTGGATTTTTCCTAAGTGCTGACCGTATTTGCAGCAAGAGTTTCTTGATAGAGGATAATGTAATTATACTCCAATAACTTCAATGATCAACACTCCCTTCCTTTTGCATCGGAGAATACAAGAAAATAGCATTCAGATCAAATTCTACAAGCACTAACACCACTCCTAACAGTCTTAATACCTTCCCTGCGTCAGGTTGCACTGTACGCCTCTAAAGTACTCGCACAAAAAAAATAAAATTACAACAAACTAACACTAGAGTCGTAATCACAACCAGTACTTCATGAAAGATCTGACTAGAACGAAATTGAGACACTGATACAATCATCGCAGGAGTTTATGTTATTTCTCTGTGGAGGATGTGACAGAATATACGTAGGTGAAACAGCAAGAACTCGAAACACGTATCAAATCAACACAGGAATGTATGTAGGAATGAGAAATTGAACAATGCCCTGCATACAATAACGGGAATTCCGCCTACACCTGATGAAATTCAACGATTCTCGTCTAGTGATTATAGACCCAATTTCCGAAAAGTAAATGCCTTGGATCTCATTAATCGCTGTTTTCTACACAAACGTTTAGGACGTTATCCCAGGTAGAATTCTTCTCAAAGCAATAAACCCCGCCATCCACATTGCTGCTACATTACTATACCACCACAAGCACAAGTACTACTGCTGCCTCAGAGATTATTACTTTTGTTTTGGTAAAAGGACACAAGTGCATAACCAATGTCACATTAGTTGCACTTGTGTTCCCTCTACTAACATACTGTCAGTAATTCTATCAACATTATTGCTTAGAGTTTATAGGTCAATGTTGTAAAATGCTTGTTTCTTTTGTAGAAAATTTTTAACCCTTTCATCATTGTCCCTGTTCATCGTTTAGATTACTGTCGCCATTCAACGTACTTAGTGATGTAGTGAAGTTAGTTAGTTGAGGTATCATCATTGGGAGATCGAGATGAGTTGTTATTTTAGTCAAGTGGTTGTTTCTAATATTGTTTTGTGGAAGATTGGGAGGTGATACTGTAGTGACTGTCTGATTGGAGAGGAGCTAATATATTGGTCACATATATGTTCAATTGTGGGTTGCTCCATACATAATGACGCAAGGTGGACAAAGCCCAAACTGGCAAAGTTTTTTTAAGACTAGATAATCCGGACAGCTTTTGGAAAAGAAAATCAAAAGAGAAGCAATGTTTTAATACTAAAACTCAAAACAATGAAGGCCAAAGGGGTTATAAGGGCTCTAGGGTTCGCTTTTAACATTTAAATAAAAAACCCACTTTTAATTTTTTCCCTAAAACAAAAAATTTGGGACAGGAACGGGGCACCTTAAAAACCAGCCCGGGAAACGTTCGGGGTGTGCAGCCCACCCAGGCCCTAGAAAAAAAGAGACGTGGCCTGGGGGGCTAAAGCCCCGCTTCACACACGGGGGCCCGGGTTCTTTCCCCGGGCGGGGAAACATTTCGACACGTTTCCTTACCCTTTTTCCCCTTTTTCACCTAGCAGAAATATCCCGGGGTGTTAGCGACGGTGTGGGTCGCATCCTGGGGACAAGTTTAAGACCCAAGGGAAATAAGTTGACAGTCCCGATGACGAAAGATTTTCTTGGGTTAACCGGGGTGGCTAACCCCCGGGGTTAAAAACCGAACGAAATCTTACTTACTTATTTTACTAATGCCATTTTTTTGAAGCTTCTCCCTGCAGATAAAAAGATACAACACATTTTTAAAAAACCAAAAGATCGGGGAAGAAGAGGGAAAAACCCCCCAGACACCTGCGACTGGTCTCACTCGACAGGAGTCCCTGTACCCACCCAACCCCGGGAGGAACCGGCAGATATAGGGGCCGACTTCTGTGCCGAGAACTTAGAAAAGATCGAACAAAACCCTCAAGGAATTAATACGAAGACCACCAATGAAAACCTAGGAAAGAACCCTTCTACATATAATTAAGACACAGTTCTAAAGTTTGATAATGGGGTACAGAAGAAGGGGGGCACAGAAATGGGGGCGTCTGTTAGGTACAGTTCCAAATATTTGTACACAATTTGGAACGAAACCACACACTAGCCCACCAAACCAACTATACAAGGGATATCGAATATTTTTGCTCTTATCAAAGGAGGGGACAAACATAGAAAGATTAGGGGTTTGGGGCCCAAAGGGGCCACCCTTCACTCAATTCGCTTGGGAATTTTAATGACAAGGTTTGTTTTTCCTGGACACCCGGTTTACCTAAACAGGGTTCTTTCTACACGCGAACAACTATAATCGGGAAAACCCACTAATCCTTTCTTTGTCTTCATCACACCCAACAACACTGAAACATTCCCCTTCCTTTCTCTCACACTTGGATCCACGATCGCGTGGGGAAAAACACTATGGACAGCCAAAACAGGACTGTGGAATTTTTTTCAACATAGGGGATACCCAGAAAACTGCTTACTACAGGCCGAGGAAGAGCTAACGACATGAAAGACTTCAACTACAAAACCGAGGACGAGCCCAAGGGGAAGCAATCGATCCTGAGACGAGTACAGCCGGACGGGGCGAAAAACAAGAGAAAACGACACACTTTGGGGGACGGGGCGAACGAAAAATTCCAAGGGACATCCTGGTGGAAATTCTTTCCTGACAGACCACCTACTGGTTTTGATGAAAAAATTTTTTTCCAAAAAAAAACAGACGATGGGGGCCGAGTTCCCAAAAAGACGTAAGGGATTTGTAGAGGACGCGGGGCCGGGCACTAAAAAAAAAACAAAACCCTCTGCCACCAGCCCGTGGCCTGGGGGCAGAGGTACACCAATACGTATTTTAATTTATAGACGCAAATGAACATAAAATTATAGCTAAAACAAAGAAAAACCCAAAAGGTTTTTTTTCAAGTGTATAAACAAAGTTCAAGGAAGAAAAAAAACCACTGAAAACAAGATGTTGACAACTTAGTGATAAAGCGGGAAATGTACCTCAATTTTAATTAAATTATTTCTTGTCATTTTCCCCCACAAGACAAAAAATATTATCCCAGCAATAAATAATTATCCAGGCCTTAAGAAAAAAATTTTTGAGAAAATAACACACTAAGACTGATTATCATACAATTAGAACACAAAACAAAAAAGCATCGGACCCCACAAACCATCAACCCCGTCGGGGTTTTTCTGCCAAAATGGGAAGATGGCTAATGTAATTCCTTTTTTTAAAAATCGGGGGATACTCAAAACACAATCTTGTCCAAACCTTGACTTCAAAAAGGGGCAAATTTATATGAATAAATTTAAACCAGTATTTTTAGAAGCGCCTGGTAAAGTGACATACCCATGAACCTTAAAATCTGTACTGAAATAATCTTAAAACACGCCCGATCGCATCGCTATTATTGAATAAAAACGAAGTTTGTTTTAATTGTAATGTAATAGGGTTTTTCTATAAGGCCCGGGTTTTTTTTCTCCCAAACGATAATCAGCCAGTAAAATATTTTTTTCGGTCGTATTCCATTTACGGTATCAGTCCTTTCCCCTTTTTTTTTTTACTAATTCCTCATACAAATTCAATAGTCACCTATCCCCCCCAGTGGCCAGGTCTTTTTTAACCCTTTCCCCAGATTTTTCAACACTTTTTTCCCCTTTGTTACCTTTACAAATTTATAAAAAAATTTTACGAGAATTTCATTAACGAAATTTCAAAAACAATACCAGTCTAAACGAATCCCATTAAATCACAGCTAACCCCCCATACCTACACTGTTTTCTAACCCATTAGGAATTCCCTAAAATTCTAAGTCATTTTTCCATTACTTTGCCTATTTTTAAATTTTTGGGGCGGGCTTTTGTAAGGAAGTGTCGAAGGCCTTTACAGTCTAAGGACACAGCAACAAAATCCTTACTTTTGGCTTAATCTTTTACCCTAAATTTTTAACTTTGGTTTTCGACAAAATTTGTTTTCCTAAACCCGAGGGACAGTTATATACGCGAACCCCCTCCAGAACTCCACCTCTTTCCTCTTCTTTTTTCCCCAAGCACCTTTTTTTTATTCAAACCACACAATATAAAACAAAATTCAAAAAACAAACAAATATATCTCTTCATTTTATTTATAATAAATACCATAAACGTTTATGGGAATTGTATTGCAAAAAAAAAAAATTTTTTGTAATTACCTTTGTGAATGTGAAGAGCCTGTGCCCCCTAAAAGCCTTCGACTTGTTTCTTGAACTCATGATAGATTTATATTTACATACTATATTCACTTATCTTCATACCTCGCTTAAAAATTTTTAAAAATATCATCATCGTAATTGTTAATTGTTTCAAAAACATAATACACTTTAAAAAAATACACTACCTTTTAAGTGGATTACCTTTTTATCCTTGTGATTAACCTTTGCTCAAAAAACTAAAAATTTTTTAACATAAAATTTAAACATTTTTTTTTTTCAAGAAGATTTGGGTAAAAAATTTTATAATCAAAAAGAAGCGCAAAGCCAAAAGGGGCTAACACGTCTATACTTTCGTACAAACTTGCTCAACACGGGAAGTAGAAACAGGTTTACGTTCGTTCTATACCGTTATTTAGGGGACATTTGGGCACAATGTGTTTACACACAACACTATAATCCTTTCACTGCTTTTTGGGTCATTTTCATAATGTACATACATATAACATAATATAACATTCACTACTTTTGGCAATCATTTTTCACATATTAACCTTTAAAACCACTTTCATTAACTTAATCATCCAATACAATACAATCACATTTGCTTATTTAAGAAAATAAAATTTTATTGCCGAAAAACTAGGTTGACTTGCTATGCACTTATTGTTCCCCATGACACACACTCACTCACGAATACCTTCCTGGGGCTCAGGTTTAAGAGGCGACGGTAATGACGTTAAAAGCCATCACAACATGAGTCTTAAACTGCCGGAAACCGTTACCCCAAAAAAATTTATTTTAAACCCTAAATAAGGATTAAACAAAATGAAATTATGTGTCGGGCATAGGTCACTCTTTTAAACACAGTGTTTAAATTGTCCACTTATTGGGGAAATACAAGACAGAAGTAAAAATAACCAATGGACATTCAAGAATTTTAAAATGAAAATAAATCCAATATACAAGCAAATTTCCAAAAATTGCTTGTAACAAAAAAGGAACAAGATTTAGATAAAACCCCTTTTAAAATCCTGTTAACCCTTTGGGCCATTCCTAGGCCTTTTGTGTACCATATGCTCTCGCGCTACCGCCCACAGGATGGATAGGGGGTTCACAAAAAACTAGCCCCCTTTCGTGGAAAAAATCTAAGCAAACCGGGCTTGCCCTAGGCATGACCAGAATGTGGAAAAGACAATTGTTTAAACCTTTGCTACAACTTGTCCCCTCCGACCCAGTACGCAAACAAGCGATACAAAACAAACCCAGGGCAGCACGGGTTTAAAAGCGCTCGTGCCTTTCCAATTACGGCCACTGGACATGGTTTTTGGATGCCGAGGAAAAAAAAATGCAGATTAGTATACAGAGGTTTTTCGAAAGCCTTCGACAATGTGATCATGGGGTAAAGCATACAAAAAGTGTGAAAAGAGAATAACGGGAAATTTTTTAGATACCTAAATTTTTTCCCAACAAAAAAAAACACAAAGAAACATGAACAAAGTAAGTCCCTTGCAGCTACATGAAAAACGTTTCCCAAAGTATAGTTTTCGTTTTCCCATCCTTTTTTGCATAGCCGCAGACACAGAATAAGCCACACACCGAGTCTTCCTTTGCTGACCAACCAAATTTTCAAGACAGGTTTTACCATTTACATACTGCAAATCTCCAGGGGAACAGTAACCAAGCTTTAAAAAGGCCTTAGAAATTAAAAAAAAAAAAAAAAAAAAAGAGTTTAATAAGACAAATTTCAATTACTCCGTAAAAAAAACCGAGGGAAAAAAAAAAACTGGGCAAAGTATAAAACAGATTCCAACCACAAACTAGATTATTTTTATAATCAAAAAAAGCGCTAAGCCCAAGGGCTATACAGCCGCAGGGCAGGAAGGGGCGAGGGGATCAGGGGGCAAAAGGGAGATGGAGAGTAAAAGGGGTTTCAGAAACAGCGGGGCATGGGTGGTGAAAGGGTAGAGGGACAAAGATAATAAAGAAAGGGCTGAGGGAGTGCGAAGGATCACACAGATTTGTGATAAATCATCGTGTCCCAAAAAGTCAATGGAGATCAGGATTTAAAAGGGGGGCCCATCACAAAAGGGAAGGTAAAAGGAGTAAGAGTGGAGACCTTTTGGAGGGAAATTCTGCGTGCTCGTTGATAAGAGGCACTAAAAAGAATGGCTAATCGAACTGGAACTTGACACGCTCACAAGGGGGAACAGGGGGCCTCTCCCTGAGATACCCAGAGAAGACGAGTGTGGCCAAAGTGAAGGGGGGAGAGTGGTCTCCCAAACCTCGCACTGACAACAAGAAGGCGGGCCCGTAACCTATGCCGGTTAATAGAATGAAATTTTTTTCCGAGCAGAGTTTACCAACGTTGTTGCCAACGGTGTGGGTGGTAGTATTACAGCAAAATATCCCGAAATGGAACACCCTAATAAAAGGGAGGTCAGTCCCGCTGACCACACAGATGTCTGCCTGTTCATTCCCTTACATCGACAGACCAGAGACCCAACAAAAAACAAAATCTTATCTTGGTTTGAGAACGGCATAGCCAAAGTTGATACGGGACTAGGGTTGAGGTGTATCAAATTTTTGTAAATCTGTAAGTTATTTTTAAATCTTTAATATGCACCCCAACCCACCTTTTGGGGGTAGCAAAAGATTTTTAGAGGAAAAAAAAATGGGTTTCCCGGGGCTGGCCCCCAAAATTTTGATAGCTGAGCAAGTTACAGAGGTAATGAATTCACAATTTACAAAGGTAATGAACTCCAGGAGGTCTGTCACAATCATTACAAGTTTTCAAAGGTATTTAAGATTACAAGGACATAAGGATCCAGGGGCTGGGCTCCAAAGTTTTTTATGGCTGACTAGGGACAAAGGAATGAACCACAAGTTACAAAGGTTCAATACGTAAAATGGGGTTTCTTTCGTTTATACATGGCTACAATCATGAACAAATTTTAGAGAAATGAGCAAATTTACACTTCCACACCCGGGCACAACTGTAGTGGTTTTTTTAGTGCAAATAATGATTGTTGATTCAAAACACACACACACACACACCACACAACAAAACACACACACACACACACCACACACAACACCACACACGCACACAAAACACACACACACACACACACACACCACAACACCCACACCATACACACACACACACACACACCAACACACACACACACACTCAAAACCATACACACGCACACACACACACACATCTTATGACAATAAAAATTTTTGGGGTTTGGGTGCCACAACCGGCCCGTACACTTATTTTTTTATGTTTAAACTCCAGGTTTTTTTACCTGGGCCTCAGCAAGAGAGTGGCTACCTCACGCTGGACAACGGGACCACAAACAGAGCAAAAACCCAATGTAAAAAGACCTTGGTGATAAATTTTTCAAAGAACAACTTTTAAAGATCACAAAAATATAGAATGGATATTGAGAGCCTCAAACTAGGGATTCCCAAACCATGTCTTCAAATCGCTTTTCTCCTAGCTGAGTACTGCGTACACTAGAGAACCCTTTCAAGGCAGGGGAAATTCGACCTGGGCAATGTACAGAGAACGTTCACTGCTGTAAAAGTACAAAAACACCAAATTCTGGGAACATTGAAGTTTCCCTTACCTGTACTCCATGGAATGCAGGGGGCCCCGGAAAATAAATCATAAAATTAGTTTTGAAAATCCTAGACGGCATTCCAAATCTACCAAGGGAAAACACCAGGGGATGCAAAATCCCACCAATGAAAAGCAGGGGGGCCATGAACACTAAAGGGCAGCACAGAAGTGTCAGGGGGCCCCAAAACGTTCAACTGCCTCCCACAACTAAGGGGGGGATTTTCAAAAACCCCCCGGGGGGTCTTCAAAGGGACTGAACAGGCACCTAAAGTCAGTACTACCCAAACTGGACTGTGGGTCATACATCGGTTCCGTGCTGCCATCAGTAAACCCCCTAGTTATCAGGCACTGGGCAAAACCGCGAATCCTGGATCGGGGGGGGGGGGCCCCTGACCCCCCGAAACAACTTCCAGGCATAAACTTGAGTTTTCTTAGCCTTTTAAGGACCCCAATGGAAATAAGTCATTCTGACGTTTTTTTCTGTTATCCCAGGTTTTTCTACACATATGCGCTATGTATGAAATCTATGTAACTGTATTTGTTTACCTAATAAAATTACTTTCTATTTTAACTTTAAGGTTTAAATAAAAAAGAAATACAAGGACCCCAATGAAAAAAAAAGTCACTGATTTTTTGGGGTTATATCAATAATTTACACTGGTAAATAATTGTACTTAGTGTCCTTGCTAATAAACTTACATAAAAGGCCCAGAGCTATCATTCAACTTTCCCCCCTAAATTTTTTCATAAATCCTTTTTTTTTGTTTAACATGATGTGTGGAGAAATGTGAAGGGGGAGAGGGAACTGAGTGGGGAGAGAAGTGGAAGGGTGGGGGAAACGAACATGATGTGTGGGGGAGAAGTGTAAAGGGGGGGAAGGGGAAAATGATGGTGGGAAGAAGTGGAAGGGGGGGAGAGGAACATGATTGTGGGAAGAAGTGTAAAGGGGGGGAAAGGAACAGATGTGGGGAGAGAAGTGTGATGGGTGGGAGAGGGGAAAAGATGTACTCACCTAATGTGGGTTTCAGGGGTCGAACTCAGGGCCTGGCCCCCCTCTTCATGAACCACTAGTCCCTCTCTCCCCCGCCCATAAGCTTTACAACCTCATCTTAAAAATTTTTATAGTCCTCCTCCACTACCCCACTTTCTAGGCCATTCCACTCCTGACAACTCTATGACTGAAGAAAAAACTTTTCCCAACACCCCTTTTACTCATCGGGGCTCAGCTTCCAATTGTGACCCCCCTTTTTTCTGGTCCCATCCTGGAACACCTGTCTCCGCCAGCCTTTTCTATTCCCCGCAGTATTTTGCATTACTGGGGTGGTCGCATCCGGGGCAAAACGACGTAATTTCCAGAAAAGCTCACAAACAAGCGGCTTTCTAATAGAGTATGTCAGTGATGTCAGATAGGACTGTATACCTTGTACATGTACTTGTATTATATAAAGATATTATTATTTTTTTAATACATAGTCAATACCAAATTCACTATATTAGACCATAGTGCAATTACTAGTGAGAGACTGGTGCTATTTTTAATTTGTATTTTTATATTATTAGATTAAATCTAGTTGTACTATAGCTCATTCTAGCTCAAAACATAGACTCCACAAAAGTCATTATATTAGACCTTAGTGCAATTCAAGTGAGAGTCTTGTTCTATTTTTAATTCGTATTTTTATATTACTAGTTTATACCTAGTTGTACTTTAGTTCATTCCAGCACAACACATAGACAACATCAACTTCTTTATGTGTAGTAGTGACTATACTCTATATGACCAAAATACTCTAGCTATATACTTATCCAAACTTCCTACCACTACAGATATCAGTACTAGAACTCAACACACAACTCAGGATATAAATAACCATAATTTAAACCTAGAAGATGATTGATCACGTTGACCCTGATCTAAACCTCCATAATCTGACACCCAATCAAAACCTATTGGAAAGTAACTGCCTTTATTACACAGCAACACAAGCCAGCACTATCCTAAACAATGCTAAAAGTCTATCAGTACTTAACTACAACATTAGGTCCTTAAGCAAACACTATGATGACCTCCTAGCACTCCTTGAATTACTAAAGACACCCTTCTCCTGCATTATTCTTACTGAGACCTGGCTTAAGCAGGACACAATAGATATCTACCCTCTACCAGGATACACAGCAATTCACAACTGCAGACCAAACCAAGTTGGGGGTGGTATTGCAATCTATTACTCTAACCAATTATCTTGTATTATCACTAATTGCTTTAGCGATGAATATGGGGAATACATTTTTGCTAATTTTACTGTAAAAAAAAAACTTAAGACACCTATAACAATTGGTGCCATTTACCGGATACCTCACACAAACATCCCAAATTTCAGTGAGAAATTAAAGTCACTAATAACAAACAGACAAATGAATAAGCACCACCTTCTCTTAGCTGGAGACTTCAACGTCAACCTTGGCCTACTAGATGATCAGCCTGTAACTAATTTCATCAACAATATGAACAACACACTTCTCATACCAACAATAACTAAACCAACCAGGCTGACTGAGACAAGCGCAACCATAATAGACCACATATGGACCAATATACTAGCCCCCCTTAAATCAGGGATAATCACAGATAGCACTACAGACCACTACCCTACCTTCCTCCTGACAAACATTAGCAAACCACCACTTGAATACAACAAAGTCTCATTTAGACTCCATGATGAGGCCTCAATAAGGAAGTTCACAGCTGACCTAGAGACTGTTGACTGGCCTACAGAATTCTCCAAGGCCAATGGTATTGATGACTGGACAGACATTTTTCTTAACAAATTACTTAGGCTATACAACAAACATTGTCCTATAAAAACGAAACAGATCACAAACAAACGGCTTGGTTGCCCATGGCTAACCACCACCATTCTGAAATCCATTGACAAGAAACACCAATATGAAAAGCAATATAGACAGGGCTTAATACACAAATATATTCTTAAACACTATTCATCAGTTCTCAACAAAGTAATAAAAAAAGCCAAACAACTATACTACTCCAGTAGATTCACAGACACTAGAGGAGATATAAAAAAAGACCTGGAAAACACTCTCTCAGATTCTAGGAACCCACAAACTGAAAAAAAAACAAGAATATTGTCCTAACTAAACCTAATTAAACACCACTACATCCCACTGACACAGCTAACAAGATAAACGACTTCTTCTCAACCATAGGATCTAATCTCACCAATAAAATCCCACATACCAATGCCCATGCCAGGGACTACCTAGATGGGAATTTCCTAAATTCCTTCTATCTTGCACCAACTGAGCCCACGGAAGTCACCGAGATTATAGAGTCACTTAAAAATAACTCAGGGAATCTGTCTCACGTCCCACCATTATTGTACAAGCGAGCGGCCCATGTCCTTTCGCATGCTATTTCATTACTTTTTAACAAGTCACTGGAAACTAGCACCTTCCCGAAACTACTCAAGATGGCAAGGGTTACACCAATACATAAAGGTGGTGACCCTACAGACTTAAACAACTACAGGCCAATATCAAACTTACCATTGCTATCCAAAATCATTGAGAAACTCGTGCACAGGAGACTATATTCATTTATAACGGCACAAAACATACTCAACCCCTGCCAATTTGGATTCAGGAAAAATAAAAGCACTAATGATGCAATCATAAAAATGCTAGCTCTGCTTTATACAGCATTGGAAAATAAGGAATATCCACTAGGAATTTTTATTGACCTAAGAAAAGCTTTTGACACAGTAGACCACGACATCCTACTCCACAAACTTGACCATTACGGTATAAGAGGCCATGCTCTTGCTTATTTCAAATCTTACCTTACTAATAGGTATCAGTATGTCACCATTAAAGACACAGCATCAACAACACGGCCACTTGATACTGGAGTTCCGCAGGGAAGTGTCCTTGGTCCCCTGCTCTTCCTCATATACATCAATGATCTTTCAAACGTATCCCAACACCTGAAACCCATTCTCTTTGCTGACGACACGACTTATGTGATCTTTCACCCTAATCTTGCCACCCTCAACACCATTGTTAACGAGGAGCTGATCAAAATATCGACTTGGATGACAGCCAATAAACTTACGCTTAACACTGACAAAACCTACTATATTATGTTTGGTAGCAGAGCAGGAGATGCACAAATTAACATTAAGATCGACAACACTCTAATTACCAGACATAATGAGGGCAAATTCCTAGGCCTATACCTTGACAACAACCTGAATTTCAGCACCCATATCCAACACATAACCAAAAAAGTATCCAAAACGGTTGGGATCCTCTCCAAGATACGATACTACGTGCCGCAAAATGCCCTTCTCACACTATACCACTCACTTATTTATCCATACCTCACCTATGCTATTTGTGCTTGGGGATCAACTGCAGCAACACACTTAAAGCCAAAAATAGCCCAACAAAAGCTGCAGTAAGAATAATCACTAAATCCCATCCCTGGCAACACCCCCCCCCCCACTCTTCATAGATCTAAACTTACTCCCTGTTCAGTACATCCACACTTACTACTGTGCAATCTACATCTACAGGACCTGAAACTCCAATATCAACCTTGACCTAAAACGCTTTCTTGATAGTTGTGACAGAACCCACAGGCACAACACCAGACTAAACCTTTACAAAAATTCAATGTATGTCAAAGGCCCTAAAATCTGGAACACCCTACCTGAGAACTCTAGAACTGCAGAACACATTTCATCACCTTCAAAACTACCATTAGAAAACATGTTAATCTCCCTGATACACCCCATCAACTAACTACACGAATACCACCTGGTGGTTCACACTTACACTCACTCATCCATTTGACCATAAACAGAAATATTAATTCCAATCTTAAAATAATGAATCCTGTGATACTCCAATACTGAAACTATGTACTGTGCCAAAACAAAAAGCATTCACATTGCTAAACTCACAAACTAGTATTTAGTCACTTAGCCATAATACCAACTTACCTCATAATTTGTAATATTTTGAAATTAAGATTTAAACTAAGTCTGCCCGAAATGCCTAGCCATGCTAGGTGTTCTAGTGGTACACTCTGTAATCATTATCCCCTCAAGGAAGGTTCCTTGATGTTAGTGAGGGGCTCTTGATTTAGGGAAATGGATCTGTGCTCCAGTTCCCCGAATTAAGCCTGAATGCCTTCCACCCCCCCCCCCCCAAGGTGCTGTATAATCCTCCGGGTTAGCGCTTCCCCCTTGATTATAATAATAATAATAATAATAATAAAAATAATCATTATTTTACTACATGTAAAACCACACATAACCAAATTCTGTAAACTCAGCATTGTAATCCTTATAGAGAATAAACTTTGAATTTTTGAATTCTTGAATAGGGCCAACGAAAATATAGTGAAATTGTATAAGCTCACCATAGTTATGCATTTTCTTTTACAATTCTATTATAGAAAATGTGACTAGTATATTTTTGGTGGAACCTAAACCTGAAGGTGTCAGAAATAAGTAAGTATATTTAGGTACAGGTACACATAAATACAATTGTCGTACATAGTAACATATGTGTAAATTTCTTAGACAGTCTGGTTCGAATCTAATTTGGACCCTCAATGTGTGAAGTTAGTTTAATATGTTTATTATGCACCCCATACCCATCCTGTGGGCGGTAGTCACCCCATACCCATCCTGTGGGCGGTAGTCACCCCATACCCATCCTGTGGGTGGTAGTCACCCCATACCCATCCTGTGGGTGGTAGTCACCCCATACCCATCCTGTGGGCGGTAGTCACCTCATACCCATCCTGTGGGATGGGTATGAGGTGGCCCGTGGCTCGTGGCCACGGGCCACGGGCCACGAGCCACGGGCCACGAGCCACGGGCCACGAGCCACGGGCCACGGGCCACGGGCCACGGGCCACGAGCCACGGGCCACGAGCCACGGGCCACGAGCCACGGGCCACGAGCCATGGGCCACGGGCTACGGACCACGGGCCACGAGCCACGGGCTACGGACCACGAGCCACGGGCCACGAGCCACAGGGCTGAGCTCCAAAGTTTTGAGAGTTGAACAAGTTACAAAGGTAATGAACTAGAACACTAGATCTGGTCACAATCATGACCAAGTTACAAAAGTAATGAGCTCCAGGTAGAGCTGGTCACTAACTCATCACAAGCAAGAGCGTTTGCCACCAGGCCACGAGCCACGGGCCACGGGCCACGGGCCACGAGCCACGGGCCACGAGCCACGGGCCACGGGCCACGGGCCACGAGCCACGGGTCACGGGCCACGGGCTACAGGCCACGGGCCACGGGCCACGAGCCACAGGGCTAATAACTTTAACCCGTTCCATCCAATCACCACTAGTGACCAAAGTTGTTGAACATTTTTATTAAGTAAGTCAAAACTGTAATTATTCACTACTAAACTTCTCTACGAGACCTATTAAAGGCATTATAACATTACCTATTAATACTCAAGTCTCTGTTCATTCTAACTCGCCTAATGACCATTTAATCTGTTATAGCCTAATTAATCTTAAGTTAATTTTAAGCCCGAAATGCTCTGCATACAAGGGGCTTTTGGCATGTACACCCAACTCTTATATTCCTTTCGTACAACTATGTATCATGTCAAAATAAAATTATTATTATTATTATTATTATTATTATTATTATTATTATTATTATTATTATTATTATTATTATTATTATTATTATTATTGAGTAAATTACTTGCATGAGATTTACAGGGTATTACCTGAATTATTACAGGCAAGTAATTTGGGTGAGAAAAGTGGGACTTAGTTACAGTAGGTCACTGAACTGTTACTCCCTCGATGCCCACTCCTTCACTAACAAAAAGCTAGACCAGCTACTCTGCTAATTAAAGTGGTGTCGACTGTATAGGATTCGGCTTGCTGGGTACACAAAGTATAATTGCTAGTAACACTTAAAACTGACGGTGACGACAACGAAATGGACTAAATATGATAAAAGAGGGACCGGCATTCAAGTACCAGACCTGCTGCCAGACGTGAACCAGACATGAGACGTTTTCCACTACAATGAAATAACTGACCTCCATATCAACTGCACCAGTGTTTAACGGGAAGACAACATGGCAGAAAACCTGATCAACTAAATCTCCAAGGAAATGACAGGTCTGTAGGACTTTTTTCTTCAGTGCCAAACGAGGGAAAGAATTGAGCATTTAAACAAGGCTGACCGGCATCCAAACAGCCGCTACTGCCAGACGTACAACTAGCGAAGGGAAATTCTCATCTTGACTGACGTTCATCTGTTGACAGTAGCATCATATCTGTACCACCATCATATCACCTGTACCAGTGCTAACGAGAGGGAAACACAGGAGACATCGTCAAATCAACAGTACAAAACTCCAAGGTTATAGGTCGGATATCCCTCAGTGCCAGTCGTGAGAAAGAAGTGAATAGTTAAACAGTCAAGGTTAATGTTTTAGTAGATGACCTATATTCAGCTGACTAGTGTACAGTGAGAGAATTATAGCAGAAAACGCCAAATATATCTATAAACTCAAGGAAAGTCAGGTTGTAGGTGGCGTTACTCCCCTCAGTGTTTTAAAAATGGCTGAGTCAGCAGAACAGGTCAGGAGACAACAACACCACACAGCCCCCGATAAATGGAATTGAGGGGGATTTGGAAGGATAAAACCATGGGTTAAACCTTTCTGATCTACCAGAATGGAAAGGAGTTAGAAGTTAATTGGTGAAGCCAGACTGTGAAGTGAGGTGGGAAGGGGAGTGTGTTATAAGGGGTTAACTGTAAGGGTTTTGTGAAGTTAAGGGAAAAGTGAGCAGTGAAGAGGGTTTTGAAGAGGAAATTTTACTAGTAATTCAGTGGTGATTGCTAAAGCAGATACTAAGTGTACTAGGGACTGGAAAAGAGAAATAAATATTATTGTATATGAGTAAAAGAGCGAAGAGTGAAAATGGCAGGCATTAGGGGGGCACAGGCTGCCATAATTATATTTATATTTCTTCTTCAATTCCATGAAGAAAGAAATCAGTCATGGGGGCTGGAAAAGGTGAATGGAGTAACAGCGCCCTGGACAGTAAAAGCCCAACAGTTGCCATCCTACCAGAAAAATAAATGTCACTATCGCTGCAAGGTATGGCAACACCGCATACCCAAACAAAAACAGTGGCACACAGCTCTATTGTAGCGCTCTTAAGTGGTGATATCCAAATTAATCCAGGACCTCAAACTATTGTGCAGAGGCAAAACAGACAGATAAATGACGGCAATAATGACGGTCTAGTAGCTAGGAATGATAACCTTAACTCCATAGTGTTAATGAATACATAGGTTCAATGTGAGACATATTCAGCATTTTTATACTCAAACAACTAAACAAACTGGTGCAAACACTGTACTAAAGGTACGCATGAAAAAGAAAAGGCACCTTATGTAAAATGGTGTATGGGGTGGGTGCATGATGGATGTATGTACAGATTTAGCAAGGTACCAGAATTCATTTTGTAGTGTAACAAAATGCAATTTGCACAGTTACCCTTTAGAGTGATGTCACTGATTTACCTAATTTAATACAATTGACTCCATTGCCATAATTGATGATTATGATATGTTGTTATGAAAACCAGGCTTCACGTTGTTCATGTCAAATGCAGATCACTTCTTCCTATAATTGGCTGAGAATTTGGATATCGAGCTAAACAAAATTAGGGCGGCAGTCATAACCATCGCTGATCTTGGTTGGAAGATACGGTGATCTGACGATCGAGGTCAATATAGATGGTTACGCAACTATAAAAACGCTTAGATTGGAACAGTAAGGGTGGGGGAGTATGTGCCTACATTAGATATGACTTAGCTTAACAACCAACCCCACCTGATTTAATACTCAATAAACTAGTAATGACCGCCTCGTATTGTAGATAATTTAATGGACCATTGGTGTAGTAGATAGTCTTTTTTGTATGATATTAAGTTGTTATCTTCATTGTAGAATAATAAGAAAATATTATAACCTTTATTATTTTAATAATAAGGTAAAGGCGACCCCAATGGAAATAGTCACGCTGCTCTGTCTTTTTTGGGTTATCCAAGGTTCTCTACACACTTTGCTGCTTTGTTTGATATGTATGTATCTGTATTTGTGTATACCTGTATAAACTTTATTACTTACTTACTTACTTTCCATTTATTGCTGGATGACACAATAATGCTAATGGAACACTTCCTAAACTATACCCTAACAGCTAGGTTTTACGTTGGCCTAATGTAAAAACTACTGACATTATAAGGAAGCATCTCATAGCTATGGTGTGTTGCTGTGTTGAATTCATTGAAGTTCTCTATTTCCTGTCCTCAACTTGTCATGCTTGTGGTTCTTTAAATTTGCTGCCTGTTCTTCAGTAGGTTTCTCTTGTACAAATTCAGGCCGAACCCACAATTTGGCTCGGTAGAATGGATTATCAGCAGAATTTCACACGACAACCAGTGTTCACACATTCATATGGGCGTCTCTCCCACGGAGTCGCTTACGGGCTCTTCCCCCCCCTCCCTTTCACTTAAATTTTCCCCGAGGGTCAATTTGCATCACATTTTATACGCATATTTTACTATTCAATTATATGTTCTACATTTAGTGAATTAGGTAAAAATTTACACGTATGTAAGTTAAAAATTAGAAAATCATTTCACATCCTTTTCTGTGCTACATTTCATCAGACACCTTTTGGCCTCTTCTTGTATACTGGTTTCATGCATGACTGGCTTTGACATGTGGGGTAGGTCTGTTCATTTCTTTATTGCTGTACAATAAAAGTGTTATGAAGCCTGGCCAATGACTGTGGGTACTACAAGTTGGGTGGGGGCTCTCTCCCCTAAGTACTTGATTGCTTTGGTTCCCAACTTGACCAATATTTGACAGCTTGATATTCTGGAGACACTGTTTGTGAGCATTTTATTAAACATGATTTTGCTTTCAGTTGTTTTATCTTATGTCTTCAAAACATTCAGACAAATCCAACTGTCTGTAATTATCTGGCCTACATGTTCTCTTGGTCACTGCCACCAGGATGAATCTTACGATTTTGTTCTTGGTGATTTGCAGTAATCTTTCAGTTTTTTTGTCAAGGCAGTGTTACCAAGAAGAGGCAAGCGTTAATCCATATGGCATTGTATATGGGACTAGACATAGGGTCTGCGAGCCTCAGTAGGTAGCATATGTGTGCTTGTCTATACGGAACTTCAGTATGGCTATTCGCTTTCTTTACTACAATGTTCCCTATCTATTTTCTCCGACCATGCATGGGTCAAAGGGCGATTCCCAAATTATTTTACTGATGAACACCAATAGTGATGGGCTCCCCATTGACGTTGTACATTAAATTTATTTACCATTCTAAGTTTATGTTTCGTGCAAAGAGAAGGGGCTTCTGCTTTTCCTAGGTGTAATGTTAGTTTGTTGTCTACTAACCATTTGGCTGCAGGACTCCAGTTCCAGATGTTATAAAATTAGCAATATCTTGTGGGTCTTTACCTGACACTTAACAGTAGCACTAGATATGATAAGATAAGAAGATTTCGTTGGATTTTTAAACCCCGGAGTGGTTAGCCTCCAGGATAACCCAAGAAAGTTCTGTGCGGTCATCGAGGGATGTATTAATTATTTACATGGGGTCCTTAATCTTGGTCCCCCAGGATGCGACCACACAGTCGTCTAAAACCCTGGTTAACTATTTTGCTGCTAGGTGAATCAGGGACAACAGGTGTATGGAGAACGTGTTCGAAATGTTTTCACCCGCGGGAATCGAACCCGGGCCCTCCGATGTGTGAAGCGGGTAGCTTTTGCCACCAGGCCACCAGGCCACCATGGTTTAATGCCTAACAGCATTTGGTGTTCCCTGGCGGTCACCATCCAAGTACTAACCAAACCCATCGTTGACTTAACTTACGCTGAGTCGGACGAGATGCGGTATGTGTTCAAAGTGGTATGGCCAGTTGAAGCATCTGCATACAGTGGAGTTTGCACTTGACATTGATAGCATATCATTGACATAACATAAGATTAATAAGGGACCCTGAATACTACTTCTTGGGAAACTCCAAATTTTCGGCAGTGGGTTATGATTCTGTTTTGTTGATTTTTGACGATTTGTCTCCTGTTTCATAAGGTAGGACTTAAACCAGTCTTACAGAAACCTATACGATAGCTTGAAGTTTATTACATAATATATTGTGGTTGACAGATTATCGATGGCCTTTGCATGTCTAAGGTTACAATACAGTTCAGTTATCAGGATTCCATCAGATTAATAAGGGAGGTGTCGGTTGTGTAGGATCTTCTAAAGCCACAGATTGATAGCTATGGAGATGTGTTGTCATTATAGGTATTAACTACTTGAGATTACACCGCCCTCTCTAGAATCTTTAGATATTATACTGGTTACTAACATGACTATAGTTGGCTTACATCGACCTACTTTTTTTCTTGAAAGTTAGGAGTAACTCTGGCCTCCTTGAACCCTCCGGTACGGTATTAGTGGTGATTGTTTGATTTATTATGTGAGAATAGGGATTGACAGTTCAGAAGGCACCATCATTTTAGGAAAATTAGACGGGGCAATGTTATCAGGGCCTGTGCTATCTTTAGTTGGGTTTAACCTGCTTAGTTCTTTTTGAATTAAAGTTTGAGATAAACTTTCTAGTGACAACGGGTTGGGGGTTACCCCTTTATTGGTAATAGTATGATTTGAAACTTTATCTAAGAGTCTGGTTAAGAAGGTATTTGATGCAGCTGGTAGTTTTCTTTTAATATGTTGATGCAACAGACGGTGTAGTATGATTTAAAGCAATTTTCCACTTAGATGTTTCATGGCATACCTCATTATCGATAGTGAGTACACTATGTAGACTATCTACTGGCTCATATGGCTATTCCCAAATGTTTTAGTTGTTGCACTGAAGCTTTCTGGGGTTATGGCTTTACTCTTCAATTTTGAGAGTTAGTGCTTTTGCCTTGGCTCCTTTATACGTCGTCTGTACTCTGTTCCTCGACCTTTGGAATTCATTTAGGTGCTTGCTATATCCTGTCTGTTTGCTTTTAAATCGTTGATTTAACAGCTGTCTTGATTTCATATTTTCTAATATCTCACAAGTATTCATCAGGTGCTCAGTTCATTCGTCTTAATCCAAACCTCTGTACACTGGTGCAATATTATCAAGGATGGTCGTGAACATTGTTGGAATTTTTTTTTTTCTCCCTCAAGGAAGTTTCCTTGATGTTGGTGAGGGGCTCTTGATTTAGGAAATTGGATCTGTGCATCAGTCCCCCGAATTAAGCATGAATGCCTTCACATCACCCCCCTCAGGCGCTGTATAATCTCGGGTTTAGCGCGCGTTCCCCTTGATTATAATATATTATTTTGATTTTTAAAGGCTTTCGTTTACGTCCGTGCAAAAACTTGTTTATCTCATGTCCAGTCACAAGTGTGTAGCCTATTTACAAGTGTTTCTTTACTGTAGTTTCTAGGTGTGACCTCTTTTTTATTGTCCTGTGTAGGCCTATCCTATCCCTATAGTGATTTTCTGGTGCAGTAAAATGATGAAATATGATCACTTAGACCTGTGGTAATGACGCCTGGGACTGACTAATGTTCTCAGAGCCTACTGGTTACAAAGTATTGTGGTCAATTAGGGTGGCTGAGTACTGTGTGATCCAGGGTTGGAGTTATTAATGAGTTGTGTGTAAACTATTTAATCCTTAGAATTTGAGCTTATACCTTTTGCATAGCCGTTATTTTGCTGCTGAAAACAGGATATTGTTGTCGTCCTGTATTATTGTCTCGCAATTGTTTTTCAACTCCGGGACATAGACTCTGGAAAAAGTCTTCTAAGTACTGGTTCATGGGTAGGTGGGCGGTTAACTAGTTCCTACTAAGATGGGTTTGGTATTGTGGTAGCAGCTCTTCCAATCCATAGAATCTCCAGTTTATTGTTATTTTAAATCAGGTCTTGGGTTGTAAGCTAAGTCATTGATTTAATGTTGCCAAATTAGCTCCACCTACCCTTTCTGTGACCTTTATTTTCTAAGGTTTTATATTGTACATTCTATTTTGACTAGTCGTCAGTACCGTAGATCCACACTCAAATATTTCCTGATGTATGGTTTATAAACTGCGCCCCTTTATTTTGTTATCTAGAATCCTACTCTCTGCCACTTTTAATTTAGGAAGACTAACATATGTTGATCTTGCATTTAAATGAATTAAATCGGACAGGCCTTTTTCATTAAACAATTCATAGATCATCAATATATAGCTAGCGGGTCATTTGTATTAAAATTAGGTATTTCATGTCATCACTGCTTTAAGGGTAACTCTGTGCAAATTGCTTTTGGTACACACTAAAATAATTCTGGGACCGTTGCTATATTTGTACATACCATCCATCATGCACCCACCCTTACACATTCTTACATAAGGTGCCCTTTTCTGTTTTTCTTGCGTGACTTTGTACAGTGTTTGCACCATGTTGGTGTGTTTGAGGATAAACAATGGCTGTTATTGTACTCACTTTGACCGTGTATGATTACATTTTGGACATTAAGGTTATCATTCCTAGCTCTAGACCGTCATTATCGCCGTCAATTTATCTGTATGTTTTGCAATCTGCTCAATGTTTGAGTCCTGGATTAATTTGGATATCTCCACTAAGAGCGTACAATAAGAGCTGTGTGCCACTGGATTTTTAGTCTTGAGGTATGCGGTGTTGTTGCATACCTTGCTGCGCGTAGTGACATTTATTTTTCTGGTAGGTGATTGGCAACTGTTGGGCTTCTTACTGTCTACAGGGCGCTGTTACTCCATTTCCTTTTACAATCCCCCCATGACTGATTTCTTTCTTTCATGGTATGAAGAAGAAATTTAAATATAATTTTGGCATCCTGTACCCCAATAATGCCTGCCGTTTGTCACTTCTTCGCTCTTTTTCATATACATAATATTTATTTCTCTTTTCTGTCCCTAGTACACGTAGTACTGCTTTAGCCAATCACCACTGAATTACTAGTAAATTTCCTCTTCAAAACCCTATTCATGCTCACTTTTCCTTAACTTCACAAAGAACACCTTAGCAGTTAAACCCTTTTTACAAACTCCCTTTCCCATCTTCACTTCACTGTTGGCTTCCTCAATTGAACCTTCTATATCCTTTCCATTCTGGTAGATCAGAAAGGTTTAATCCATGGTTTATCCTTCCAAATCCCCCTCAATTCCATTTATCGGGGGTTGTGTGTTCCTGTGTATGTTGTCTGCCTGACCTGATTCTGCTGACTCACCATTTTCTATAAACACTGTGAGGGGAGTAACGCCACCGACTACCCTGATTTCCTTGGAGGTTTATAGATATATTGGCCTTTTTCTGCTTTGATTCTCTCACTGTACACTGGTCAGCTGAATATAGGTCAGCTCTTAATAACATTAACCTGCAGGCCTCTACAAGCTGAAATCTTGCCTCTCATCGCACATAAACTACACCTCTACAAATACCTTTAGACGTCTCTGATAACTTACGCTTCCCTCTAGCCCTCTCTCTTGCAGCAAAAACTAACTTACTTAATCTGCAGCGTGCCAGAACAAGGCGTTCGAGCTGGAGTGCTTGAATGTCAGATCGCGGACGGACTTCGTACCACTTGCGAGTCTTATTGACCCAGTTTAGAATTCCCTGCGCTGAAATCTGTACTGGAAGAGCTCTGTGACAGACAGATTGACAAACTTGTGACACGACTACTACTGAGTCCTCTCTCATTGTCGAAGACATCGCTAGACCACAAATCCAACACAACCTTTCTAACCTTGCATGATCCTGCTCCTAACCCTATTTACAAATAACCTGGATTCTACGAGTAGGTTCCTTTCTATGACAGGTACCATTCTCTGATCAACGTTAGCCTTACAAAAGCTCTGTTCCACAAGGCCACAGTACTCGCTCCCATCTTGTTCTCTTCTCATATCCGACATAGTCAAGGATGTCAAGCACTGCCACTCAATGTCACGTCTTTTGCAGATGGACCCCGATTCTGCATGACAGTGTCTCCATTGCAGACACTGCAAGGCTCCAGGCGGTACATCAACTTAATATTTCAGTGGGCCTTGCAGATAACAATATGAAGTTCAACGATGAGAAAGTTCAATTACTCAGATATGGTAACATGACGGAATTTAAATCTTCATCAGAGTTACAAAAAACAAATTCTGGCCACAAAATAGAGACGGAAACACCAACGTCAATGACCTGGGATGTGCATCATGTCGGAGGATTCACCTTCTAGGACAATATCATTGTATCAATCGCATCTTCTAGAAAAATGACAGGATGGATTATGAGAACCTTCAAAACTAGGGAGGCCAAGCCATGATGACACTCTTCAGGTCACTTGTTCTATCTAGGCTGGAGTATTGCTGCACACTAACAGCACCTTTCAAGGCAGGTGAAATTGCCGACCTAGAGAATGTACAGAGAACTTTCACGGTGCGCATAACGGAGATAAAACACCTCAATTACCGGGAGCGCTTGAGGTTCCTAAACCTGTATTCCCTGGAACGCAGGAGGGAGAGATACATGATTATATACACCTGGAAAATCCTAGAGGGGCTAGTACCGAACTTGCACACGAAAATCACTCACTACGAAAGCAAAGACTTGGCAGACGATGCACCATCCCCCCAAAGAAAAGCAGGGGTGTCACTAGCACGTTAAGAGACCATACAGTAAGTGTCAGGGGCCTGAGACTGTTCAACTGCCTCCCAGCACACATAAGGGGGATTACCAACAGACCCCTGGCAGTCTTCAAGCTGGCACTGGACAAGCACCTAAAGTCAGTTCCTGATCAGCCGGGCTGTGGCTCGTACGTTGGTTTGCGTGCAGCCAGCAGCAACAGCCTGGTTGATCAGGCTCTGATCCACCAGGAGGCCTGGTCACAGACCGGGGCCGCGGGGGCGTTGACCCCGGAACTCTCTCCAGGTAAACTCCAGGTACCTTTGGGTTAAGACATGGCTCAGTTCTACACTCCTCTCTAGCTCTAGACGTCGCATGTCCTTCCTTCCCGCTCACCCCACCGGAGTCCCAACAGAAGAGCCTGAATTTCTCTTCTCAATATCTGTCCCACGATTCGCCTCGCTGCTGGGTTAAGCCCTGGCTCTATTTCTACGACTAAGAACACTCCTCTCCAGCACTGTTTTCGTCTGTCCCGTCTTCCCCGCTCATCCCATTTGGGATCATACCTGAACTTTCGTTCGTTCGTTCGTATGTACTGTTTGTAACGGCTTGATAAAGCTCTGGAGAGCGAAACGTTTACACAATAAAATGTCACATTAGTTGCACTTGTGTCCTTTTACTTTACAGGTGTAAGTTTATTGGGAGTCATCCAGGTTGATATTTTTAGTAGCTCTTCGTTAGCAATGGTGTTGAGTGAGGCAAGATTTGGGTGGGAGATGACATAAGTCGTGACGTCAGCAGTTTCAGGTGTTGTGATACGTTGGGAAGATCATTGATATATAAGAAGAAAGGCAGTGGACCAAGGACACCTCCCTGTGGCACTCCAGTATCAAGTGGTTGTTTTGATGAGGTTGTGTCCTTGATAGAGACGTGTTGATACCTGTTAGTAAGGTAGGATTTGAAATAAGTAAGTTCATGGCCTCTTATACCATAATGGTCAAGTTTGTGGAGTAGGATGCCGTGGTCTACTGTATTCAAAAGCTTTCCTTAGGTCAATAGTCCTAATGGATATTCATTATTTTCCAGTGCAGTATAAAGCAGGTCTAGCATTTTTACAATTGCGTCGTTTGTCTTTTGTTTTTTCTGAGCCAAATTGGCAGGGGTTGAGTTGCTTTGTGCTGTTATAAATTAATATAATTTTTGTGCACGAGTTTCTCAAAGATTTTGGTTTGCAACAATAAGTTTGATTTGGCCTGTATTTATTTACATCTGGGGGGTACCCCCTTTTTTACCTGGAGGTTACCTGGGGGTTTTATTCCGGGGATAAACCCCCCCGCCCCCGGTCCATGCCGGGCCTCCGATGGATCGGGCCTGCAACTAGGCGTTACTGCTGGCGCACGCAGCCCGAGTCGAGCACTGCGGCTGATCCGGACCGACTTTAGGTATTTCCGCCTTCTTGAAGGCAGCCAGGGGTTTTTGGGCCCATTTCCCCTAATGTTTGAGGGGGAGGCTTTAAAAACATTTTTGGGGCCCCCCGGACCTTATGGTGTTTTCTCTTGTGTACAGGGCGCCCCTTTTTTTATTGGCGGCATTTTGCATCGTGCCCAGTTTTTTCTTTCGAGGGGGATTTCTGTGTGAGATTTGGGAAAACCATTCCTTTCCCAAGATTTTAAAAGTGTAGTTTATGATACCCTCCCCCTCCTCGTTCCAACGGTACAAGTAAGTGCTTCCAAGCTTCCCAGTTTTAAAAGGGCTTGACGAATTATACGTGCAGTAAGGTTTCGTACACTTTCTAGATCTGGATTTCACTGTTTGTATGGAGATGTTAATGTACGCATTTTTCCAGTAGAGAGACAAGTGATTTGTGATTGGTGTAACCCTTGCTGTCTTGGTAGTTTGTTTAAAGTGCTAGTTTCTAGGATTTGTTAAAGAGTAATGGAATGCAGGCGAAATGCATGACCCGCTCGCTTGCCAAATGGGGGGGACTTCAGACAGTTTCCCTGGTTTTTTTTTAGTGAATTGATAATCGAGGTGATTTTTGTGGATCGGTAGGTGCAAGAAGGAGGCATTGGGAAAAATTCCCATTAAGAAATCACTTGTCGAGTTTAGTCCCGGGGATTTTATGGCGAGATTTGATCCATGGTTGAGAAGTCAATTATTTTGTTAACTGTATCAATAGGCTGGTTGTGTTTCATTCAGTTCGGTTAGGACAATACCCTTTTTTTTTTTTTTCAGTTTGGGGGTCCCCAATCTGAGAGGTTTTTTCCCGGTTTTTTCTTTACTCTTTTGTTCGGTAACCTTTTTTTTTTTTAAAAAGAAGCGCTGAACCCTTATTTCAGGGAATCTGGGGAATAGTCAATTTTTGGCCTTTTTATTGTTTGGGAAAAATGATAAATTGTTTTTTAAAAATTTTGGTATTAACCCTGTCTATATTGATTTTCATATTATGTTTTTATAAAGGTTTAGATACGTTAGTTGCCATGGGAAACCTACCCGTTTATACGAAAACTTTTTTCGTTTTATGGGAAAATTTTTTATTATTTAGTCTAAGAAATTTATTGAGAAATATGTCTTCCAATCATCGTACCTTTGGGCAATGGAGAATTTGGGTAGGCCAGTCAACCGTCCCTAGCTCTGTTGTAAAGTTACTTTGGGCCTCGTCATGGAATCAAAAAGAAATTTTGCTGTTTCCCTTTGGTTATTTCAAATGTTTGTTAAGGAAGGGGGAAAAGTAGTGCTCAATATGCTGTAAAATTCTCTCTTCTACCGTTCGTCTCCCTCAAGGAAAGGGGTTCCCTTTGTTGCGGTGTTTGTTATTATAAAAATGAAGCGCTAACCCAAGGCCCCAACGGCTGAGGAAGGGAAGGAAAGGGGTATCGAGTGCAAAAGGGGAGAGGGGTGTTAGTAGGTTAGGGAGGACAGCGGGCAGTGGTAGGCAGGGGTTTAGAGGGTAGCAAGAGTTTGAGGTAAAAAGGGTGGGAGGAGTGCAAAAGGGGAATATCATCAGAGAAAATCATTTGTTTGTAAAAAAAGTCAATGAGAGAGTCCGTTTAAAGGAGGGTCCGTCAGAAGAAGGGAAGGTAAAAAGAGAGCAGCAGAGGGGGAGACGTTTTGGAGGTAAATTCTGCGTGTCGTTAAGTGGACAAATTGGCTACGATACGGAAACCCTGCAATTTAAAAGAGAGGAAAAGGGCGCTCTTCTGAGATATGTAAGGACGAGTAGGGCCCAAGCGAAGATGGGGGAGGTAGTCTCCCCCCTCGACCTGTGCAGAAGGGCCATTTTCCCTATACTCGGTTTAACAAAAAGAAAGGTTTGTTATTGACGATTAAAACCACGTTGTGTAACCGGGTGTGAAGGTGGGTAGCTTGCAGCAAAATAGCCCGTAAATGGAAACCTTTTGAAACGGAAGGTCATGTACTGTGACCAGCAGCTGTGTTCCCTTTTATTGCCCTGTACTTTAACATGCCCGGGGACCCAAAAAAAAAAGCAATATCTTTTGCTTGGTAGAGGTATGGGTACCCAAAAGTTGGATCGGAAAACTGGGGAAATGAAGGTTAAAAAATTTTGTATAGTTTGTAAAGCACTAAGGGGTCTAAAAACAACCAAAAAGGGGTGACAAGGCATTGATGCAATCGGAAAAAGGTACAAGTGGCATAAATTCAGCAGTAAAAATGCTGCCGAGGATAGTAAAGCCGCACACGACACTGCCCTGAAAAATGCTGTGAATCCGAGGCCGTGGGGATAATTAGACCCATCTGTGATACAGCTTTTGGCATGAGAAATGGAGAAAAAAGGGGTCAAAAAAGAGGCGGGAAGCTAGTAGGCAGTTGGGGCTTTTGCGCAAGAGAGGAGAAAGAATAGACTGAATAGCGGAACTTCCCAAGGGGGCGGGGAAAGTGAGATGCGACATGAACATAAAAAAGGGGGGTAATGAAGGGAAGACAAGAGCGAATGGAGGCAAAGAGAACAGGGAGGGAGAAAACAGGGGTGACGAACAAAAAAAAGAAGTTCTACATCGGTGGCTTTTCTTATAGGAAAGGGGTTGTGGGATCTGAAAGCGAACAAAATAGCAAAGGCAATGGGCATCATGGCGATTGGCATGGATGAAATATTTTTTTCCATGGGGGTCTAACAGGGGAAAAGAGCGAAAAGCCCCTGGGCATAAAATTTAACCCCTGGTGATGAATGGGATTAGGTAGAGAGAGTAGCAGGAGAGGCCGCTGAATAGATCTGGTCACCAAAAGGGGTTTCGTTAAAATGAGGGCTGAATGTAGGCGAAGGAGAGTTCGCGATCGTCCCCATGAAAAAAGGGAAAAGGGTTTCAAGAAGGTTACCCCGGCTGTGAAAAGTTACCTTCAGAGACGTAATGTGGGGTTTCCAGGAAAACCTCCGGTCGAAAGAAGGCCCTAGAAACCTGGCTGTTTACCTTCGGGGATACGGACCCATAGGATCAAAGGTGTTTGGGGATGCCGAGCGTATAGTTTAGTTTGTATGTTTATTATGCACCCTACCCCCCTGTGGGCGGTAGTCAAAAGATTACAGGGGGTACATAATTGGTCAGGGACTGGACCCCAAATTTTTGAAGCTGGAAAAGTTACAGAGGTATGAACTCAAAATTTTCAAAGGTAATGAACTCACAATTTACAAAGGAAATGAATCCAGGTAGGTCTGGTCACAATTCATGACAAGTTACAAAGGTATTTACAGATTCGAGGTAACGTAAGGGGCCCGGGGAAGGGGCCCCCCCAAAGTTTTGATAGCTGAACTAGGTAAAAAGGTAATTTAGAGCGTATATGAAAAGTAATTTGGCGAGTTTTAGTAGGGGAAAATTTAAAAAACCCCATGCGTGGGGGCCCAAGGGGGAAAAAAACGGTGACTGCAGTGGGAGAAACTGGAAGAGGTGTAGTCAGCGTCTCACAAGCAATAGCGAAGTCATCAACATAGAGGGATGACCAATTTGGATGGAAGAAGAGAGGCCAAAACTTTTTCAGAAAGAAAAAATGTTGTGTCAGAACACTATGGGAGACACCCTTTTCTTGGCAAAGTCCGGGGGGCGCATATTAAGATTTAAGACAAAAAACCGGCACACTTTTGTATCATCATTTGCAGTGAAAAAATAAGATGAAAATCAGTATGGTAGGGACATGAAAAAGTACAGGAAGACATAAAAAAGGGTTTACCATGGGGAAAGGAGAAAACTGACGTTCAATGGTGATAAGTTAGCTGCTTGGGGATTATTATTTTTTTTTTTTAATCAAGGGGGGGAAACGAGGTACCAAAAAGAACGTAAGGAGCATGTAAAAGACTAAGAATAAATTTTTGTCAGTGGACCTTTCTTTTAATCATAAAAGGGCAAAGATCCCACAGCCCCGGAAAATGACGGGGTGGGTATTGGAATGTTCAAAACAAGGGAAATAATGCGATGGTGACCTCTTCAAATTGTAGGTTTCCCCACTTAGAATTTGCTCATGCTGACGGCCCCCCTTCAAGGCAGGGGAAATATCAGACTGGAAAATACAGAGATCGTTTACACTACATTGAGCCGTTTTAAAACACCTAAAAAACTGGGAACGCCTGCAAATCTTGAGCATGTACTCATTTGGGGTGGGGGGGAGGAGAGGACATGTAATTATACCCGGAGGTTTTCTCGGGGCCTCCCAATTCACACTCCCCCCCCCCCCTAAAAACAAAAAAAAAAAAAACCCATAACATGGGGGGGAAATAAAGGAAAGATAAACCAGGGGAGACTTTTCAACTTTACGAAATATCAAAACATCGGAAAATTTTAAAAACCTTCAAAAGGGAAACGGGAAAATCTTACCCAGGGGCCCAGTCAAAACCCCACCAAACCAAGTTGGGGGGTGGTATTTTCAACTTTCTTAACCCTTATCTTTTATTGCACCCCTTGGGTTTAGTGATGAAAATGGGGGAAAACATTTTTGTAATTTTCTGTAAAAAAAACCCTTTAAGGGGCACCCATAACAATTTGGGGCCCCTTTACCCGGGTTACTACCAAAACATCCCAAAAATTTTAGTGAGAAAAAAAAGTCATAATAACAAATAGACAATTTAATGCCCCACTTCTCTTAGCTGGAGACTTCAAAATCAACCTTTGGTACTAGTGATCAGCTGAACTGATTTTTATCAACAATATGAACACAACTTTCTACCCAAAAATAATAAACCAACCAGGCTCACTGAGACAAGTGCAACCATAATAGCCCAATATGGGCCAAAATTTCTAGCCCCCCTTATTAGGGATATTTACGTAGCCTACAACCATACCCTACCCTTTCCCCTACAAACATTAGTAAACCCCCCACTTGAATACAAAAAAAAGTCTCATTTGATCCATGATGAGGGGCCCCAATAAGGAAGTTCACGCTGACTAGAGACTGTTGACTGGTCTACAGAATTTCCCAAAGGCCCAAAGGTTTGATGATGGCAGACATTTTCTTAAAAAAGGCCCGGTGGCCCGGTGGCTAAAGTCCCGCTTCCCACGGGGGCCCGGGTTCGATTCCGGCGGGTTTTTGGAAACATTTCGACAGTTTCCTTACACGTTGTTGTCACCTGCAGCAAATAGGTACCTGGGTGTTTCGTGGTGTGGGTCGATCCTGGGGGACAAGATTAAGGACCCAATGGAAAATAAGTTAGACAGTCCTGATGAGCACTGACTTTCTTGGGGGTTTTCCTGGGTGGCTAATCCCCGGGGTTAAAAACCGCGAAAAACTTATCTTATTTAACAAACATTGTCTATAAAAAAGAAACGTCACAAAAAAAAAAAACGGTTGGTTGCCCCTGGCTAAACCCCCCCATTCTGAAAATCCATTGACAAAACATAAAATGAAAAAGCAATTAGACAGGGTTAAAACAAAAGATTTTCTTAAACCTATTTATCAGTTCTCACCAAAGAATAAGAAACAAACAACTATATACTCCAGTAGATTTACAGACCTATAGGGGTATAAAAAAGACTGGAAAAAAACTCTCTCAGATTTAGGGACCCCCAAACTGAAAAAAAAAAGAAATTGTCCTAATAAAAACCCAATGAAAACCATAATCCCATGACACAGTAAAAGATAAACGGCTTCTTTACAACCCCTAGGATCTAATCTCGCCAATAAAATCCCCCATACCCAATGCCCCTGCCCGGGGGCTACCTAAAAGGGAATTTCCCCCAAAATTTCCCTTTTATCTTGACCAATGAGCCACGGAAGTCACCGAGAATTATGAGTCACTTAAAAAAAAACTAGGGAATTGTTCATGTCCCACCATTACTGTAAAGAGGGGCCCCTTCCTTTTGCATGTATTTCATTACTTTTTAACAAGTCATGGAAACAGCCCTTCCCGAAAATACTCAAAATGGCAAAGGGTTCACCAAACATAAAGGTGGTGACCCTACAGACTTAAACAACTATAGGGCCCTTCAAACTTACTTTGCTATCTAAAATATTGGAAATGTGAAGGAGGACTATATTCATTTTTAACGAAAAAACTACTCAACCCCCGCCAATTTGGATTTAGGAAAAAAAAAAAGCACTAATGTGCAATCATAAAAAAGCTAGATCTGCTTTTAACGCATGGAAAATTAAAGGGAAAATCCAAGGGAATTTTTTATTGCCCCAAAAAAGCTTTTTACACGTAGACAACGACACCCTACTCCAAAATTGACCTTACGGGATAAAGAGGCATGCGCTTTTATTAAAATTTACCTTCTAAAAGGTATCAGTATGTCCATTAAAAAACCGCATCAACAAACGGCCACTTGTTTCTGGGTTCCGCAGGGAAGTGTCCCTTTGGCCCCCGTCTTCTATATCATCAATGATCTTCCAAAAAAACCAACACCTGAAACCCATTCTCTCTGGGAGGGAAAGACTTATGTATCTTACCCTATCTTGCCCCCCTCAACACCATTGTTCGAGGGGCTGTAAAAATGACTTTGGGTGCAGCCAATAAACTTACGCTTAACCTGACAAAACCTACTATTTATGTTTGGTAGCGGAAAGGGATGCAAAATTTAACATTAAAAACGACAAACCCTTAATTACCCGAATAATGGGGCAAATTTGGGCCTATACCCTTGACAAAAACCTGAAATTTTGACCCATATCCAAAAAAAACCAAAAAAGTATCCCAAAAACGGTTGGGATCCTTCCCAAAATACGTACTTGAAAAAACAAAATGCCCTTCTCACATATTTCACTCATTATTTATCCCAAACCCCACCTATGCTATTTGTGATTGGGGATCAACTGCAGCAACACACCTAAAGACAATAATAAACCAACAAAAAGCTGCAGTATGAATAATCACTAAATCCCATCCCTGGCAACACCCCCCCCCGGAAAAGCTGTTCCACAAGGCACAGTACTCGCTCCCATTCTTGTTCACATCCTCATATCCGACATAGACAAGGATGTCAGCCACAGCACAGTGTCTTCCTTTGCAGATGACACCCGAATCTGCGTGGACAGTGTCCTCCATTGCAGACACTGCAAGGTCCAGGCGGACATCAACCAAATCTTTCAGTGGGCTGCAGAAAACAATATGAAGTTCAACGATGAGAAATTTCAATTACTCAGATATGGTAAAACACGAGGAAATTAAATCTTCATCAGAGTACAAAACAAATTCTGGCCACAAAATAGAGCGAAACACCAACGTCAAAGACCTGGGAGTGATCATGTTGGAGGATCTCACCTTCAAGACCATAACATTGTATCAATCGCATCTGCTAGAAAAATGACAGGATGGATAATGAGAACCTTCAAAACTAGGGAGGCCAAGCCCATGATGACACTCTTCAGGTCACTTGTTCTATCTAGGCTGGAATATTGCTGCACACTAATAGCACCTTTCAAGGCAGGTAAAATTGCTGACCTAGAAAATGTAGAGAGAACCTTCACGGGCATGCACAACGGAGATAAAACACTCAATTACTGGGAGCGCTTGAGGTTCCTAAACCTGTATTCGCTGGAACGCAGGCGGGAGAGATACATGATTATATACACCTGGAAATCCTAGAGGGACTAGTACCGAACTTGCACACGAAAATCACTCACTACGAAAGCAAAAGACTTGGCAGACGATGCAACATCCCCTCAATGAAAAAGCAGGGGTGTCACTAGCACGTTAAGGACCATACAATAAGTGTCAGGGGCCGTGACTGTTCAACTGCCTCCCAGCATACATAAGGGGGATTACCAACAGACCCCTGGCAGTCTTCAAGCTGGCACTGGACAAGCACTAAAGTCGGTTCCTGACCAGCCGGGCTGTGGCTGTACGTTGGTTTGCGTGCAGCCAGCAGTAACAGCTGGTTGATCAGGCTCTGATCCACCAGGAGGCCTGGTCACAGACCGGGCCGCGGGGGCGTTGACCCCGGAACTCTCTCCAGGTAAACTTCAGGTAAACTCTTCATAGATCTAAACTTACTCCTGTTCAGTACATCCACACTTACTACTGTGCAATCTACATCTACAGGACCTTAAACTACAATATAAACCTTGACCTAAAACGCTTTCTTGATAGTTGTGACAGAACCCACAGGCATAACACCAGACACAAACATCTCTACGACATTCCCCGTGTCTGACTAAACCTTTACAAAAATTCAATGTATATCAAAGGCCCTAAAATCTGGAACACCCTACCTGAGAACTCTAGAACTGCAGACACATTCATCACCTTCAAAATACCATTAGAAAACATGTTATCTCCCTAATACACCCCGTCAACTAACTACACGAATACCGCATGGTGGTTCATACTTACACTCACTCATCCATTTGACCATAAACAGAAATATTAATCTCAATCTTAAAATAATGAATCCTGTGATACTCCAATACTGAAACTATGTACTGTGCCAAAACAAAAGCATTCACATTGCTAAACTCCAAACTAGTATTTAGTCACTTAGCCATAATACCAACTTACCTCATAATTTGTATATTTTATAAATTAAGAATTAAACTAAGTCTGCCCGAAATGCCTAGCCATGCTAGGTGTTCTAGTGGTACACTCTGTAATCATTATTTTACATGTAAACACACAATAACAAATTCTATAAACCCAGCATTGTAATCCTTATAGAGAATAAACAATATGTGGGGCAGCGGGCCTCCAGCAGCAACAGCCTGGTTGACCAGGCAAGCACCAGACGAGCCTAGCCCATAGCCGGGCTCAGAGAGTAGATAAACTCTCGAAACTCTTCAAAGGTATATCAAAGGAATAAGGGAGGGACGGGGAGTAGGAGGAGGAAAGGGAAAAGGGAGGATGGGATAGGGAAGGGGGGGGGGGTGTAATGGGGAGGTAATTAGGTTCGGTCTGAGGAAGGAGACCAACAGGTCTAATTCATCAGACCAAAGAGCCTCTTCACCACGCCAAGGAGCCCTCCTTGAAGAGGTTGATGCTGGAGAGGGGCTTTTGATCTAGGGAACTGGATCTGTGCTCCAGTTCCCTGAATTAACCCTAATTATTATAATCAAGGGGGAAAGCGCTAAACCCGGAGGATTATACAGCACCTAAGGGGATATGTGGAAGGCATTCAGGCTTAATTCGGGGGAAAACTGGAGGAGAGATTTTTTCCTGGATAGAGGCATGGTTGCAAATAGGCAGCAGAGAGTTTGCATAAATGGGGAGAAATCAGAGTGGGAAGCGTCACGAGCGGTGTTCCACATTATTATTATAATCAAAGGGGAAGCGCTAAACCCGGCGGATTATACAGCGCTGGGGGGGGGGATGTGGAAGGCATTCAGGCTTAATTCGGGGAACTGGAGCACAGATCCAATTCCCTAAATCAAGAGCCCTCACCAACATCAAGGAACCTTCCTTGAGGGGGCGGTGTTCCACAGGGTCAGTGTTGGGCCCCTGCTGTTCACAATCTACATAACGACATAGATGAGGGCATAAAAGAGCGACTCGGCAAGTTT
>NC_069408.1:12757203-12775479 GCF_026875155.1 Cherax quadricarinatus | reverse complement strand
TTTTTCTTATTTCAGTTCTTTAGGTTAAAAACATAAAAACTTAAGAAAGGGGGAACACAAAAAGGGGGGGGCCTTTTTTGGCCCTACTAGGGGGGGCCCTTTTTCCAATTCATCCCACTAAAAAAACTTTTGCCCAACCCCAATTTTTCCCAATTCCACCCAAGTTTTTAAGCTCGATGTGAAAGTCCCACTCAAAACCAACCTCCCACTCATGTACTTACCCAACCCTTTAAATTTAAAAAAATCCCCAAAAGGGCCTACCCTCAATAACCCAACTGGGTAGCCCGGTCCACTCATCAGCTCCCCTTTTCCAAACCAATATTTCCTATTTGGGTTTAAAAAGGGGCCCGTAAGAAAAACACTTAACTTATTTTTTTAAAAACCCGTTTGGGGTCCGGGGGACCTTGATCATTTGTCTTTTTGCACCCAAAAATTTAACAGTAACTGGTAAATAACAGGCCCGGGATGATGAATGGACTTGTGAAAACCACTTGGGGGGTTTTTTATTTGGGAAAACGTTTCCCCACCCAAGGGTTTTTTTTTTCCCATCCAGTGCAGAGAAACGCTGAAAGATGAGGGAAACCGAGGTAATCGTCCTTCACCGGGAAATCGATGTTTAAATCCATAAAACTTGTAGTGTACAGCATGGGGCCGAGACGTGGCTTATATTCTGTATCAGGTGAGGGAAAGCAGGAGGGGGGGTCTTGTGGAACCACCATTTCTAATAGGCCCTTCGCCCAAAAGGGTTTGGGACAATAAAAAGGGGCCCGGACACTTCCCTGGGGAAAACGCCTTTTCGATAGGTTTTGTTAAGTTTGTCCCCTTGATAAAAGAAAAATTGGATGTCTTTTAATAAGTTGGGGAAACTTTATACATGGGGGGCCCTTAAGGGCTCTGATCCCATAATGATCAGCTTGAGGTGAGGATATGGTCTACTGTACCAAAAACTTTCCAAAAGGGTCAATAAAAAAGGTCTAGGGGAAATTTTAAATTATTTTAAAGGAACCGGGAAAAAAGGAAAGTCTAGCATTTTGATTGCTCTTTTGTGCTTTTTTTTGGATCGAAACCAAACTGGCGGGAAATTTTAGTTTATTAAAAATCCCTGAAAATGTATACCATGGGGGCCCTACTTTCTCTAGACCCCCGTGAGGGGGGGGGAATGTGGCTGGGCCGGGGGACACTTGGCCCCAAAAGATGGGAGGTACTGTCCTCCTCCCATGGGAATTTAAGTCTCGAGACACTCCCCAAAATTGGGACCCAAAGGGCCGGGTCACCACTATTTGGGGAAAAGCCCGGGGGCCCGGGAGAATACCGACGAAAAAAAAAAAAAAAAAAAAAAAAAAAAAAAAAAAAAAAGTTTTATAACTCTTTGAAATTAATTTTTCAAAAAAATTGTATAAAAATAGTAATTTTAAGATACTGGTGAAATATTTTATAATCTTTTAAATCCCCCACCTGTGTTTATTAAAGGTAACTCTTTATTTTGGACATTTGGGAAAGTTTTGGGTTTTCAAGTGACTGAAAAAACAATGTTGGGAGGGAGGGGCCGGACATAAACTGCTTTTTCCTGAAAAATTGGGGTGGAACTTGATTAAAATTTTACTAAATTTTTTTCAGTAAATTTAAATCGTTGATTTCCCGTGAGCTAAAAATTGGAGCAAAAACAGGGGCTTTGGCCCAGTTCCAGCAAGGAATCACTTTTGGGCCCAGTTTCCCAGAAAGGGTAATCACTTTTTGGAAAAGCTTCCAGCAAGGAAATCCCCTGTTGGACACTTCCCACATGGAAATCCTGTTGGACAGCTTCCAGAAATGTAATCACTGTGGACATTTTCCCAGAAAGGAAAATCACTGTTGGACAAGTTTCCGGGCATGGTAATCACTGTTGGCAGTTCCCGCAAGGTAATCACCCCGCCAGTATTGGTGCCCCGGGTTTTTTATTGCAAGACTTTTTCCCTATGAGATTTTTTAAAAATTTTATAATTAACATTTAAAACCCTAGGGTTTAAAAGGGAAATTTTTTTAAAACAAATTGCTGTTTCTACGGCGGGGAGAAGTCTGAAATTGGGTTTAGTTAGAAAAAAATCTGTGGTTTAGGTCAATTTCCCTAAGAGTTGGATTTGAATTTTCCCGGGGTCTTTTTCATTTTTTCTTTGTTTTTAAATGCCCTTTTCCTATTTTTTTGAAAGGGGATCGATTTTATATTTTTTGGTATTTTCTTTATTTTTTAACCCCATTTTTATATTTTTTTAAGCGGAAACGTTTCTTTAATAAACAAAAAAGGGCCCTACCGTGACAAAACGAAACACAAAAAACCCGCTTAATTTTCTTTTTCCCCCCTTTTTGGGGAAACCCTTTCCCTTTTTATAACTCGGCCCTCCACGTCCCAAACGAAATTTTCTTCTCTCCCAAACTCTCTACTCCGGGGCCCTCTTGTATCCTCTGCCTTCCCACTTTTTCCGGGTCTTTCAATTAAACCATTTTCTTTTCCGCCCCTTTAAGCTAAATTTAAACCTTTCCCGCCGGGCTAACACTCTTCGCACAAAATCTCGTTCTACCTCTCCTCCCCCTACAGAGGGTTCCTGGTGTCTACTTTTTTCTTGCTCCCCCTTTGTCCTTTAAAATACTTCGGAAAAAAGGGTTCAATCTTTTCCCGACAGATTTAAAGGGACAAAAAAATTGTGTTAGGTTTTGCCGACATTTAAAAAAGCTCTTTTCTGTCCCCCGTCAGAGATCAAGCATCCAAATTGACGGGTCTTCTCAAAAAACGGCCCTTCCCCACCCCAACTCGAACAGTCGCCGTCTAGTTTTAATCCCCCTCTAAAAACACAAATTTCCTTTATGAAACCCTTTCCCTGGCTTCGTCTCTGTAGATTCTTCCTCTCCCCCCCCCCCCCCCTAAATTGTAAAAAGCTCCAAAATTCAGAAAACCAGTGAATTTTAAAACCCAAAATCCTTATTTTTTTTTTTTCTTTTTTTTCTTCCCTCTTCCCCTTTCCTCTTCCTTTTTCCCCCCCTGGGGGTTTTCTCCTCCCTTTCTGTCCGTGGGTTTTTGTTTTCCCTTTTTCTTTTTTTTCCCACTTCCCTTTCACGCCCCTCTGTGGGCTTGTCTCCCTATTTGGGGACCCAGCTCTCTTTCAGTGCTCCCCTTTTCCTTTTATTTTTACTGGCTGTCCCCCCTTATCTCAAAACTTTTACCAATAACCCCTACTACTACCTCTCTACTAAACTACTATACTACCCAAATACCCGAAGAAATTAAGACATGTGCGGGGTTTCCCCCGGTTGTCCCTTTTTTTGGCCCTTTCGCCATGCAGTGGCGGGGTTTGGTGGCGAAACATCCACGATAGGGGCCCGGGGGGTTGCGGGATGGTCTTAATTTCATCTTGTCAGCATTTTTTACCCCTTTTTTGTCCCATTACTTTTCCCCCCCCACCACAATCACCTCTTTCCCGCCCATATATAGCCTTTTTACGCCCCTCTGGTTGTGTGACTTTGTCAATTTGGGCCAATCCCGGGCCCAAAAAGCGTCGTAAGCTTCTCTCTTAAGGGGCGGTTTAATTTTTTATAGGGGTTCTTTCTTACTGTAAATTTTGAGGAGCTAATTTTTCATGTGAGGGGTGCTTTATCAGGAGGATCTATTGTCATGTTTAGGGCTATTAGTCAGTGAGGTTTCTATTTTATGTGAAAAAGCTTTTGTTATGTGAATGTTTTAGTTAGTCATGGGCCACTTAGTCTCTCCCTTATCGCTTAGCGTTTTTTAGGGAAAAAAAGGGCACAAGTGGAAAAAACGTGACTTTTTTCTTTTGGGGGATCGTTTTTTGCTCCCCAAAGTTTCGTCCCGCCGTTACCAAACAAAACAGGGACACAAAGGGTATTAATAATAAATCTTTTTCTACAAGAAAAAGGGACAAGGTATACAGTCCTTGCTGCCCCACTGACCCAAATCCAAAATAGAAAGTTTCTTGCATGCAGAAAAAATTTCGGGGAAATTAAAGGGCTTTTGTTTCCCCGGTGCGACCCACCAGTAGGGCTAACACCCAGGTACCCATTTTACCCTTTGGGGGAACATGGACAACCGGGGGTAAGGAAACTCCCCCCCAAAAAGTTTCTAAACCCCCCTGGATCAAACCCCCAAGGGGGCCTTAAAAATCTTCTTGTGGGGGTGAAAAGGGGGGCCCCTTTTGACAAGGTCCCACGGGCACAAGTGAAGTGCAAAAGCAAAAAAATTTTCGTGGGATGGTTGGGGGGTTTTTGGTAGTGGGGTTGTTTTGTGCTTGTGGGGGTGGTTAAATAGCAAATGTTTGGGAAAATAGCTATGTTTTGGGGGAGATTTTTTTTACTTTGAGGAGAGTCTTCCCCAAGAGTGATGAAGCTCCTTTATTTTTGTTTTAAAAAACCCGAATTAGAAATAGCGATTTTAAAGAAAGGGTTTTGGTGTTTCCCTCTTTTAGAAAAATTGGGGTCATTTATCGCTAGTCGAGCGTCCCTTAAATTTTATCACCCTAATTAAAAGGGGTTTTTATCAGGCATTGTTTAAGTTATCATTCCCACATGGGTTTAAAAGTGTTTACTGGGGAAAAATTTTCGAGGTTTCTTTTTGTTTCACCTAGTATATTTTGTTATATCCCCACGGGAAAAAGTATAAACCCGGGGTTGATTGGGGCAATGTGTTTCAATTTCCCTTCTAGGGCCCCAAACTTTTATGGAATAATTTTTGTGATGACGACTCTTTGTGTTATTTGTGCGAGTAAAATTTTGCGACATTTTAGCGCAACCTGCTGCAGGGGGAAAGGTTTTTTCTACTAGGAGTGGGGTTAGTGTTTTGGGGAAAATTTATGATCTGAAGGGAAATCCTTTTTTTGCTTTTTTGGTGAAAAAGAAAGGGAAAATGTAAATTTAAAAAGGGTTTTATATATGTAAAGTTCCTCGTTTAAGAAAAATCGGGACTGTTTAAAATTTTAAAAACCCTAAGGAAAAATCCAAATGATATCTTTTTGGTCTTTGTATCTTGATGGGAATTTGAAAGGGGTTTTGAGATCGTTTTTGTTTTTTGGCTTCCTGTTTTAAAAAAACCCAAAATAGAGGACGTCTAAAGAAAAGTCTAGTGACAATTGCTTTTTTTTAGAATTCCCCTTCACCAAATTTAAAAAAAAACTAAGGTTTTCAAGTTAACAGGAAGCCTGCGAGCAAAAAAGATCTCACGGGATCCTGTTCCCCAAACAAATGCTTAAAACCCCAAAAAAGGCATCACTGGATTTTTTCCCCAAAGCATACCGTTTTTTCAAAGGGAAAAAGTTTCTTGGGCGGGGAAAAAAACTTACATACACCCAAAACCCTTTACTGAACTACAAAAACCCCTTCCCTTTTTTAAACGGAGAATACAAGAAAATAGCCCTTCAATCAATTCTCCAACAAACACCCCCTCCCCAAAAGTCATAATCCTTCCTGCAGTCAGGGTTTCCCCTGAACGCCCCCTTAAAATAATGCACAAAAATAAAAAACAAAAGTCTCATCACAACCCTACTTCCATGAAAGATCTGACTAGAACGAAAAAAAAGAACACTGATACAAACTCGCAAGGGGGTTTATGTTATTCCTGTGGAGGATGTGACAAATTTACTGGTTTAAAAAACAAGAAACCCCCAAACCCCCCCCCCCCCCCCCCAAAAAAAACCCCCCCCCCCCCCCCGGAACCCCCCCCCCCCCCCCCCCCCCCCCGGGAAAAACCCCCCCCCGAAAACAAACCGTCTCAAAAACCTGTTTTAAAAACAACCTTTTTTTTAAAAATACCGGAATTCCCCTCCCCCCAAAAAATTAACCCCGCCTAAGTGATTTTAAAAAACCAACCAAAAAGTTTAATGCCTTTATCAAATTAATATGTTTTAAAAAAACAAAAGTTTGGCAAAAATTTTTAACAAAAAAGGTTTCATTGTGTCCTTCTACCCAACAAACGTCTAATTCACAAAATATTTGTTAGGTTTAAAAAGGGCACTGTTTTTAAATTTTTTTAAAATTTGTTTTTTTTAAACCCCCATCTTGTTTCCCCCTTTAACTTAGTTGTGGTTTTCACCGGTAAAAATTGGGGATTTTTTAGAAAATTTTAAATTAAGGGCCCCCTTTATGGAACGGGATTAAGAATTTTATTATTAAATTAAGTGGGGCTTCAAAAATTTTTTAAGGGAAAAAAGGAAAGAAAATTTTTGGGGGGATGATCATAAGGGGCTGTTCCCGCTTGGAGAGGGCTAAATTTGGCCATATATGAAACAATTTTGGGTTTCCCCTCGTCTCGGTTTAAATTCCGTTGGTTTTTTGGGTTTTAGCCAAAAGATAATAATTTTTATACAATTTATGAAGTCAACTAATGGCCCGGGGGGTCTTGGGGGCCCAAAGCTCCCCTTACACACGGAGGGGCCCGGGGTTCCCATTTCCCCCTTAAAATTTTGGACATTTTAACACCGTTGGTTTCCCCTAGCATGCAAATATTTATGGGTGTTGGGAGGTGTGTCGCCCCCTTTGGGGGACAATATTTGGAAAAGGGAAATAGTTGCACCTCGTACCACTCTGTTCTTGGGTTTCATGGTGGGTAATTGGTTTAAAAATGAAGAAACTGTACCTCTTCGGCCGGGTCAGGTTAATTGTGAAGTCACCAGCAAGTAATAAGTAATGGTTTGTTTAGTTTCTTGTTAGTTATTAAGTTGTCTCTAAAGTTTGGGATATTTATATGTGGATCCTATGGATTGGATCATCTGTAATGGGAGTTATTAGATTTTTGTTGACAAATTAGCAATTTATAGTCGCCATAATCATCACTGAAATAATTTAAGTTTTTCATTTAAAAAAATTTATCTGGATAGTAGTAGATGGCAATTACAGTGGCCACTGGCCACGCTACAGCAGTGGGCCCTCTGGCCACGCTACAGTATCCAGGTAGAGTACAATATCTGCCATCTGAAGCTACGTTACAATAAGTATAAAAAAGGTAAGTTTAAAGTTAAAGAATCTATGAATGCCAGAAGATCTCATGGTATTTACCAGACATCTAAAAATTGCTGATGAAAATTTATATATTCCTGGCATTGCGAGGACAGTTTTTGCTTGGTTTTACTGTATATTATAAAGTTACTTTCAGAGGTATTGGTTAGGACATTAATTACGAAGATTTTTAAACCAGGGTCAGTATCAACCCCTGATCAACTATAAGGAGGGATTATGAAAGTAGTGGACGAGGTAGAGATATCAGTGTGCTGTACTTAGTTGGTATAATTATTTATTAAATATGACTACAGTGGTCTGTGACAACCTGACAATTAAAATCAAAAAATTGAGCTAAAGAAATAAAAACAACGTTGTTAAACACAAAGTAAGATGATAAACAGTGAACTAGTAACATGATTCATCTGTCATATAAAAACTGATAGAAGAAAGTTAATGAGCAAAGCAAATTACACAAAGGTCTGGCAACTTGAAACAGTAAACAGCACGCAGTGAACAATAATTAATAACAAACAAGCGAAGAATGGCACTAATTATTGCACAGCAGTGATATAGGTGCACTGCACTTTACGTAGGATAATGTAAATATGATCTGTGGATTTTTCAGACTTGGTCAAGCCAGATCATGTTTAATAGTTACTTCATACCCGCGACCTGTACCTTACATTTTTTTTTATATGATTTTACCCTGCTAGGTGGAACACTGATGTATGTTGTCCTTACGATCATGTTTGAGTCTTCGTAACCAATACATATTTTTTTATTGCTAGGCACTCACTGACACACACATGATATGATAACGACATATAAATACTGCGGGGAATAGACAAGGTGGACAGAGACAGAATGTTCCAGAGATGGGACACAGAAACAAGATGTCACAATTGGAAGTTGAAGACTCAGATGAGTCACAGGGATGTTAGGAAGTATTTCTTCAGTCACAGAGTTGCCAGTCAGTGGAACAGTCTGGCAAGTGACGTAGAGGAGGCAGGAACAATACATAGTTTTAAGACGAGGTTTGATAAAGTTCACGGAGCAGGTAGAGAACCTAGTAGCAATCAGTGAAGAGGTGGGGCCAGGAGCTATAACTCGACCCCTGCAACCAAAAATAGGCGAGTACACTACATTACACTTCATGTTAATGGAAATACTAATTAGGTTTTTTCTATTATATAAATTCAGTCTTACCATAACACTGTTTTGATAGTTAAACAAGCAAGTTACAGTGGTGGTATGATTTTTAACCCTGGAGGGTCAGCCACCCAGGATAACTCAAGTCAGTGCGTCATCGAGGACTGTAACTTATTTCCATTGTGGTCCTCAATCTTGTCCCCCAGGATGCTACCCACACCAGTCGACTAGCACCCAGGTACCTACTTGCTAGATGAACAGGACAACAGGTGTAAGGAAACGCTTCGAAATGTTTCCACCCCGCCGGGAATCGAACCCGGGCCCTCCGAGTGTGAAGCGAGAGCTTTGCCAGCCAGGCCACGGGACCCCATCAGACCCATTACATGTTTACATCCGGTTCCAGTCATAACGAGTTGCTCATTCAGGCATAAAGTAACTCGCAAAAATATTACCTTATATTTTAGCTGTGCGTTATTTATAATGGACAAAGTCAGGATATTTTTCCACAGTCTTTGGTAATGTATCACTGTGGGGGAAATACTTTATTATATACCGTGAAAATTTGAGTGAATTGTCTGTGAACTGTTTATTTTATGGCATTCCAGCCCATGATGACGCAAGGTGTGACAACCGTCCAGCTGGTTAAGTTGACTTTATTCAGAGGGAAGCGCTAAACCCACAAGAAGTACTCCAGCGTCTGGTAATGGAGAGGCAATCAAGTTGATTCCAAGGAAGGAAGTGTTGCTACTGCAGCAGCAGCAACAACAGTAGCATCAGCAGCAACGGCAGCAGCAACAGCAGCAGCAACAGCAGCAACAGCAGCAGCAACAGCAACAGCAGCAACAGCAGCACCAGCAACAGCAGCACCAGCAGCAGCAACAGCAGCAACAACAGCAACAACAGCAACAACAGCAACAGCAGCAACAGCAGCAGCAGCAGCAACAACAGCAGCAGAAGCAGCAGCAACAACAGCAGAAGCAGCAGCAACAACAGCAGCAGAAGCAGAAGCAACAACAGCAGAAGCAGCAGCAACAACAGCAGACAGCAGCAGCAACAACAGCAGCAGAAGCAGCAGCAACAACAGCAGAAGCAGCAGCAACAACAGCAGCAGAAGCAGCAGCAACAACAGCAGCAGCAACAACAGTAGTATCAGCAGCAACAACAGCAGCAGAAGCAGCAGCAACAACAGCAGCAGCAACAACAGCAGCAGCAACAACAGCAGCAGAAGCAGCAGCAACAACAGCAGAAGCAGCAGCAACAACAGCAGCAGAAGCAGCAGCAACAGCAGCAGCAGCAACAACAGTAGTATCAGCAGCAACAGCAGCAGCAACAGCAGCAACAGCAGCAGCAACAGCAACAGCAGCAACAGCAGCACCAGCAACAGCAGCACCAGCAGCAGCAACAGCAGCAACAACAGCAACAACAGCAACAACAGCAGCAGCAACAGCAACAGCAGCAACAGCAGCAGCAGCAGCAACAACAGCAGCAGAAGCAGCAGCAACAACAGCAGAAGCAGCAGCAACAACAGCAGCAGAAGCAGAAGCAACAACAGCAGAAGCAGCAGCAACAGCAGCAGCAGCAGCAACAACAGCAGCAGAAGCAGCAGCAACAACAGCAGAAGCAGCAGCAACAGCAGCAGCAACAGCAGCAGCAACAGCAGCAGCAACAGCAGCAGCAGCAGCAGCAACAACAGTAGTATCAGCAGCAACAGCAGCAGCAACAGCAGCAGCAACAGCAGCAACAGCAACAGCAGCACCAGCAGCAACAGCAACAACAGCAGCACCAGCAACAGCAGCAGCAACAGCAGCACCAGCAGCAACAGCAACAGCAACAGCAGCACCAGCAGCAGCAACAGCAGCACCAGCAGCAACAGCAACAACAGCAGCACCAGCAACAGCAGCAGCAACAGCAGCACCAGCAGCAACAGCAACAGCAACAGCAGCAACAGCAGCAACAGCAACAGCAACAGCAGCAACAGCAGCACCAGCAGCAGCAACAGCAGCACCAGCAGCAACAGCAACAACAGCAGCACCAGCAACAGCAGCACCAGCAGCACCAGCAGCAACAGCAACAACAGCAGCACCAGCAACAGCAGCACCAGCAGCAACAACAACAGCAACAACAGCAGCAACAGCAGCAACAACAGCAGCAGAAGCAGCAGCAACAACAACAGAAGCAACAGCAGCAACAGAAGCAGAAGCAGCAACAACAGCAGCAGAAGCAGCAGCAACAACAACAACAGAAGCAACAGCAGCAACAGAAGCAGAAGCAGCAACAACAACAACAGAAGCAACAGCAGAAGCAGCAACAACAACAAACAACAGCAGAAGCAGAAACAGAAACAGCAGCAACAGCAGCAGCAGCAACAGCAGCAACACCAGCAACAGCAGCACCAGCAACAACAGCAGCACCAGCAACAGCAGCACCAGCAGCACCAGCAACAGCAACAGCACCAACAGCAGAAACAGCAGCAACAGCAGCAACAGCACCAGCAGCAGCACCAGCAACAGCACCACCAGCAGCACCAGCAACACCAGCAACAGCAACAGCAGCAGCAACAGCACCAGCAGCACCAGCAGCACCAGCAGCACCAGCAGCACCAGCAGCACCAGCAGCACCAGCAGCACCAGCACCAGCAGCACCAGCAACAGCAACAGCAGCAGCAACAACAGCAACAGCAGCAACAGCAACAGCAGCGCAACAGCAGCAACACAACGCAGCAACAACAGCAACTGCACCGCAGCACAGCAGCAACACAGCAACAGCACAACGCAGCAACAACAGCAACAGCTGCAACAGCACACAGCACCATCAGCCTACCAGCTAACAGCAACAGCAGCAGCACAACAGCAACGCACACAACGGCAACAGCAGCAACAGCAGCATGCAACAGCAGCAACAACAGCAACAGCAGCAACAGCAGCAACAACAGCAACAGCAGCAACAGCAGCAACAGCACCACCGCAGCACCAGCAACAGCAAGCAGTAGCAACAAACAGCAACAGCAGCAACAACAGCAACATCGCAACGCACAGCAAATAACACCACCACAGCACCACAACACCGCAACAGCATACAGACAGCGCAACAGCACCAGCGCAACCAGCGCACGCAGCACCAGCACCAGCAGCACCAGCAACAGCATACGCGCAGCAAACATTCAGCATACGCAGCAAACAACAGCAACAGCGCATATACAACGCACAGCGAGCTACAGCCCAGCGCACCAGACATGCACCGCGCAACAGCGCAACCGCATGCACCAGATCCACATGCAAGACCAGCAGCACGCACTCAAGCCCCACAAACCCAAAAAAAAAATTCCCCCAAACAAACCCCACCAAAAAAAACCTTTTCCCTTTTCCCTCCCCCCCTTTTTTCCCCCTTTTCCCCTTCCCCCAAAAAAACCCCCAAAAAAAAAAAAAAAAAAGGGCCCAGCCTCAGCGCTTTGCTGTACCGCAGCACCTGCTGCCCCCCGAAATGGATCCCGCATGCAAGATCCCGCACTGTCGCTTTTTTCAGTTCGAGCTTTTATGTTAGTGATTTTGATGATGGTGGGAAAAAAGAGGTGTTTTTTTAAAGGTAGGATATTGTTATGAAGGGGGAAAGGGGGGGAATAAAGGGAAAAGGGAAGGAAAAAGGGGAAAGGAAAAAGGAAAAAGGGGGAAAGGAAAAAGGGGAAAAGGGAAAGGAAGAAAGGGGGGAAAAAGGGGAAAGGGGAAAAAAGGAAAGGGAAAGGAAAAAAGGGAAAGGGAAAAAGGGAAAGGAATAAGAAAAGGGAAAGGGAAAAAAAGGGAAAAGGAAAAGGGAAAGGAAAAGGAAAAGGGAAAAGGAAAAAGGGAAAGGAAAAAAGGGAAAGGAAAAAAAGGGGAAAGGAAAAGCGGGATGGAAAGGAAAGGATAAAAGGAAAAAGGGGAAAAGGGAAAGGGAAAAGGGGGAAAGGAAAAAGGAAAAGGGGAAAAAAAAAAGGGAAAGGCAAAAGAGGAAGGAATAAGGAAAAGGGAAAAAGGGCCAGGAAAAGGGAAAGGGGGAAAGGGGAAAAGAAAAGGGAAAGGAATAAGGAAAAGGGAAAGGGAAAAGGGAAAAAGGGAATAAAGGAAAAGGGAAGGAAAAAAAAAGGAAAAGGGGAAAAAGGGAAAGGAAAAGGGGAAAATGAAACGGGAAAGGAAAAGGGAAAGGGACAAGGGAAAAGGGAGGAATAAGGCCCAAAAAGGAAAGGAAAGGGAAAAGCGACCCAAAGGGGAAAGGAAATAAGGAAAGAGGAAAAGGAAAAGGGAAAGAGTAGGAAAAAAGCGAGGAAAAGGAAAGGAAAAGGAAAAAGGAAAGGGAAAAGGAAAAAGGAAAGGAATAAGAAAAAGCAAAAGGAAAGGCAAAGGAAAAGGCAAGGAAAATAAGGAAAAGGAAGGATAGGAACACGGGAAAGGAACAGGAAAAGGGGAAAAGGATAAGGAAAAGGGAAAGGAAAAGGAAAAGGAATAAGGAAAGAGGAAAGGAATAAGGAAACGGGAAAACGGAAAAGAAAAGGAAAGGGAAAAAGGCAAAACGGAAGGAATAAGAAAAGGGAAACCGGCTCATCCACTCAGCCCCCCCCCCCCCCCCGGTACCCCCCCCCCCCCCCCCCACCGTTTTCCACCTTCCACCTTCCCCACCCTTCCCCCCTTTCCCTTCCACATTCCTCCTTTCCCTTCCCCCTTCTCCCTTTCCCTTCCACACTTCCCCCTTTCTCCCTTCCCCTTTCTCCTTCCACCTTCCCCTCCACCTTCCCTTTCCACCTTCCCCTTCCCTCCACCTTCCCTCCACCTTCCACCCACTTCCCTTCCACCTTCCCCTTTTACCCTTCCCTTCCCTTCCCTTTCCCTTCCACCTTCCCCCTCTTTCACCTTCCCTTTCCCTTCCACCCCCCTTCCCCCCTTTCCCTTCCACCTTCCCTTTCCCTCTTCCTCCTCACTCCCTTTCCTTCCCTTCCCCTTTACCTCCTTCCACCTTCCCCTTCCTTCCCCTCCCTCCACCTTCCCTCCACCTCCCCTTCCCCTTCCCGTTCCACTTCCCTTTCCCACCTTCCCCCTTCCCTTCCCTCACCCCCTTCCCCTTTTCCCTTCCACCCCCCCTTCCCCCTTCCCCTTCCACCTTTACCTTCCCCTTCCTTCCACCTCCCCTTCCACCTTCCCCTTTTCACCTTCCCCTTCCACCTTCCCGTTCCAACCCCCCTTTCCCCTTCCCCTCCTTCCCTTGTTTCCCCCTTCCCCCTTTCCTCCCCTTCCCTTTTTCCCCCCTTTTCCCCCCTTCCCCCTTTCCCCTTCCACTTCCCCTTTCCACCTTTTCCCTTCCTTTCCCCCTTCCCGTTCCTTCCCCCTTTCCCCCCCGTTCCCCTTCCCTTCCCCTTCCCTTTCCACCATTCCCCTTCCACCCCCTTCCCCTTTCCACCTTCCCCTTCCACCCCCTTCCCCCTTCCTTTCCCCCTTCCCCTTTCCCCCCCCTTCCCCTTTCCACCCCCCTTTCCCCCTTTCCCCCCCCCCTTCCCCACTTCCCTCCCCCACCAGACTTTACTAAGGCTCTCGTAAGATATTCAAATCACTAATAAAGATCAATAAACAACTAAATCTCATCATAAATGTTTACTAAAAATCGTCTTGAATTCTCCATTCCCTCATAAAATATTGAATGTATGCTAGCGTCTGTGTTACTGAAATTCCCGTCACAGGCTAGACGCTGGCACATTAATTTGAACGATAGAAATACCATAATCATGGGGGGAGCGTTAAACCCGTACAGGCCATACATCTCCTAGGGAAGAGAGACTGACAAACCTGATCTGAAAGGGAGAGCAACTCCATTTACTTAGATCAAAAGCCCTTCACAGGAATCAGTTTCACCTCCCCTTTAAAGGATAGGGGAGGGGGGTCGAGGTTTAGTTACAGTGTTCTATTCTTGCTGCCTTGTCTCAATTCCAGTGCTGCCTCACCTCACATTCCAGTGCTGCCTCACCTCACATTCCAGTGCTGCCTCACCTCACATCCAGTGCTGCCTCAACCTCACATTCCAGTGCTGCCTCGCCTCACATTCCAGTGCTGCCTGCACTCACATTCCAGTGCTGCCTCGCCTCACATTCCAGTGCTGCCTCGCCTCATATTCCAGTGCTGCCTCGCCTCACATTCCAGTGCTGCCTCGCCTCACATTCCAGTGCTGCCTCACCTCACATTCCAGCGCTGCCTCACCTCACATTCCAGCGCTGCCTCACCTCACATTCCAGCGCTGCTCACCTCACATTCCAGCGCTGCCTCGCCTCACATTCCAGCGCTGCCTCACCTCACATTCCAGCGCTGCCTCGCCTCACATTCCAGTGCTGCTCGCCTCACATTCCAGTGCTGCCTCGCTCACATTCCAGTGCTGCCTCACCTCACATTCCAGTGCTGCCTCACCTCACATTCCAGTGCTGCCTCACCTCACATTCCAGCGCTGCCTCACCTCACATTCCAGCGCTGCCTCACCTCACATTCCAGCGCTGCCTCACCTCACATACCAGTGCTGCCTCACCTCACATTTCCAGTGCTGCCTCACCTCACATTTCCAGTGCTGCCTCACCTCACATTCCAGTGCTGCCTCGCCTCACATTCCAGTGCTGCCTCGCCTCACATTCCAGTGCTGCCTCGCCTCACATTCCAGTGCTGCCTCGCCTCACATTCCAGTGCTGCCTCGCCTCACATTCCAGTGCTGCCTCGCCTCGCATTCCAGTGCTGCCTCGCCTCGCATTCCAGTGCTGCCTCGCCTTGCATTCCAGTGCTGCCTCGCCTCGCATCCAGTGCTGCCTCGCCTCGCATTCCAGTGCTGCCTCGCCTCACATTTCCAGTGCTGCCTCACTTCACATTCCAGTGCTGCCTCACCTCACATTCCAGTGCTGCTCACCTCACATTCCAGTGCTGCCTCACCTCACATTCCAGTGCTGCCTCACCTCACATTCCAGTGCTGCCTCACCTCACATTCCAGTGCTGCCTCACCTCACATTCTAGTGCTGCCCGACCTCACATTCCAGCGCTGCATCACCTCACATTCCAGCGCTGCCTGATCTCACATTCCAGCGCTGCCTCACCTCACATTCCAGCGCTGCCTCACCTCACATTCCAGCGCTGCTCACACTCACATTCCAGCGCTGCCTCACCTCACATTCCAGCGCTGCCTCACCTCACATTCCAGCGCTGCCTCACCTCACATTCCAGCGCTGCTCACCTCACATTCCAGTGCTGCCTCTCACTTTTCCAGTGCTGCCTCACCTCACATTCCAGTGCTGCCTCACCCCCACATTCCAGTGCTGCCTCACCTCACATTCCAGTCTGCCTCGCCTCACATTCCTTTGCTGCCTAACCTCACTTTCCCGTTGCTGCCTCACCTCACATTCCAGTGCTGCCTCCCCTAAATATTCCATGCTGCCTCACCTCATATTCGTTGCTGCTCACCTCACATTCCAGTGCTGGCCTCACATTCCAGTGCTGCCTCACTTCACATTCCAGTGCTGCCTCACCTCACATTCCAGTGCTGCCTCACTTCACATTCCAGTGCTGCTCACCTCACATTCCAGTGCTGCCTCACCTCACTTTCCCAGTGCTGCCTCACCTCACATTCCAGTGCTGCCTCACCTCACATTCCAGTGCTGCCTCCCCTCCAATTCCAGAGTTTAAGACTCTCATAATAAAGGAGTGTAGGAGGTCTCAAAAACCCGCAAGGGTTATACAAACCTGGGGAATTTGAAGGCAATCAGGTTTAATCCAAGGAGTGAGAGAACAAGTCCACTTCCTTGGACCAAGAGTTTTCTCAGTATCAAGATTTCTATAGGGAGTTGGTCACTCGCCCTCACAGTATGTATATATATATGTATATATATATGTATAAAATATTAAATATAATATTATTATATTATATATATAATATATATATAAAATATTATGTATATATGTATATATGTATATTATATTATATATATTATATATATATATATTATATTAATATTAATGTGTATATATAAATATATATTTATATATATTTATATATTATTGTGACCACGAACGAGTGGATTGATCAGTAACAACACTGAACTAGCCAAGGACTCGAACCCATATGCTCTGGCCTGCCTCATGGTGGGCGAAAACTCATGACGCCTTAATCCAATGGACCATACGATCCTTAAGATGAGCGCATCCAGCGCAACTGGATGTTGTACTCGCTACCCAAGGACACACGATGGTGTGGATACTCTAGGCTAATTTCATTCTAGTCCCTGTTTGGTATACTAGTTCAACGAGCAGTATTTTATGTTATTGTAACCACGAACGAGTGGTATTGATCAATAACAACATTGCACTAGCCAAGGACTAGAATGAAATTAGCCTAGAGCCATCCACACCATCGTGTGTCCCTGGGTCCAGTGGATTAAGGCGTCATGTGTTTTCGCCCACCATGAGGCAGGCCAGAGCAGCATGGGTTCGAGTCCTTGGCTAGTTCAGTGTTGTTATTGAATCAAATACCACTCGTTCGTTTACACAATAATATATATATACACACACACACACACATATATATATATATATATATATATATATATATATATATATATATATATATATATATATATATTAAATGTGTGTGTGTGTGTGTGTGTGTTTGTATGTGTGTGCGTGTGTGTGTGTGTGTGTGTGTGTGGTGTGTGTGTGTATGTGTGTGTGTGTGTGTGTGTGTGTGTGTGTGTAGGTTACACACACCAGGGAACATACTCTTAGAAAAAAAACTAGTCAGGATAGCACAACAGAACATACACAAATGTGGAGTGGGGTTAAAGCCATTAGGGAACCACACAAATATTTTAAAGGACCCTGGGCATCTAGTGAGAGTATAGATCTAAGTAACGAAGTATTCAATGATTTAACTATTTAGATGTTTGTCAGAAAAAACTACCATCACAGAGAGAGTAGTAGACCCATTTACAGACTTGGATGAGGACACAGACCTAAACGTATCCTCAATAGGAAAGAAAATAAAGCTGCGGCAATACTTAGTTACACAGGGACTGGGACTAGACATGACAGTAAACTGAGATATTCACAAGACTGCCGGACGGCATGTATTATACCAGAATATGGGAAAAAAAACGTTGAAAATCTTCAACCTACCAGAAGCCTGCCAATGCCCGAATTGGTTAAAAATACTACGGAAAAAGAAAAAAACTTTATCCTTCTGTATCATCTATCCAGGCACAGGGACTAGAAGTGGCTCTGGACCATGTCTCAGAGAAAATCAATGTTATTAAGAATTTTATAATCAAAGAATTTGGAATGGACATAGCTGAAGACATTACATACTATCCTTAGATTACTTTAACAAACAACAAAGACGCAGACCCGCACAACACCCACCAATACCAGAGACCAACAACACCAGAAAGGACACAGGGAAGGGACTGACACTCTAGCTCATTACTTAAGCTCTGGCAACAGGTCTTAGGCATGGACACAGAGGAATATAATAAATAGGAGAACGAGAAAACGGAACCAATAATAACTTCAGGACAACCGGAAAAAAGAGGAAAGCGCTAAAACAGACTATGTGACCAGCGAGGAAATCTTAATAGTAGAAGAAAAAAAAATCGACACCATGCCTAACCCTTCTAGGGTAGGGTAGGTGCCTGAGCCCGAGCCTTTAGCTCATAAGACTGTCATTGCCATTAGCCCCTTGGGGCGGGGATGGCAGACCAGAGAGGCCTAGCTTGTGGCTAGGCCTGGAGACAGTTGGTCCCAAAGATGAGGAGGTACTTGTGCCTCCTCCCATGGGAGACTTAGGTCTCAGACCACTCCCTAAAGAGGGAGCCAAGGCCGGGCCACCACTTGGAAAAGGCCCTGGCAGGGAGAATACCGGCGAATCTTTAATAATAATAATAATAAAGTAGAAGAAAATGAAGATGAAACTGCCCAAGAACAAGCAACGGAATTACAAATAATAACAAACACTCAAGACATTAGTAGCAAAAAGTGGCCAAATTGAAAACAGAAAAGACTAATAAAACAGGGCAACAAAACGAAACCAACAACAATACACAGGACAAACGCAGGGCAAAAAGAAATACTGTAATTATCAAAGCCAACAACAATTATGGGAATCCATATAATA